>CAOLHI010002003.1:0-303835 GCA_948474755.1 Ctenosaura bakeri | reverse complement strand
AGCAAATTGAAAAAGTGAATTTTGAACAAAGCACCAAATTAAACTTTTCCTTTTCCATGCTGTCAATTGCTGACTGTAACGAAATAACAAAAACAAATCTTCACAAAATCACACAATATTATGTAATCTGTGATAGCAACCTTCTTCTTTTTTCTTTTCAAGAAAATTGGAATTTGGGGCATTGAAGTCTTCCCGCTATGTCAAAAGCTCACGTAGTCTCACGCAGAAGGGGAAGAACGGAGATATTAAAACGATTCATTTGTAGCGCAAGCCACACCCCACCTTTGCTTAAGAGAATTACTCTTCACTGTAAAATATTGTTTTGTTGGTTTGTGAGGCCCCTGCCGATAAGAATGGATCGCGCCTGTGAAATGCAGATGTGAGCAGTTCTACTGCGAAGGTTACAAATGCTTCACGCACTGTTTGTAGTGGAGAGAATACAAGACCGGCAAAGACTTTGAGGATAAACAAGGGGCTGAAAGCAGTTCCCTTCCATACAGACAGCTGTAAATTTCCACATGAAAGCAAGTTACAAAAATATGGATTCGCCTTTCATGACACAAAGGGCGCCATGTACCAAGGAATTCAAACTTCTAGCCATCAAATGCTTAGAATCGAGAAGGAGGGGGAAACGATTTCCATTTTCAAAGTGCCTGTGAACCTCTTTCCAGACCATAAACCATAAATTATCAGCTAAACAAAATGAGTACCTGGAAACTCTCAGTCCACACCAGTGGCCGAGCCTTTCTCCCATACGGGCACAGTTGGCTGCGGAGTGAAGGGACGCAGTCCAAGAAAATGTGTGCCTTTTGATTTCGCTGTTTTAAGACCTGGTTGGGCTGGGGGAGAAAAGGATCTATGTTTGGATCCGTTCTGGAAAGGAACAGTCAGTGGTATTTAGGATTCTAATCAGGAGGCTTTAAACTGAATTACATGGGGAAAGGAAATGGTATTCAGAGACTGGAACACAAACAAATGGATTCAAATTTCAAGATAAGAGATTCCACCAAAATATTAGAAAGAGCATCTTTATCTCTTCTTTTTCAGAGGTCTTTAAACAGGTTGGATGACTGTCTGTCGGGAGCGCTTTGATTGTGTATTCCCACGTGACAGGATTGGAGTCGAAAAACCTTGCGTTCCCTCCCAGTTCTCCGATAATATAATTCCATGTTGAATTTTGATGCGCGTGTCAAGACAGTACTTTCATTTGGCGGTAGCCCAACCTTGTTTCTTCATTTTCAATTCAGAATGAATTCATTCATTCTTGTTTCTCCCTTCTTTACCCCACCCTGTGCCACTGCATGTCATTGGATTTTGTCTGTCCCCTAGTGCCATTTTGAAAAC
Source organism: Ctenosaura bakeri (assembly GCA_948474755.1). NCBI lineage: Eukaryota > Metazoa > Chordata > Lepidosauria > Squamata > Iguanidae > Ctenosaura > Ctenosaura bakeri. The sequence continues at coordinate 302,491 of CAOLHI010002003.1, read as the reverse complement.
TGTCCAACCCTTGTTTTAAAAATTGCTCACCTCCTTCTTAGATAGTCGCAAAATTGTATCATAGCATTGTACCACTGGTTTGTCCTGCATGAGAGCAGGTAGAGGAAAACTCATAAGTTGGTTATCCTTCATAATGTTGTGGAAACTGAGGCTGAACTATAGGAATCCCAGTTATATTTAATTTCTAAAGTGTAATCAGACATGCTAGTTTTAAGGGAGAAAGTATACACCGTGCTGCCGATTTTTCTTGAAGAATATTCCCGTCTACTCACGTTTGGAAATATTTGTTTTGTGACTTTTTTCCATTAAGTTCCTTGAGATGAACTTTTTGCTACACTTTAAATTATATTTTAGTTTGTTTTGTTGGAAGATAACTGTTTACTGTCGGGGTATGAAAAAGGGTTGCAATGAAACCAGCTTTAGCCGAATCTTTTAACTTTGACTGCACACATTATTCCACGGAGACTGCTTAATATTTTCAGTATCTTACATACTGCTTATGCTCTTCTGCGGTAACATGTTCTTTTGCTTTTTTATAATTATCAGTAGATGTAACCTTCTCCTTGTGGAGTTCTTTAAACAAAGAAGGAAAATATTACTGATGAGATGGTGGTGCTGAAAAGGAAGCAGAATGGATGCTGAAATTAAAATCTTCCGTCCCCAGAGGCCCCAATGGGGAGCTCAGCCTCTTTTTTTCAGCCAGCCCATTTCCCTTATTTTATAATTTTAAAAATCAGCCCTTCTTCTTCTTGACATTAAAAATCTTTAACATTAAAAATCTTTTGAAGACAACATTCAAAGCACTGCACAGCTCTAAAAGCCCTTTTCAGTGTCTGAAAAGCCTGATGGCATAAACTTTTTTTGCTGACGGAAGGAAACCAAGGATGGGACCATTTTGGGCTCCCTAAGAAAGGAGTTTTAAAGGCTTGGAGCAGCCACCAAGAAGGCCCTCTTGTTTGCTTCCATCAGACGAGCCCATTTTCATTCCCCCACCAAATGATTTTGAAGCTCCTGGCTCAGAAATATCTCGTTTTGATTCTAAAGGGGGTTATGGACAGGCCATAAGCAATGAACAAATGTAATAACAATTTTATACAATGTGTTGCTGTGCATCTATGCGTTATTCTTTTATGATTTTATATAGCCCCCTGAAGAATGCCTTAAGAGTACCCATAGGCCAAAACTTGTTGGGCTTTAACTAGTAAACAGACCGTCTTCTGAGCAATTTGAGATGTGTCTCTTGTTTCTCTTTTGGGTTTCATTGGCTGCTCCCCAGTTTTTGCTTACAAAAAAAAAATGCTGAATCAGACATCGGTTTCAACCAAACCAGAAATGATACTTTGATTACCAGTGGCTATCAAGGATTTAGGGGGAAATGGATTCACATCTCTTGCTATCTGGAGATAGGGGACCCTAGGCCAAATTGTGTTCTGTGCCATTAGTGTCACAATATAGCTAAGCTTTGTGGGGTTGAAGCATCCGGGCTTATGGATCAGCAGGGTGATGACATTGCCTTCTATCATTCTGACTCCCCAGCTCACCACAATGTCTTCTATATCTAACAAATTGAGCTTTCTGCTAGGTACTGCTGTGTACAAAAGCTGATTAGTCTGACAGCTGAACCTTTTATCAAGACTTGGTTACAGGATAGCCTCCTCTGGCATGCCAGAAGGCAGTCAGCTAGCTTGGGGCAAGCCATGAGTCACACAGCTGCCGGCCACACCAACAGATCTTATAGAAACTGGCCCTCCAGCTGTTTTGGACTTCAGTTCCCAGAAGTGCTGGCCATGCTTGTTAGAGTTTTGGGAAACTGACGATCAAAAACATCTGGAAGACCAGTAGTTCACAGTCATTGCCCGCACACACTTTGTTGCCACCTCCCAGCATCTGGGGTGACTGTTTCATCGTGCCTAATGGCAGGGCCAGACTTTCTCCCTCCCCCCATTTCACTGCCTTGGTTCTTGTGTGAAAGTCCAGATACAAGTTCATGGATGAAAACAACCCCACCCAAGCTGCCCTTGAGTTGCGGGACAAAAGATCTGTATCCGGACAACCAGCCACCCAAGCTGCTTGGCAGGAGCTCTTGCTCGATCCTGTTTTTGCATTTCCTCGGCAGGAAAACATTAAAACCACTTTGCGCCATGTCAACTGCCAAGTGATGTGACTCCTAATAAGAAAGAGATTGAGAAGATACTTAGTTGGGAAAAAAAATCATTTGACTTGGTGTTGCTAAGCAATGCATGACTTGCCCTGAAACACTCCAAGATAAATACCCTTTAAAACTGGGAAACAGCAGGGGGTGGGTGGGAGTCTGATTTTTATTTTTATTTTATTTGAACAAAAGGAATTGCGGAGGTCGGATATTTTAATAAGCAGTTCCCAGCATAATTATGACCATTTCAACAGTCACTGGATTTAACAGAAGCAGAAAGACTTCCCCCCAATGAGAGACTTGGCTTTGAAGAAGGAAGGAGTTTTTGGCTAAGCACAGTAGGAAGGAAAGCCAGAACACTTGGGAGAATGGGCAAGGAGAGAGGTTGCGTTTGGTCACGAAAGGTCACTTCTCACTGTTCACTTCTTGTGCGGCACTGGAGTGGATAAGTCAATGAAATCCACAAATGAGCGGACGGTTCAGAATAGATTTCTTCATGTAGAAGAAGGTTCTTCAAACTCTGTTCAGTAGGCTCTCCGGATTTATTTGCTACATTCATATCCTAGCTTTCCTCCAATGAGCTCAAGCTGGCATACCTGCTTTATCCTTACAGCAACTCCTAATGTTTAAGCGGAATCTCTTTTCTTGTCATTCGACTCCATTCGGCTCATGTTCTAGTCTCTGGAACAACAGAAAACAAGCTTTCTGACAATATAGGATGGTGTTAGCCATCCTACATTAGTGCATTAGATTATTGCCACGGGCTCTAAGTTTACATCTTCGAGTTCCTTTGACACTTTTGGATGCAGTTCACCCAGCCTTGGAGATGTGAATTCATTTAGAGTAACTAATTATCCCTTTACCTATTCTGGGCTGCAGTCCTCTTATTGCTTTATTTGTTCTATTTCCACCAGTAAGAGCACTGTTTTCCTCCTGGGGGAAAATTAAGAAGACTGATGATTACTACAGATTTTATTATAAAAAGGAAGAAGAGAGAGGGAGAAAGAGAAAAAAAAAGAAATGTAGCATCACCTTTAAGACTCTTTTTAAAAACTATTTTAGTATAAATGTGCATAGATCTAAACCCACTTCTTAAGAAGTTCATACCTTTGCTAATAGATAGGAATTCAGACTATAATTCAGTTCAGCTGTTATTCTTTCTAGTCTTCCCTTGCAATTTCTTTGTTCAAGGACAGCGACCTATAATTCCCTTACTGCGTGCATGTCCAGGAAGGTTCAAATGTTCTGTGCAACTGGTTTCTGAGTGTTGCCATTTCGAATGTCAGATTTGTGTCCATTCATCCTCTTGCATAAAGACTGTCCTGTTTGTCCAATGTAGAGCGTAGAGGGGCATAAGTGGCATAGGATGGCATGTATCACATTGGAGGAAGAGTAAGTAAATGTACTCTGTGGGCCCCTGTAATATTGCTCCCAGAGTAGATATGGGGACAAAGTTGACATCTAGGTTTGTGACAGGGTCTTGTCCGTGTTCGTGTTATGTGTCCTGTTGTTAAGTGAGTAGTTGTTTAAGATCTGGAGGTCGTCTATAGGTTAAAAGAGACCTGCCTCGCAGAGCTTTTGAGAAGGCAGAGTAATTCTCCAGAATGCGTCTCGCTTGTTGAAGATGCTCAAAAGGAGCTGAGACTAGCTAGGGAGGCAGGAAGCAACAAGAAGGGGGTTTTCAGATATGTTCAAAGCAAGAGAACGGCCAAGGAAATAGTGGAATTGTTTCTACGCAAAGATAGTAAAACATTAACAGATCATAATGAAATGGCAGAACTGCTCAAAATCCATTTTGCTTCATTTTTCTTTCCACTAAAGAAAACTGGGCACTTCCCATGCATAAGCAGAGATCTTGGCAAGAAATCCGGATTGCAAATCAAGATGTATAAGGACATAGGAATCACCTAATTAACCTAAATGAGCTCAGATCTGGAAGACCAGAGGAGCCGCATCCCAGAATACTGAAGGAACTTGCTGACATACTCTCTGAACCACTTGTCATCGTTTTGCAGAAATCTTGGAGAAGGGGTGAAGTGCCAAAGGAGTGAAAATAAGCAAATGTTCTGCCTCTCTTCAAAAAAAAAAGGGCAAAAAAAGAAGATCCAGGAAATTACAGACCAGTCAGCCTGAGCTCAGTACCAGGAAAAATATTAGAATGGATGACACAGGAATCTGTGCGCAAGTATCTTGATGACTATGCAGTGCTTAGGAGGTCTGAGATATCTCAACACTAATGCACAGAGCACAGGAAATAAACATGAACCTGAACTGTTCACAGCCATCTGCTTCTGGGACTAGACATGACGGGAGTTGTGCCTGCCTCTTCTTCTCTCCCCATATATTTTTTACTGCGGTGTGAATAAAATCCCAGTGGATCTAGCCGTTCTGCAACCACTTGTGCCGTGGACCCCAAGGGCTTGAGTTTTGTTTTCTCCCATATTTGAATTATTTTAATCTCAAGTTCTTTTTTTATGTGTCGCTGGAGACATTTGCTGGTGGTGCTTAACTCTGCCCAAAAAAACCAACAACACCCTTTATCTTCTTTTCTCTTTTTATCACCCACGGGTACCCTTTATGCTCTTCTCTCTTTCAGCAGGCAACACGCACAGTTCCTGTCACTCACAGCTTGCATCGCATTCTTCCTCCAACTCCCCCGCACCGTTCCATGTTCCAAGATATCTCTTCCTTGTTTCCAAGCGCAAACCTGAAGAACAGTTCATAACTATATATATAATATATATATATATATATCCCCAGTTCCAGTTGAGTGCAACTGATTTTCTCACCATCACCTCCCCAGCAATGGTACATGCCTTGCCTGGCACCACTGGGTCATGTTCAGCAAAAGCAGCCCATGCCAGAGCTTGAAGGCAGCAACTTGCCCCATATAGAGCCCACTGAGGGTTTTTTCTGCTCCGGTCCTGGAGTTCTCTCCCAAACCTCCCCCTTTTGCGCAAAGCAGGAGGCCGGAGAGGGGGGCATGGATGCCAGAGGGCTTGGGCCAGGGAAAACTGGACTAGCCAGAGCCTCCCTGGGGTGGAATGGAAGAAGCAATTCCTGCACCCCCCTTGCAAGCCCGCACGGAGTGTGAGGCGCGCGCACACCCTGCAGGCGATGCCTAAACCGAGCAGCGGCTCCGGTCATTTTCTGCCCGGGAGGGTCCCTCCTGGGGGCCCAGCCCCGCGCTCCCCTTCTCGGAAGCCGGCCCCAACCTCCGGCGCTTCCCCACGGGAGACGGGGGCACCCCGCTCGCCCACGGCGCGGCGCGTGGAGCGCACGGGAGGGAGTCCCACCAGGGACTCCGGTGGGGCTGCGCCTCCCAAGGCCGCGGGCAGGTCGGGGACGGCAGCCTTGCGGGAGGGAAGGCGGGCGTCCGGAGTCCGAGGGGGCTTCCCCCCCAAAGAGGCGACGGCCCCCGAGGCGCGCACGGAACTTCCACCGACTTAGAGGGCGCTTGTTCTTCCCTTACAAAATAAAAAAGCGTGCCTCGGATGGCAGCCTTGCAAGGCGTCGGTGCCAAAGGGGGGTCTCCCACCCAGGGCCAGCCTTCCTCCCCATCCAGTCGCCTCGGGAGCGCACGCGGCGGCCGCTGCCGGAGGCTGCGGGGCTGAGCTCTGTCCCCCCTTCCCCGGCGCTGGTGCGGCCCCTCCTCTTTCTCCTCCTCGGCTCCTCCTCCCCCCCGTTCCTCGCCTCTCTCTCCGGCTCTCCGGCGCGGCCGTCAGTCGGGGCCGGCGGAGCGGCGCGTTGGCAGGCAGGCGGGCGGGCGCAGGAGCCCGGCGCTCGGAGCCCGGCGGCGGCGGCTGGGGGGCGACCCTCTCGGGACTCCGGCCGCCGGTGGATCGGGCCCGCGGGAGGACGGCGAGGGGGCAGGGAAGGCGCCCGGCTCGCCCCCCTCCGGGGCTTCCGCGCCTCCCCCGCCCGGGACGCCAGGGCTCCGCTGCTCGGCTCCGGGCTCGCCGAAGGCGCGCGGCGGCTGGAGAGCGCGGGCCCCCCGAGGGCGAGCCGGGGCTCCTCCCCGGGCGGCTGGGACTCTCCCCCGCGCTCCTCCTGGCCGCGGCCGGTCCTCCCTCGCCCGGGGACGGAGGGAGAGGGGCCGCCCGGCTCTGCGCCCCGCTCGCCTGGCTCCTGGATGCCCGACGCGGGCACCTCCCCGGCGCGGAGGCAACGCCGGAGGGAGGCGCCGGAGGAGGCGGCGGGGCTGCCCAGCGCGGCCTCCGCCGCGGCCGCCGCTGCGTCCCTCGGGGGCGGCGGCCGAGCTCGGATGTGGCCCTCCCGCGCCTCCCCCCACTGGCGGATCGCGGGCGCCGGGCCGCCCGGGTCCCCTTCCTCGGCGGCGCGGGAGGAGGCGAGCGCGCGGGCGGGCGCGGAGGACTAGAGGCGACGGAGGGATGCTGTGGAGCGGGAGCCCCCGGCCGCCGGGCGCCTTCCCCCAGGAGGTGCTCCTGATGCTGGCCCTGTGCGCGGCTTCGCGGCGGACGGTGGCGGCCCCGGCCTCCGCCCAGGACCTCTCGCGGGGCGTTGTGAGTGGATCGTCCCTCGGCGGCTCCTTCCCCGCGCTCGGCTCCCCGCCTCGCCTGCCCGAGCACGCGCGCGGGGTGGGGGGAGGGGGGAGGGGGAGGCGGCGGAGGGAGGCCCCGATCCCCCCTTCCCTCCAGAGGAGCCCCGATCGCGACGTCGGCTCGGAAAGGGCTGCCCGGGACCGAGGCGCCTTCGCTCCGCTTCGGGCTCCGCTCCTCTGACGCCGCGCCGGGGACCACGGAGGAGGCGCCGGAGCCGAAAGAAAAGGACCCCCCCTTTTAGAAAAAAACCTCACGGATGCTCCGGCGCCCCCCTTTCCTTCCCACCCCACCCCCTCCGCACACCAGCTCTTGGATGCGCGCAAAACACCCTGGGCGCGCCTTGCTTCCTGGGGTGGCCGCGGGGGTCTCGCCGTGGAGTCCGGGCCCTTCTTTCTGGGGAGGGGGTAGAGGGGCGTGGGGGGCGCTCGGAGGGGGATCCCGAAGGGGAACGAAAGCGGTATCCTCGCCCGCACCGGCGGGAGAGGGAGCAGCGAGGAGCTTGTTGCTTTGCAACGCGGTGCGTTCTCCTGGCAGGGAAAACCCTGCGGATCTTGGAGGGGGGGCTTTCTGGAGGGATTTGGGGGGGGGTCGTGAGCGCTGTGGCTCCCTAACACGCCCTCCCACCCAGCCTCCCTTTTGGACGAGGCCACCACGCTCGCTTGAAGCGCTTTCAAGGGGAGGGCGGGCGGCGTGCCGAGCGCTTTGGCGCGCCGGCTCTGCCGGGAGGCGAGTCTCGGGGCGTTCCGCCGGACCTCCTCTGGCTGAAGTTTAGACGGGAGGGTAGCGAAGCCCGGGATCCCTGCGAGGAGCCGCTGTCGGACTCAACGGGAGGCTCGCTTCCCAGCAAAGGTGGAAAGGGTTTGCGCTCTTGGGCCAGGAGGAGCATCGCAGTGGGTCGTGAGGTCTATACGCCCCCCAATACCCTCTCTGGGTACCCATAAAAGAGCAACCGGTTTCCACAGGCTATTAAATCCCCTGGCTGGGCAGGAGTAAAAAAAAATCAATAATCTCTATGCCGCTTCAGGTCTTTGGGTGATTTAGTAAAACCATTAACAGTAATGGCTTGGTGTCATGCGAATACACAAAGAGAGATGTGTGTATGTGTAATGCTGGCGGTAGGACTTCTTTTTCTTTTCTTTTCTTTTTTTAAGATATGTTTTTCTGCCTTGTTTTAGAGATGAGACTGGATCCGGTTTTGGGTGTGAAAATAACTCCCCTCTCCAAACACCCTTAAAAGTTGCAGTCATTTTGGAGACTTATCAGTTAAGGAGGAGGGAATCTCTTAGTGATGGGTAAAAACAGTGGAAGGGGTTGGCCTTGGAGCCATACCCAAAAGTGGCCTTGCGGTGGGAAACACCCGCGCCTTCCAGCCCATCCCCATTTGGGCCTTTCCTTTGAATCCCTTTCTGCGTCTCCCTGCATGTTTTTGACAAGAGGAAAGCTAAGTGCTTGTGGATCTGTTCCCCCGATTGCTGGTGTGGGTGAAGCCCAACAAAGTGCGTCTCTTTCCAAGGGTCACAGTCGTGGGGAGCGCTTTGTCTCTGTACTCTGATGCTCATTTTGGGGTTAGGGATGGAATTACGTTTTACCACCGGCTCTGCCGCGCACATACTGCATGTAACCTCGGCCAAGTTGTGGCGCGTTGATGCACGCAGGCTTCTCACACAGGCGCTTCTCAAAGTTGGCTGTTGCTCAGAGAGACGAAGGCAACGTGAAAGCCTGAGGATTGCCTACGACTTCCCTGTAACTGTGTAATCTCTCTTCCTCACCATGCAAGGTGGAAATGGCAGGAAGGCTTCCTATGCTTTTGTTAACATTTGGTGGGGTTCGGTGAAGGTGGTGGTGATGTGGTGGAAAGATTCATTGGGACTTGAGGCCATGGCTGTTCCTAACCCAAGAGTTTGACTTGGGTCATGAACTCCTCGGTGTGTGGCGCATGGGAAGCAAAATATAATGGGAGCAGGGCCAAGCTCTGGGAAGGGTATAAGGGATGGTTTATATCTGTTGCAGGTCTAACCAAACAAGGCTGGACTAGCTGATGCTCTCCAGTTGGTCAACTAATGGTATTGACTTCTTGGTGCATGGCAAGCGGTTTCCTGTACTACCAAGCTGTGGCCCTTCTGGCGTGGCCTTTTAGCCTGGATAAACTGAGACCAAGCATTTCTGGTCCCATTTTGTCCTCCTCTGTATAGAAATCTGTCTGAACCAGAGTGGACAACTCAGGAGCTGATTGGCTGGCTGGATGTTATCTGGCTGACACAGGAGGACTATTTTCACAACGACCTGAGACGTGGCAACTGTTTTGTGCTAAAATGCGCAAGAGGCTAAGATGCTTCCCATGGATAGGCCCCAACAAAATCATTGCTGCTGTACTTCTGCACTGCCCCATCTGCTCCACTGGCATGTATGAAGGCAACCTACCCGAAAAATGCCCTGGGGCTTTAACCTTAAAGGTGTTCTCTCGAAAATACTGTTATCTATCCATGTGTACCCTACAGATCTACTTCTATTAACAAGCATATTTTATACTAACAGTGATTTACTAAGTAGGAAAATGTAAGAAAATGACAATTGTTTTGTGACTGGGTGATAAAGCTCCATTCATTGTCATATAGATTTCACGGTCTTTATTTTGTAGTACCCAAATTGTTACGTTGTGTTGCTGAGAATTGCAGATGGTAACACACCTGTTACAACTTCTTGTTACAACTGGCATTTGTATCTTGTGGGTGTTTGTTTAGCCGTTATTTCATCATCGTATGCACTCTGTACTGTTTGGTATATGGCTTGTTAATACCTTTTCTGACTTTGTAAATCATCTTATTCTAACATATGTTCATTAACAGAAGTAGATCTGTTGAGTACCCCTTGAGAGATGACAGTATTTTCAGATGGAGCACCTGTAAGATTAAAGCCCCAGGACATTTTTTGGTAGTTTGTTGTTCTAGAGAGTTTGCTGTTACTTTTTTTGGTATGTCCAGAGGCAAGCCTCCAATTGTGCAGGGCAGGAAGGCAAGAGATTATTTTAGCATCCATCCTGTTGGAAGCAACTAATTCAGAAGTCAAGAGCATGTGACCCTCCCAGTGCTGTTGAACTGGTATTCCCACCAACAAGGAAGATCCAGTTCTTTCAAGGCTAACTTGAACTCTAATTCTAACATCTGTGGCCCTTCAGATACTAGACTGCAACTTCCATCAGCCCTAGCCAACATTGCTAGTGACCGGGGATACTGAGCGTTGTAATCCAGCAACTTCTTGAGGTCCACAGACCCCATTCCCGTTTGTACCACGTACATCTGTGAAGAGCAGAGGGGGAAGGCAGAAAATCTGAGCACACAGAACTTCCTTTTGGGCCAGTCACACTGACTGGTTTTAAAGCGCTAGCTTTTATTTTCCAAGGTTTGGCTAGAAGACCTCATCTTCCCCATACAGTCTTGCCTTTATGCAAGACATGGGCCAATGCAGTGGATCTGGAATTTTCAGTCCCTTTGAACTCCCGGGCCAAACAGATTGCTAAAAAAATGCCCCACATGGGGAAACTGAGACTGAAAGTGGCTTACAAGGAGCCGGATGGACCACTGATTCTAATACCCAGGTCAATGCAGGAACTCTTGCTAGAGTATCTCTAGCAGTCTATTTTTAAAAAATGTTCAGAGGAAGAGACCCTGTCACCTCTGTACATAAGTGGTTCAAGGTAATTCTAGGTAATTGATTCGTTCTAGGTAAATGACGCAAGGGGGACCTCTTAGAGATTTTAGCAATTCACCATTCTTTGCTGGGGTAGCCTTTTTAGTCCTGGACCTCCTTTCCTGTTGCTTTGCTCTTTCTGCTTTCCATGCAGGCCTCTAAAAGAAAAGTTCAAAAATTGACTTGCTGAAAATGGATTTTCTTTCCCGGTAGGTAAATGTTCCACTCTGAGCAGCCTCAAATGCGGTTGAATTGCCTCAGTTCTGCTTATGCCTGGTACTTTTATTGCTTGGAATCTGTTTTTTTTTAAAAAAAAAAGGGGGGAGAAAAAGAAAATGTCTTTGCAAAGTGAAAGATAAATGCGTTGAGTGAGTAAGTGCCTCAGTCCTGCATCTGCGAATTGATTCAAAACTGAGTTTCGGTAGACTGTTGCTTTTGTGTTTGAATCCACTGTGATATGGCAAGGATAGGACACAGGCTTGCAGATGGAAGGAAAAAAATCAATATGGTTTAAAAGGCAAGGCTGTGTATGCTTACTTGGAAGTAAATCCTAGTGCATTGCATGAGGTTTACTCCCATGTGAGTGTGCATAGGATGACAGCATGAAGCAAGTAGAGTTGGCCCTCCATATTCGCTAGGATTAGGAGTACAGGACCTCCCACAAAAATGGAAAACCCACAAATATCAAAATGTGTATTTGGGAGGGGGGGCAAGGCATGGTGGGGAAAGTGAGCACCCAGGGTCCAAACCAGGTCAGGGAAAGAGGGTGGGTTGGCCTAGTGGCCCTATAATATCCACTCTCTTGCCAATCTCCCTCCTTGGGTATGCAGGGGGCATCAGGAGAGGGTTTGTGGTGCTGAGAAATCAGGCTGTGAACCACCCTTAGCTGGCCAGGTAGTGGCTGCTGGAGGAGGACCAAAGGAGGATTTTCTAAGGGGCTGAATGGTCTGATTGGAGCTGCCAAGAAGGAAGTTTCCCCTAGAAAAGAAGATCAGGTTAAATGCCAGTACTGCAAGCCACAAGGTTGTGAGTTCGATCCTGCCGGGCTCCAAGGTTGACTCAGCCTTCCATCCTTCCGCAGGTCGGTAAAATGAGTACCCAGCTTGTTGGGGGCATGTATAGAAAAATGTATCGAAATACATGCTATTTGTAAGTTGTTCGCCGCCTCGATCCATATGGAGAGGCGGGTTACAAATAAATAATAATAAATAATCAAATCAGGGAAACTCCAACCCACACATGTGGATAGCCAACTATAAATCCCATTTTTAAAATATGGGTAACTTTTGTGCGGGGCACTTGTCTGCATGGTTCATTTGGTCAGTAGGATGACAAGAACAGCTTCTTCCAGGGTTGTTGGGTTTGTCGTATGCTGCCTTGCCCAAGGGACTAACTTCACTCACCCTGAAGACTAAATGCTGTTTAAGATCAGCCCTTCTTTTTTCTACCAAAGAAAGAAATGCTGTGCCGTGTGTGGTTTTCTCTCACCAGAGCACAGTGGGAGTACATGGTCTGTGGTAGATCAAGACATCATTCCAGAGGTACCACCAGTTGTCTTATTGACTACACACACACACACACACACACACACACACACGCACCAGCTGTGATACCATTCCAAGAGAGACTAAACAGGCTCCTGCTCTGTTGCCTTTCTGGTAGACAAGCAAACATTTTTTTAAAAAAATCACTGAACACTTTAGCTTGGTTCCTCTTGATAAGAATTAAAAATCTTGGATGCTGTTATATTTTCTTTTAAGCTAAAGTTACTTTGTTGTGCATTACCATCTTTTGTATGTTTTAATGTGACTTAACATTTTAAAATCCTGAGTTTCATGTTTGCCAGCAGCCTGGAGGGCCAATTGAGACCAAAAGGCAGGATATAAAATTTAATAAAAAAAATCATAGGAGATGCAGTATTAGGCTTGTTTGCCCCTGGAGATGGTTGGAGTATTGGCTAGAGAGCCCAAAATCCAGGGCTTCAGATACATCTTGCCTTATTTACATTTCATTAAAATTTAGATTTTGCATCTACAGAAAGGGAAAGATAAATGCCTCAGATACTTCTGGACTCTAAAAAACCTAATCAAAGTCTCTACAGTCTTGCTTGAAAGGAAAACAATTGTTTCCCCATGTCTCTTCTCTGTCCCCAAACCTCTGATTCTGTTTGTACTTACTTGGGACAGAGGGCCACTGAACAGATGGGAACTCATTTTTCTGAGCTGACATGCATAAGTGGCATGCTGTAGTTGTGCCCTTTTATATGAGCTGAGAATCCCGGAGCTGGAAGAGACCCCCAAGGGCCATCCAGTCCAGCCCCATTCTGCCACGCAGGAATACACCACCAAAGCATTCCTGAGAGATGGCCATCCAGCCTCTTTTTAAAAACCTCCAAAGAAGGAGACTCCACCACACTCCCAGGCAACAGCATATTCCACTGTTGAACTGCTCTTACCATCAGGAAGTTCTTCCTACGTGTTTTTGTTGTTGCTGTTTCTTGTTTTTTTTTTTTTTTTGGTTTTTTTTTGATAGTGTGGCTCACCTTGGGAAAGAATGGAAACCTGTTGCGTGTTCCAGACATGACTGAAGGTCATCCTTTTGTGCAGATGCTGGAGTAGATCTCCGTCTGTCTGTCTCTCTTTCTCTGCCTCCCTCCCTCTCCCTTTTTCTCTTTCTGTCCCCTCCTCCCTCCACTTCACTCTCAGTCCAAAGAAACTCTCTGTTTTGTACCTGGCAATAGCATCTCAGTCATATCTGATATGATGTTCCTGCTCTGGTGGAAATCCTATTGACTGTGCACTTATTTTAGTGTAACTGCACTGAAGTAGATGGTGGCAACAAGAGGAAAAAAGAAAACAGGCACAGTGTCTGGGAAGGAATTAAGGCCATAGGAGAAATAGATTGCTAGGGCTGATGTTTTGTCTGCCTTCTCAGGCCACTGCTGCATGACCCTGGAGAAATGTCACTGGCAGAATAGTGCGCCGACAGGATCCCACCTGATGAACTTTTTCTTTTTCTTTATTACGATCTTTGACACTGATTTCAAGCTCTGTCTTGCACAGGACTTCTGATACGCATGCTTCAACTGGGGATGAGAAAGTGGCCCTCCAGATGTTGTTGGAGTGTATTATCCCATTATTTTATTCCTTGCCGTTGGCTTTGTCAGCTGGGAGTGTGACACGCAGGGTCCAGAAACATCCAGACGGCTGCACATCCTTTACCTTTGGTAGAAAGAGCAGGCTTTGTTGACTTCATTGTCGATGCTAAGAGCAGTTTGGGCCAAGTTTTCTCTCTTCCACATAACATCCCCTCGCAAGAAGTCAGCATCAGATCAGCTGAGATCCAAAGTCTGCTCACAGCCCGCTTGCTCAGCCTTCTTTCATTTGTGTGCCATTTGTTGGTTCCCCTCCAGCGGTTCCGAGTTTTAAGAGGAATCTGCATTCAGAGTCAGAGGCCACATGGAAGAATGCTCCTTTTCCAGACTCCCCTTTCTTTGACAGCTTTGTCCAAAAGGAGACATGACTCCTGACTGCCTTTTGTCCCTGCCTGTCAAAGGGGGAGAGAGCAGCAGGGGTTTCACAGAGTCTGTCCTCGGTCCCCATGAGTCCAAAGCTCTTGGGCATAGTGATGGCAGATATGAACATGTTCCTCTGGGAACACACTTGGAGGCTTTTCTTTGGGCCGGACCCCTCTCCCTTGGCTACATCTACCCCACAAGATTGTTGTCAGGTGGAAGCGGGAAGGAGGAGAGCCATGTACATCACCTTGGATTCTCTAGAGGAAATAAACTGTTTCTCGCAGTATTAGTCCGGGTTTTGTGAAGCAGTCCTTTTCTCTTCTCCCTTTTGCATATGCTGCCTGACAGTCTTTTTGAATAATCCCAAGTTCCAATATCGTAAGAGCAGGAGAGGAAAACAAAAAAAAACCCTCCAACAACCCTAGATCTTCCATTCATACAATTTAAATATTCATCATAACCTTCAATACTCGGTTTTTTCCCTCCAGAATCTCTCTTAAGCGAAAGGATCAAGCCCAGTGTTGCCTTGACGAATAGAAACAATCAATGGCTTCCAGGTTTATCTTCTTTTAAGTCTCCCCCCAGGAACCATTTGATTCCACCTCTTTCAAAATGCAGCTTCTTAAGGCATTTCTGTGATCCAAATTCAAGCGAGTGGAAATTCACTTCCAGCATTGGAAAAATACCAGAAATTCTTCCACCGCTAAAGTAAAACTTTGATTTAGAGTAAAACCTTGCCTCAGTCCATGGGGAGAGGCAGGTAAGAAATTATTATTACAGTCACCGCTTCACCTTTGCAGGTCTGACTTTCACAGATTTGATTATATGTGAGTTTCTCCCACTTCAAGTGCCTCTTTTCTGGAGAGACCCTCCCTCTCGGCCACTCCAATGAGGCTGCACAATCCTTTAAAAACCTGTCTCCGGTCCTCGTCCTCCTCCACCAGCCACATCCTGGCCAGTTAAGGATAGCTCCCAGCCCGATTTCTCAGCACCACAAACCCTCTCCTGATACCTCCAGCGCACCCAAGGTTGCATAACGGCCCATGGCCTGAACATTTCTCACGCAGGTACTAAGGAAAGACCAAATGTTTCCTACCAGAAAACTCCAGTTGATCCCTGTTGGATTTATGGGTATGACTCTTCCGGTGTGTTTGTCTGTTTGCCTGGAAAATGAAAGCTTCCTATCAGGCAAGGGATTTGGCTTGCATTAGGAAAGTGGCTTCACGTATTCAAGGGCTCACCACCATGGGCTGTAGAACAACTGAAAATTGATATGCCATTATCAGATTGGATTTGGCTGAATAGATAAGAGCGAAGAGAAACTGCCTGGCATGAGACCGGGCCTGCGGGACTGAAGGTGTGGGATAGATATAAACAGACTTTAACTTCGGATATCATGTCACCCTCTTGTCATAGTAAACAGCAGGAGGTTACAGAGGGTTAGAGAAGAGGGAGACTTCACTCCTTGGATTAGAGGTGCTCTTCTCAGATTTATGGCTTCTGTTTCTCCATGCTGAATAGTTAAGAGATTTGCTACCATGCAGTCACCATATTAAAAACAGAATACTTTCGTTTGTTTTACAATCCTCTTCTCTCAGACCTGTTTAAAAGGTGAATTGCCTCACTTGGAGGCTTTCCAAAGAGGCAGTCCATGTGTCCCTTCTTTCTGCCCCGGAAAGAAAGTTGGTATAGGGAGTTTGGAGGCTTTGGAAGCCATAAAGATAGCACGGGAAAAGTTCTTGTGGCCCCAGGGCTGTACTTAAAATTGGCAAACAGCAATGAGTTGTTCCCCTTTTTGGAAACTTCTGCCACCTCTCTAACCAGCAATACCCTTAAGTATTTTTTTCCAAGTCTGTTTCAGAGTGTTCCACGTTAAGAGGCAGGCTACAATTTAAGACCAGGCTGTAGAGCCAAGGTACAGTGCAGGCTAAATCAGTTTGACACACCTTTGGCGAGGAGCATAAAGACAGCCCAGGAGGGGGGAGACTGTGAGATCATTTTAATTATATATTTTAAATTCTAGGAGTGAGGTGGGGAGGATGAGCTGGTTAAGATGGCAGCTTCTTTTGGACCAGTGGAATGACGTTGCACTGTTGTCTTCTGTACAGTCACTGTTTGTGTTCTTGGCCTTTAGAACTCTGTGGGTAGTTAAGCTAAAATTACTCATCACCATAAGGCTTTCCTTTCACCCAGCCTTCCAAAGAGCTAGGTGGCAAAGCTGTGGCACTGGAAATTTGCCGCCTTTTTGGTGAAAAGCACCTCCGGCATTACCAAAACCCTTATTTTTCACAGCGTACAAACTCTGGTCTGATCTGGTTTGTTGTTGTTGTGTCCCTTTAGGTTGTTTTGGACTTATGGCAATCCTAAGGCAAACCTATCATGGGGTCTTCTGGGGCTGTGTGTGTGTGTGTGTGTGTACCCAAGGCCAGCCAGTGGGTTTCCATGGCCGAGTGGGGAATGATCTGGTACTGTGCACGGTTTTGGTGTCCCAATACAAAGCAGCTATGTTGCAGAGGAAAATGGAGGAGATAAGGCAAGAGAAGCCTCCTCCATTCCCATCCAAAGACAGGCTAATGTGTTTTACCTGCTGGGAAGCCATGATGATGGATTGTTCACACTTGCCTGGCAAATAGAGCCAGCATGGTGTAGTGTTTAGACTGTTGAACTGGGACTCTGAACTGAACCAGTCCCCTGAACTTCAAATCAGCTTTGAAATAGGTGGTGTAGATGCAGAACGGTTAGAGCAGTTAGAGGTTAGTGGGTCAAGGACTGGATTGGATTGGGACCTGAGAGATCCAGGTTCTGGACCCCACTGAGCCATGAAAATTCACTGGGTTGTCCTGGGCTAGCAACTCTCTGACCTACCCCATAGCATTGTTGTGAAGATAAAGTAGGGAGGAGAAGAGTCAGGTGCATCTGAGCTCATTCGGTCAATCTGGAATGGATTGTGGCAATAAGTCAATTGTTAACTGGTCAGGTTCTGAACCTGTGCGTGCAACACATCCAGACCACATAGCTGCCATAAACAAGGCAGGCTGATTTGGCCAAATATACACCTAGATGGATTAAAAAGCTCTATATGGCTTGGGCTCAAGTTATTTGATGGACCATATCTCCCTTCATGAGCCCATTAGAGCCTTAAGATTGCCAGGAGAGGCCCTTCTCTCTGTCCCACGACCCTCTCCAATGCCTTTGGGGAGGCAAAGGGGAGACAGGGTCTTCTCAGTGGCTGCTCCCAGACTTTGGAACTCCTCCCTAGAGTGGCTGGGATGCCCCTATCCTTCCAACGGCAGGTTAAAAACATTTTTGTGCCATTGACCTTTCATAAATGGATAGGTTTGACCTCTGAATACTGTGGGGTTCTTTTTTTAAGGCTGGTATAGTTTTTAATGTATTTAATATTTTTAACATTTAATGTTTTCAACCCTGTAAATGGTTTGGTTCTTTTATATTTTAGATTTACACTTTTATGTATGCTTTAACTTGTACTGTTCTAGTGTTAGCCACCTTGAGTCCCATTGTCAGGACAAAGACAGGAAATAATAATAATAATAATAATAATAATAATAATAATAGTTTTATACATGTTATATTGATTCCCAAATTACTGTGGGCTGGTTCACTGAATTATTTCAGAATATGCGTGAGGCAATTGGACTCCTGAGTGTTGACAGATGGGGAAGTGCTGTTGTCTCCATGTGGCAGACCATATGCTTTGCATGCACTAGGTCCCAGGTTCCGTTTCTAGTGTCTCCAGTTAGAAGAACAAAGACAAAGGTGATGAGGCAGCTCCTTCTCTACCTGGGATCCACAATTCCTGCTAAGAGTCAGAGTAGATAACACTAGTCTAGATCCACTTATTGTTGAATACTGCTGGTAGCATCCCTGACCAATATTTAGGTTGGCCTGTGCTGAAAGGAAGCTGCACTCCAGCAACATCTGGAAGGCCATATATTCCCAACTCTTTGACTAATTGACTGAAGAGTATGACCCTGAATGTAGGTAGCCTCCTACATTCTATTGGATACTTGGTTCAAACTCCAAGCATTCCTGACAGATGGCCATCTGTTTAAAAACCTCCAAAGAAGACTCTATCACACTCCATGGAGGCAGCAGCATATCCCACTGTCAGGAAGTTCTTCCAACGTTTAGATGGAATCTCTTTTCCTAAAGTTGGAAGCCATTGTTCCTTGTCCTAGTCTCTGGAGCAGCAGAAAACAAGCTTGCGCCGTCTTCAACATGACATCCCTGCAAATATTTAAACATGGCTACCATGTCTCTTAATCTTCTTTTCTCTTAGCCTTCTTTTCATCAAGCTAAACATACCTAGCTCCCTAAGCTGCTCCTCATACAGCATTGTTCCAGACCCTTCCATGTTATTTTTCACCTAAAGCAGTGGTGGTTTTTTTAGATGAGGGAAATCCAAACAGAGAATAACCTACCAGCATATGAATATATGAATATATATATCTATGGTATGTGAAGTCAACTGTTTGTGCATTGGCAGGAGCATAGCATATATCATGTGCGTCTTTGAACAAGGCCTGATAAAGCAGTGATCCTGACTGGACAGAATTTTTTTTTACTCATTTTCAAATAAGCAGAAGTCCCTTTTAGATCTGAACCCCTCAACATGGAAAGTTTGGGATTTATGCACGCACTGACTTCACTTGAAAAACATCTTGATAAATTAAAAACCCACCTGCTTACCTATTAAAAGCCTGCTTAAATAAGAATGTCTTTGCCTGCCATCGAAAGGAGAGCAGGGAGGGGGCCAGCCTAGCTTCCTGAGGAAGGGAGTTCCAGAGGGTGGGAGCAGCCACTGAGAAGACTCTCTCTCATGTCCTCACCACGTGAGCCTGGGATGGTAGCGGGACTGGGAGAAAGCCTTCCCCAGAAGATCTTAGAGATCTGGCAGGTTTGTATAGGGACATAATGGTCTTTTAGATAGTCTAGACCTAAGCCATATAGGAGATCACATGAGCTCTAAACATGGACAAACATTATCAGCTCTATTGCTTCTTCTCCATCAAGTGGTGGATTTTCTTTTTAGAGGAGTGCCATGCATAAGCTAGGCAGCCATCCTGATTTTGCTGATGGTTAAGTTCGCCATGGCTTAAAATGTCTCAGCATGCTGTGAAATGTGAGTTAGGATTTCCACCTTCTTAAAACAAGTTTGTTTCCAAATCTTGCCTGGCAGGAGCATTTGCTTTCCCAGCCCAGTCTGGTAACCTGCAACTTCTCAAGATGTACTCTCTCAGCAGTCTGATTTGCTGACTCTGTCGTCTGGGCTAAGACTGTGTTCTGCTTAGTCCGAAAGAGCCAGCAAATCCCCGAGAGAATCCAATAATTCCTTTGGTAATGTCAGCATATGTGTGTGTTTTTTTAAAAACTCAGTTTTTCTAAATGTACACCTGTAGAAAATTCATCAGAAAGTTGTTGGGAGCATCTGTTTTCCACCTGGATAGCTGGCATCCATAAGATCTAAAGAAAACGCCGACATAAAAATCACAAACTGCCTTTTCTTGGTGGAGCCTCCTACTCATTGAACTGGTGCGATATATGTTCTGATCACTCAGAGAATAAACTGTTTGGGGACATGATGTATGTAGTTGTATATCTGACAGAGAAGAAGAAGTTGTCAGTTGTCCCCCTGAAATCTTGGGTTCACCGCTTGGGTATGCTCCAGATTCAGATCTGAGCCCGGATGGCCAGGAGTTCATTTGCACAGTTGAAACTAGTGTGCTGTCTGCACCCGTTCCTTGAGAAGCCAGATGTGGCGATAGCGACACATGCCTTGATTACATCCTGTTTGGATTACTGCAATGCACCATGCGTTGGGCTGCTTTTGGAAACTTTGGAAACTTCAGCAGGTCCAAAAATGCTGCCCTAGACCTAATACATGTGACATTGGCTGTGAAAAAAGTGGAAAATCAAACCCAAAAGTAGCCAGATGGCCACTTCTGGTTTTGTTTTTGGGGAGCTGTGAGGGGGTTAAACAAGGCAACGGATGGAGCATTCTTCCTTCCTTCCTTCCTTCCTTCCTTCCTTCCTTCCTTCCTTCCTCCCTTCCTTCCTTTTCCTTTCCTTTCCTTTCCTTTTTTTTGACTCAGATTTTCAGTGGGAGAGGAGCCCAGGCATCTGGATCAGTTGGCCATCTTTTGCTTACCTCTGGTCCAAAGCAATTTTCAAAACATAGACAGATGTCACTGGGTTTGACTCCTCCCTACTTTTTCTTTTTGAACTCTGAAAGGACCCAGCTTAGCTCCCTGGGATCACCATACACTGATCTTTGTCTGACCTTGTGTATTAAGTCACTGGGGGGGGGAGAAAGATGCCACCGTGTGCTAGATCAGAGAGTTGATGGGAGCAAAAAAAATAAATACATCTCACAATCTGGATGGAGTGAGAGTTTGCCTACCAGGGCTTTCTTTTTAATCAAAATCACTTTAGGTAGATTTGGGAGTTGCTGAGGCTTTTCTTCCATGCGCATATGGGAGGTGCACACATCTGTGCGTGTGCATGCAGGCACAAAGCAAGAAGGAGGATTTCCTTTTATGAGGATTGTCTGCAGTTTCTAGGTCAGAGAATTAAAAGATTTGATGTTTATAGTTTAAAAGGCGGGGAGGGAAGTGCCCCCAGTTTCTCACATACGGCTTCTTTTAACCTTCCCTTCCTCCCCAAGTGAAAACAAAGGTTTTAGCCTGCAACTGGGGGGATGAAGAGCATGGGAAAGTGAGACAGAAGTACTTTGGTGGAGCAGTCGAGAGAGTCAGATTAATGTACTCCTGACTGACATTTTCATTTTGCACAAGAAATCCCGGGTACATGACAAGGAGGAAATGCACATTGTGTAGCCTGTAGGCAAGATGCCGACGCTTTGGTTAGTCTTAACGATTGAGCGGAAAGTGGTTGGCTCGTCTGTTTCTCTTTCGAAAGCATATCCGTGAACACGGTGAAAAACACACATTAGCACAAGCGGACTGATTCTTTTCCACCACAGCCACCCCCTTCTGCCCCCTTCACTTCAGGAAGATGAGCTCTTCGGTAGGTCCATGTATCTGCGTTGAGAGACTTTTCCGTGAAGACTGGATGGCCACTCGTCGGGGATGCTGTAGGACATCGGCAAGAAGTTGCCAATGTGTGACCCATAAGATCTTTTGTGGCCCCATAAGGCCCTCCCACCTGTATTAGCGGCCACCGCTGCTGCATTTGCCATTCCGTTGCTGAAGTTTTACACTGCAGCATTGGTGGCAAAACTCCACTGATCACTTTAAATTCAAGATGTATACGGAGTATCATTTTTTTAAGCTGAATGGTGCTTCTGGAAGTTCTAGAAACTTTGAACACAAGGTGCACACTTGCCACATGCCTTGTTTTTAAAATTTTCCGTATTGAAGTTTTCCATATTTACAAAGATTAAAAGGATGTCCATTTTTTAAAAAAAATGTTATCCGCATGCCTTGTTCCAATATCAAAATGGTTGTGGGGGGCAGGGAGAAAGGATGTGTCCCATGGTGGGTTTGGAGAGGAGTAGGCTTCCAGCGTGGAAATGCACTACCCTTGGGCTAGACTATGATGTGTCCCCGGGCCAATTTTGTACACCCTTCTAGAGGGCACCAGGACGGTCCCAAATGCCAAAAGAAATGGAGCAAAACTGGAAGTCCCTGGAAATCCACTCATGATTTTGAGTCTCTAAGGAGAGAGCAGAAACTGAACTGTGTTTTTGTATGTGGGGTATGTGACAGCTTTTATTTTTTTGGCTCTGTGCTCTCCCTGAGCACATGATCTAAGGGGGGCGGAGCTCCTGCTGAGTCACTTGATTTGCTTGGGGGCGGAGCTAGCAGCCACTAGCCCTATATAACTGCTGCCTCAGGCTTTGGAGCTCATTCAGCAAGGAAACAGCTGAAGGTGAGGTGTGTTGTGCTAGTCTTTCTTGACTCTTTAAGAGTGGTTTTGGTTTTTTTAAGGTTTGCTTGAGGGCTTTTGTGGTTGTGTGCTCTCCCTGCACACCTGGTATAAGGAGGCTTCTGCTGAGCCAATGATTTGCTTGGGGGCAGAGCCTGCACCCACTAGCTCTATAGAAGTGATGCTTCAAGGCATGGGGTAGTATTTAAAAAGACATAGGCAGGTAGCACAATTTGTCATTTTTGCTGTTAGGTAGAATTTTGGTAGTCACAATCAGTGCATTGCCAACATTAATGTATTTATTCCAAATTGTTCCAATTATTCTTTTGAATATACCATTTAAAAATTGGCAAATAGAGTTATCAAAATTTATATGGTTGAGAAAGGAGCCAAGAATGAAAGGGGAATTAACGAGAGATGCAAAAGAAAGGGGAGGGCTGGGTCTACCTGAGATGAACTTGTACTTTGAATCCTCACATCTAGCATGGTTGAAGGGATGGGTCTCCTTAAAAAATAAAAGACTACTAGAGCTAGAGGGTGATGAGCTGAAATTTGGGTGGCATGCAAACCTTTGGTATGGGAAAGTTAAAATAAATTCAGAACTGGGGAATTGTTGTCAGACAAGCTATGTTGTGAGAGTGGGGAAAATATAAGGATGGATTTGGTGTGAGCATATTGTGGTTATCACTACAGGAAGCGTTCCGTCGAAGGAAATTAGGAAGGCTAAAATTCCAGCAATGGTAGGCCATTTGCTTGCGCTTTCCTACTGTTTTGTGTAGTCTAAGCCATCTTACATTTTCTCACTATGTACCCGTGTTGTACACTACCCAGTTGCTTGGTAGGTCTCTTGGTTGTGTGATGCGATCACAGTACAGTGTGCTTGTAGAAAATTCTTGTGCTTGTACAGTTAAGAGCTTGTGTTTGTAAGGTGCTTCTGCTCATAAAGTGCTTGTGTTGTTGATAATGACCCTCAAAGAGCAGGAGTGATGACACTGGCAATCCTGATAAACCTAAGACACTCCATGAAGCACGTCTTTTAAGTGAGAAGGTGATAGTTTTTGACTTAAAAAAGAAAGAAAACAAATTGTGCACTGGGGTTGCTAAGGTCTATGGTAAGAATGAATCTTCTGTCTGGGAAAAAGAAAGGAAGAAATCCATGCTAGTTTTGCCGTCACACCTCAGACTACAAAAGCGATTTATTTAGTTGATGTTTGACTCTGATTTTTTCTGTTGCACCACAGTCTACAAAAACTACCTGCTCAGTGCATGATAAGTGCCTGATAAAGATGGAGAAGGAGAAAGCATTAAATTTGTGGCTGGAGGACACAAACAGAAAATGACTTCCCATTAGCATCAATGTGTTGGGCCACAAAGCGTTGAAGCTATGCAGCAGGGCATCCTCTCAAATGACTGCCACCAAGTCTTTTACTGCAACTCGGGGATGGTTGCGCAGATTTAGGAGCAGGTTTGGACTTTAAAAATATAAAACTGACTGGAGAGGCTGCATCCGCCAATGAAACAGCTGCCGCCGCATTTCCAAATGAGTTTAAAAAGCCAGTTGAGGAGAATCAGCTTTACCATCAAAAGGAAGTGTTCAGTTGTGATGAAACTGGGCTCTTCTGGAAAAAAAAAATGTCAACGAAAGTCTACATTCATAGGTTACAGCCAAAGGAGAAATCAATAATAAGTTATCAAACTGTATGTATGGTAAAAGATAAAAAGAGAAGATTTAAAAAAATATTTTAAAATGTTATCGAAATATCAAATGTACGACAAACCACTACAAATGTCTGTTCCTCAGCCAATCTTATGCCGTCCTAGCAGAGGAAGCAGCAACTTCAGGGCTGAGGGGAGGCAATTTAGATTCATGAACAGTCTGTGTTGTTTCTCCAAAGAAACTCCCAGTCTCCTGCAGTGGCGGTTATATAAAAATAGAAACATCAGGAGATACAATCACATACCCTCTTCCCTATCGGCCTGTGACCTTCAGTATGTTGAGGATGCCACAAATAAAACTTGGCAGATTCCTTGTTCTTTCTTGCTGTCTCTCATATCTCCACCAAAGTCTTGCTTGCTGTAGAGCTGAAGGGCCAAAGCCAGGTTGAATGCATCAACATTTCTGGGTAAGGTATTTTGTTCTAATAGGCAACCCAAATCTAGCCCTTCTCCTTTTCCCTGGTATCAAAGTCTCTTTTTTCTTATGTCTTTGTGTAGGTGGGTGGATGGATGGATGGATGGATAGGTGGTTAGATGGATAGGTGGATGGGTGGGTGGGTGGGTGGGTGGGTGGATGGATGGATGGATGGATGGATAGATGGATAGATAGCTTCTGCATCATGTGCATTTATTTTTTGTTGGCTCTTCAGCATTCACTTTTGCCACCATGGCAGAAGTATGAAAGACTAATCCATTTGCAGAGACATCTTTCTAGTTTCTTTAGCAGCCGTTGAATTGTTCCCTATTCAGAGCACAAGAGCCATGTCTTGGGATGGTAGATGATATTGTAATAGGGCCTGGGAGACCAAAATTGGAATCCTCGCTACTTGTGACATCAGGCCCATAATGATCTTATGGCTCACCGGAAAAAAAAAGTCAGTCAAGAAGTAGGAATTAGGTAGGCTAGCTGAGAGATTTGGGTTGTGCTTTTCAGTCATTTTCTGACAGTGCTAGAGTCCCTAACCTGTCAGGTAACTGGGAGAAGCCTTTAGAGGTCTTACACTTTTCCTGTTCTTTTCCCCTCACATTTTGGGTAAGCAGTGGAAGAAAGGAAGAAAGGAAGAGGTGAGGGAGTTAGTTGATATCCATCCCCTTGTTTTCGCTTTCTGTTCCTCGGAAATGCCTTGCATTTCTGAAGACACAAAGCTTAGCTGCTGAACACTGACCCCATATGTCTCCATACAAAATAACATAAAGTGCTGTTAACCCTGTATATATCAATAACACAAAGCACTATTTCTTTGCACTAAACTCCTCACACTACCTGCAAGGAGATCACACGGGTGCATTCATCACCTAGATACAGGGTGGCGGAAAAGAATAGTCAAGGTCTATCTGCTTTCTGGATTAATGTCAAGGGCTCATAATCACAGTGGTGCTGCAACTTCTTTGCAGAGGAGCTTATGCCGAACTTTTCTCTCTACTTAATGATTAGCTGGAGTTTTGGTTTGGTGGGTTTTCTCCTATCCAGCTAGCCAACCATGCTTTTTTTTTTTAATAGCATGCAATTTCTGCCTGTCAGAAAGGGTCATATCACAGCCAGCTTTTCCCATCTGTTTTTGCAAATACCATTTAACGCAACACAGCCTCCTCAGAAAGCCGCCTGCCTTCCGTCCCCTGCTGACAAGTTGTACGTTTACTCATCCTTCCTGCCCACTTAAATACATAACAGTGTATCCTTCTGTTCGTCAGGTTTAGCTGCAGCTGCCCTTTTGGTGGCACTCTCTACACTCGCTGGTCCAGTGGGATGCTGGGAGCATCGCAGACGGTGGCGAACAAGTTTAATAGTTGTCGCAACAAGCCTTCTTCATGGCCTCTCTGCCTCATGCAATTGCGTTTGCACCTGCGCAGAGTCCATGGAAAATTTTAGGGCCAGTAGCTTTGGCAGGAACCCTGCCCCTTTCAGAGCATACCTCAACCTTTATGCCAAAGCTACTCCCTCTTCCATTTCTTTTTGTCCGTCATTGTGTATGCATCCCTGATGGTCCTCAGCTAAGCAGCTTGATGACTTATTCTCTAGTTCCTTTTCTTTTCCTTATATATGTGTCTCTGTGTATATACAATCAGCCCTCCACATTCACTAGGGTTAGGGACCCAGGACCTCCGCAAAACTGGAAAAATTGCAACAATCAAAATATGTGTGTTTGTCTGAGGAATGGTGGGGAAGACAGACACCTAGAGTCCAATGGTCTAGTGCCCATCAAGGGAACTGTTCAGATGGGAGAGAATTGTCACATTTTGCAGACACTGGACAGCAACGCTGTACGATCTACAGAAGTGGCCATGTGTGAAAACAAATGTGGGTTACTGAATCTTTCATCAGGCAGACAGAGGAAGGAAACCTATGCCAGCAGCAGTTCTTAATAGCCCACAGGGGAGAGATGGCCAGAAACAAAGCACAATGGTCATAGGCATTTGATAAATGCCCTAATTTTGAAGCAGTTGATATAACTTAGAGAATCCAGTGGCACTCTGAAGATATTTGACTGCTGCGCAGGCTTCCGCTTGCTATAGCTCACTATATCAAATGCATAAAGTGATGGACAAACCCTTCTTGAAATCAGTTATGTTGTTTGAGCCTTCCTTGTCAATGCTAGTAAGCATTCTTGGGGGAAAATAGAAGTCAGTGAAGCCAGCTTCTTCTCCCACAGTTCCTTCCCATCTATACTTTTGAGAAAGGAAAAAGAATACAGTTATGGGTTGGGCTTGAATTTTGGCCTGCTTCTATATGCAGATTTGCCCAGGAATGTCCCACTTCCTTCCTGGGAGCATGGGATATGCATTTTATTCAGCTTTTGAGTTTTGGTAAGCTACAGGTTCTATGCTTCCAATCAGAAAAGGTCTCCTGTGCTTGCCTGAAATAAGATTGCAGAAGGCGACTGTACAATAAGCAATTGAATAGTAGAGCACTGAACAATCACAGTTTAGATGATGAGGTGGTTAAAAACCCTTTAAATAAGCAACTTAAATCTTCATCTTATGGGAAGGGAGAAAAAAGGGCAGTTGGGTGAGTAACTTATAAGAATTCTGAAGAGCTCTGAAAGCAAAGCCCTACCTATTCTAGTTCAGCATCGATATGGCCACAAAAGCCTAACAAAAATAAGTAACCATGCTGATCTAATTGGCATTTGCTTCTTTTTATGGAAAGCTAGTGGTTGAAAAGGAGATTTCTAGCTGAGCCCCTTTCTGGTGCTAGTTTTGTTCAAGTGGAATACATTGTGTTTGGAAGTGGTACCCTCTTGAGAAATAGTATTTCCACCTCTTATTGATCTTTACCCAACCTTTTCTCCAAATTATATACCATTCTACCACCTTTAACCCGTTGGGTTTTCTCGGATTTTGGTGAGTGAGCAGAATGGGGCCTGGTTAATGCTTGGATGGGAGACCTTCAGTGATCACTTTGTATTTTCTCTCCCTTCCCCAATCCTCCCAACAACCTTGTGGGATAAGTTAGATTGAGAGACAGTGAATGGCAAAAGCTGCTCAGTGAGTTTCATTCTTGGCTGAGCAAGGATTTAAATCTAGGCCTCTCTCCGCCAAGTTAAATGCGCTAGCTGCTCTGCCGTGCTAGCTCTGTACTTCTGCCAAGGCCGTTTCTTAGAAACCAGAAAGAGCTTTGTTCCACCTCCCTTGAGCGCCCATTGCATTTTAAAGTGCGAAACTGTGAAGGCCACAGTTACACAGTTAAGTTACTCCCACTGTCCCTAGTTGCTCAGGAGCTTGTTACGCTACAGAAAAAGAAAATCTGGCACTGAGATGTGTGCAGTGCTAGACCAAGATTCTTGGTCTTGGTCTTTTTAGAGAATATGTGTGAGCCTGGTGCAAAATTTGGAAAGCTGGCTGTAGACTACAGTCCCAGAGCGATTGCTGGCTGGAGGATTCTGGGGGTTATAGTGGCCTCCACGTAATTTTTCCAAGCCCTGGCACAGGGAGCAATGAGGTTCTCAGCCCCCCCCCTTCCTTTGCCTCCCAAGGATGTTTGGAGGAGTAATTCTCATTTAGTGCTTTTACGTCATCCTTGGCAAATCATTGCTGCTGTTCACAATGCTTTTATTCATACACATAAGCAACAGTGCTGGCCACAATATCTGCTAAATAAACGATTGATACAGGATTGCTGCCATCATCTGGGCCTTTGGCTGAACGTCCACCTTTGGCATGCTTCTTTGCGTTTCCTTCATGAATCTCATCTCTAAGCATCCAAGACCTCTACCAGCTGCCATCTACTGGCGCTCCAGTTGGTATTCTCTACCTTTTGTATGCCAGGACTCATTGGATAACCTAGCAAGCGAGACTGGGAGAGACTGGGGAACAAAAGACAACCAATAGGAGGAACTGGAAAGCTACTTCCTTGGTGGCTACCTTCAAGGCCTTTTCCGCACGACACTCTATAGCACAATTATTCCACTTTCAATCTCCGGCCGGCCCCTCTCGAAGCTGCAAACCCCAGGATTCCCTAGGAGGTTGAAAGTGGAATAATCGCACTATAAGAGTGTCGTGCGGAAAAGGCCCAAGTGTCTTTCATACTATACAATTGCAGCACTTTTATATTACATTTAACTGCCGTGGCTGCCTCTCACTGTGTCCTGGGATTTGTGGTTTAACAAAACACCAGAGCTCTCTGGCAGAGAATTTTAAAAGCTGCACCAAACTACAGATCCCAGGATTTCACAGTTAAAGTGATATCTAGCCCCCCAGGTCTAGATTCTTAGCTCATCCTTTCCTTTCAAGTGTTGCTTGTCACACAGCCAGATAACCATAAGTTCATCTGCGTAACCATCAAAGGTACAGGAGCTGTCTCCGGTTTTCATTCGGGCAACCTTGGATGAGAAAGGATTTGTGCATGAAATTGAAGGGCCATCCAAGGACGGCTGAGCAAATCAGCCAAATGCAAGGCACACAGGGAGCGAAATCAGTTGGAGTTCACAATATATATTTGAACATGTGTGTCTGTGAGAGAAAGAGTCTCTTTTTTTTCCACATTGACTACTCTATTTGGCCTAATTGATGTATATGCACGGGGTGGGGGGTGAACAGCCGCTGCTGAGATTGCAATTGTGAT
The DNA here is from genome assembly GCA_948474755.1 of Ctenosaura bakeri. Lineage (NCBI taxonomy): Eukaryota > Metazoa > Chordata > Lepidosauria > Squamata > Iguanidae > Ctenosaura > Ctenosaura bakeri. The sequence continues at coordinate 273,887 of CAOLHI010002003.1, read as the reverse complement.
GCCCCCCATGGTCTTCTCTAAAGATACAGAAGGCAACGTGAAGGGAACTGCGACTCTTGCTTTGAAAGGGCTGGAAGGAATGCACGGGCAAGGCTCTTGCTGCTGACCGAGTGTGCTCCCTCTCATGGGCCAATATTTTTTTCTTGTCATATGGAGGATTTTACAAAAGGGAGCCAGAGCTGAGAAAAAAGGAAGGGGAAACCTAATTGAACAAAATCATGCGTCTTGGATAGAGCCATGACAGGCCCCAGAGAAGAGGAGACACTAAGTGTCAAAGCAACAGGCAGGAGATAATGTTCTTTTCGTGACATGGTGGTCGTTGCCTCGCGTGCCAGACTTCTTACTGTTTCTGTTCAGGGCTCTTTTTCAGAATGCTTCAGAGGCATGGCAGTGCTTATTTTCTACACTAGGCACAGCAAGGCAGCTTCGGCGGTCTGGGGTGTCCTGAAAGGCAGAAATTTTTTAGTTATTTAAGTTACAGTGACTATTTTTGCTGCTGAGAGTGGAGAGAAATACTTGTGAGAGTTTTTGCTTCAGATGATGGACTAATTTAACCGGCTTTTTCAGAGTCTTTAGGACTATTCCTGCAGAAGCAGAAGGGCATTCCTTAGCGATATTCAGAGGGAGAAGCTTGCAAAAGTATGAAAAAGTTGAGAAGCAGAGAGATTACCAATACAAGGTTTAGGGCAGAGAGAGGCTACAATTTTTTAAAAAAATTTTTTTTGGAAATTGTTCAGGCCTCCTGAAGCAACCACAGTCAGAAGGCCACCAAGTTTTTCCTTAATGCATTGTTTGAATAAGAATACTGTGTCATAATACATTGTTGCTGCTGCTGTTGTGTGCCTTCAAGTCATTTCCAACTTACAGCAATGCTAAGACAAAGCTATCATGGGGCTTTCTGAGGCTGACAGTGTGTGATGCATCTGAGGTCACCCAGTGGGTTTCCATGGCTGAGCAGGGCATCGAAGCCTGGTCTCCAGAGTTGTAGTTTGACGCTCAAACAACTACACCATGCTGGCTCTTGTCCTAATACGCACCTTCCGACATTTCACTGGGACACGTGAGGTCAGGATGGCAAAAGTTATTAATGAGGAAAAACACACACAAGCCAGGAGAGGCTGCAGTAGTTTGGTTTTGCCTGAGTCTACAGGGAAGGGCAAGAATCTGTCCCCTCCTCTCCTCTTCGTCCACTGAGCTGAGTGCAAGCTGCTTCTGCATTCTGAACTTGGTTGGCCGCAATTACAGTAAGCTGAGGAAGAAGGGGAAAACTAGGAGAAGGAGAAGGAATCTGGGACAGTTTAAAAGCAACTGAAAAAGTGGGATGACAGAGGAGTAATTGGGACTTTCCCTGCCAGATCAAACCCATTGGAGGGTATGATAATATAGCGTCAAGCCAAATGCATTGTAGGAAGAAGAAAGACCACCTCTACACCTGCAGTTGGATCTGCAGTAACAGTGTCTGAGATCCCACATTGTGCATGCAGAGTGTAAATCTGCACTCATGTAGAGAAACAGCAATCGCCTTACACCACTCTTTTGCTGAATACCAATACTGTGCAACTGATTTTGTATCAGCCAATGTAGGCATTGTGCCATTGGGAATGTACAGTGGCTCTTTCTACAATCCCAGTGAACGAAGCGGTCCATTGAAGGCCCTGGCCGCTAACATTATCCAGGAATGTGGAACTGCGTTGTGGCAATCCTTTTGGTTAATCTCAATGAGAGCAGACCCATAGACTCAGCCGTTGCATGGTGAGTCAGTATTAGGTAAGTCCAGTCAATTCAATGACTTCATTCTGGTCAGCACTAACATTAGGATTTAGGCCCATTCATGGAGACTTAAGGAACTATGGACTGCTTCTGTCTATTGCCTGATGCCCAAAAAGTACAACTACACATTCAGCAGACCTTATGGAGGTGTATGACGCCAGCAGGATTGTGGCCATTATTGTCCCAACAAACCATTGTTCATGCAGTGAATGATGGGGCAAGATGGCAGCTCTGGTCTAACACCCTATTAAAAAAAACTTCTCTATTTTTTAGACAGATGCTACTCCCCTATAATGATAATAACAGAGGAATCGTCCCAGCTCCTATAAGCTGACAGATTATTGTGTGGCGTAGCAGATTGTTTGTTAGACTAGGACGGAAGAAACCCACACGTGAATCCCCACGGAGTCACGAAGCATAAGCAACTCAACTTACTTCCCAAGGTTCTGAGAATATAATGGAAGGGAGAGAACTATAGAAGAGCTCCTTGGTGACGTCAAAAATGTTTTTAAGGAAATGAATAGGGGTAGATGCTAACAAGAAATTACTGTTTCTAGTTCTGCATGTTAAATGATTTTAGGTGCTGTCAATCTAGTGCCTTTTCATAAGATGCATAATGATTATTTATCCTCCTTGTGCTTACATGTATCTCCTCCCCCACTAGTGTGTTTTAACGCCTGCTACAAACCCTATGTTCCCCCTTTTTTTTTTCCTTGCTCCTGGGTTGACTGAGTTCTAAAATAACTGTCTCCCTGTCTCTCCCAACATTAGAAATACTGGGCACATTCTCATATGAGGAAACAAAGGACTGTGTAATTTATTTACTGGGGGCCCCAGGGAGTGAAACAGTAAAGGAAGTGCGTACACAATGCCTATGGTTGTCCATTGTGCAGAAAAAAAAATGCAGGGGCAGTTTGTATGACAACAGACTCATCCCTATTTGTCTAAGTGATGCAGCATCAGCCCAATGTCCTTGTATTGTGAGTCAGATTCATAAAACATAACAAATATAATCGCAGCTCGTAACTGTGAGCACCTCCCAGCAGGGAGATGACTGGACACGAAAATGACGCATGAAGCCTTAGCAGGCAAGGGGTGCTTTGATGACTCTGACTGCCGTTGGCTGAGCTCCTCTGATGTCACAGAGAGGACACCTATGGGTTAGCTAGATGGACGTGAAGGGAGATTTGGAAGGCTTTCGAATTGCAATTCTTGGTTTCCTGAGGAGCATGTAATATATTGCCAGACTACAGGTTCAGTCATCCCTAAGCTAGCATGGCTGGTGGTCAGGAATAATCTAGTCCATCAGTATCTGTGGACTCCGGGTTGGAAAGGGCTTGGCCAGATGAACCAAAACGATGAAAAGGCAGCTTCTTATCAGAGATAAGCCATCCCCAAATGTTTCCACGTTTTCCGTGTTTATTCCTGGACAGTCTCATCTCTATTTTGCTATTGTATCTACTACATTGGGCCCTACAGTTCTCCTTTGGGTGATTCAACACATTGCTCTGATAGAGGCAGGTAATTGCTTATGTGTCGGATCACGTCAGGTAGTACCTCTCCTGCGGAAAAAGATGGATTTATAACTTGCAGTTTACATTCTGTGCTTCTTCCTTGGTGGATGTGTCAAATGCAAACAGACTAATTCCTGGCCTTTTACCCATCCCCCTTAGTAATATATGGGGTATCCCTGCTCTGACCTGTTTCTGAACATCCCATCTCTGCTGTCCCCACCTATTAAGCTGTATTACTTGCCTCCCCAGCCAGGTGAAGCTGTGCTATTTACAATGGGTTTAGGTAGCTTAGTTTTCTGGCTTGGAATGTTTATTGGTTTGGCTTGGGGACTTAGTATGTCTACTTCTCAACTAATAAGGACTTTTTGACTCCATTGGCCACCTGCAATGTAAAAAAAGAATAGTTATGGTCTGGTGTGTCAACATTTATAAATCTCTTCTGTTGGAAAAAAACTGGGAGAAATGAGAAACAATAATTTTACCGATAACCAGATGAAGCAGCAAAATAGAAGGTCTCCTTGTTGTTGTTTTTGGGCTGCACTGTTTCTTTTCTTTTTTAAAAAAATTATGTTTATTTACATTCAAAACAGATCTCAGTTACATAAAACAATATTCCAGTGTAACAAAAGCAGGAAAACAAAAATGCAAAAGGAGGAAAAATAGTCACATTAGTCACAGGTTTCTATAAAAGCAGACCAAATGTCCACATTCTTTTGGAAAGGAAGATCAATGAGTTGCAGCGATGTGTTGAGACAGTTCAGCACATCAGAGAACAGGAGGACTTTCTGGATAGACCAGAAGGGGAATTGATCCTACAAAATCAACAGGAAGAAACTGCCAATGAAAATGGGAATACCGTGGACAACAAGCTCAATCAGAAGCAGACTGTGCACAAGAGATTTGGAACCACTCCATCTAAGTAGTTGCTACCTACATCTTCCTAGGGTCCAGCAAAAGACACTGCAAGGCCGGGAGGGGTCCAACCTAAACACCAACCACAGAAAGAAGCAAAGTGCTGGTGGCTGGGGGTTCATTCCTCAGGGGTATAGAGGGAACTCTGTGCCAGCCAGACAAGATGAATCAGGAAGTGTGCTATCTTCCTGGTGCAGGTATCCAGGATGTCACCGACAAGTTGCCAAAGCTCATCAAGAATACAGAGCAGCACCCCTGTCTTCTGATTCAACGACACTGCAAAGAATACCTTTGAGCATATCACCTTAGACTGTGAAGTCCAGGGCAGGAAAGTGAAGAGTTCAGAGGCACAGGCGGTATTCTCACCAGTTCTATCAAGGAAAGATAGAGGACCACACAGAGACAAGAAAGATACTGCAAGTCAATGACTGGCTACACAGATGGTGTTGATGGAAGAGGTTTGGTTTCTGGGGCCATCGTCTTCACTTCTTGGATGGACTGCTGGCTATGGATGGGCTATACCTCATGCAGACTGGGAAGAATGGGAAGAACTTTGGTAATAGCATGGCAAATCTGATCAAAGTTTTTGCAGTTAGTTCTTAAAAGCCTATTGGAATAGTGATTTTTTTCACCTCAGGGGTTTGGAGACACCTCTGTGCCAACTGGACAAGATGAATCGCAAAGTGTACTGTCTCTTGGGGGCACGTATCCAGGACGTCACTGCCAACTTGCCAAAACTCATCAAGAACACAGATCTCTACCCCTTTCACATGTGCACCAACAGGACTGCCAACAACACCTATGAGCAGATCACCTTGGACAGGGCAGGAAGGTAAAGGGTTTAGAAGTGCAGTGAAAAATAGAAAGGTGCGCAGGGACAGGAAGATGCCAAAAGGGAATTAATGGTGACTCAGATGGTGCTGACATGAGATGTGTGGCTACTGGGACCATAGTCTTCACTTCTAGCTTAAACTTCTGTCCAAAAGCAAGCACTAAACACATGGATGTGAATTCTAGAGGAGCAGCTGAGGAGAAGGGGAAGTACATAAATTATTGCTTTCATCTTTGATAGCTGAAATAACATTGATGCTTAAAGTTGATGCACCATAATCTTGTTAGGACATTCCCCATTTTCCCAATATGCTTGCCATGGACCTATCAAAGCCAGTTCTGCTTGTTATGAGAGAATATTATTCCATTCATATTTAACATTTTGTAGTTCTTGAAACAGTTGTTCAGAGGTAGAAACAGCAAATTGAGTTATCAGAGCTTTTGGCTGCTTGTTCAATAATTCCTTTTTTTTTAAAAAAAATTAAGTCTTTTTAAAATGAGAATAAGCAATGACTCTTCCTCAAATATAGGCTTTACAATATTCCATCAGGTCTGCTGATGCTCGGGCCCTAAACTGCTCATCGTCAACTATTAAAGCACTAGAGACTCGAGGGTTTAAGAACATTAGAAAAGTAGAATTCTAGACAAACCGGAGTATGGTCTGATATTAACAAGGATTCGGTTTTGCATGTGTTTATATTACTAATCAAAGATGCAGTAATTAAAAAATGATCCAGTCTGGAACAATTATGGTGGACCAGTCAAAAAAGATTCCACTTCCTCAGCCGATTGAAATTTCTTTCATTCACTATCCACAAGGAGGCACAATATAGGTGGATATACATCAGATTTAATTGCCTTCCTTGCATTCTTACTTTGGTAAGTTGTTTCCTCCAATAACTTATCTCTTTTGTACAATCAGGAAAAGTTATCCCCTTATTTGATTTCCACTGTCATTCTACCCGTTGCCTAGCAATTGGAAGCAGAGAATTTCTAGTAGCCACACAGAGAAATCGAACAACAACTGGAGTAGGCTCAGATTGTCATTTAGCATCGAAACTCAATAGTCTGTCTTGATTTCTAGTTGGAAATCAGAAGGCAAAGCCAACAAATCACATAGAAATTTATTCAAAAATTTAGTTGAACAGCAGCTTCCAAGTCTTCAGGCCAGTGATCTGTAGGTTAGCATGTCAGGTGAGTGGCTGAGAAATCCAGGCAGACAAAAGACTGTGGGAAGCATTCATCGTTCAGTCCATGCTCTGAATATGGGTTACCAATTGGCCCAAATGCAAGATGAGTTTTCTTCCCAGAAGCAACCAAAGGCTGCCCAGATAACAAAAGTGGTTTCAGTTCATTAAGATTTGCAGCCATACCTTGTGGCATGGTAAACATCTCATCCATGTCAGCTACGCTCTTCAAATTCTTCACGGCAGGAGGCATGTTTTCCTTTCACCTTTCCCATTATGCCTGAGCATTGTGCAAAGCACCTCTGAAAACTGACAGAGCAGAAACTCTGGAACTGAAACTAAGCGCCTGGATAAAATAAAAAGAGGTTTTTAAAAAATCCAATTAGGGTGACAATCACAAAGAGGTTTCATTATTGAAAGGACTTTGTCCATTGAGTTTGTATAAAACAGCTGCACACTCCAATAAGACGGAGACGTTAAAACCAAAACCAGAAAACAAAACAAGAGTTCGGTCAGGATAGTAAATGCCTAATTAAGGCCTAATTAAAGTGATAATCTCTGAGAAGTTCATCATTTAAATTTTTTTCCAATTATGTCCAGAGTTTATACAAAACGCCGCCCGTGTCTGACCTCCAATTGAATGAAACTAGTCTCTTGAACAAAAAAAAAAGGAAGAAAAATAAGAAAAATAAATTGAAGCAGAGAGAAAAGCTGGAGGAGACACAACAAAACAACGCAAAAGGCAATCCAAATAGCAAATACCTAATTAGGATGGTAATTGATGAGGAGTGAGTTGTTTAAAAATATGAGGAGAGAGGAAACAAAGCAACTAATCACACTCCCCTCCCAACTCGAAGTCTCAGGAAGGCTTCTTAGGAGCATTATCCTGTATTTACTCAGGAGGAAATTCCAGCTGGTGTGAGGAACCTTAGTTCCTGGAGCAGGGAAATAACTGGCCTTCCTGACATTACCGTACTGCAACTCCCATAAGCCCAATCCAGCAGAGCCAGTGGTGAGACCTGGAGGGCCACATATTCCTCTGTCCTGCCCCAGGTAGTTTCAGCACAATCCTATGAATATCTATTCCAAATTAAATCCTATTGAGTTCAGCAAGATTTTTCCCCTGGTTATTTATGTGCAATAATATTGCAATCTTTGGCCTGAATCTTACTGGTGGTCGCACTAAATCAGTGGAATTTGCATACCTGTTGACTGCTTAGCCAATATTCAATATCTTCAAGATGCGGAGACAGAGGTACAGAACCTTTAGCCATCCAGGTGTTTTAGATTCAATTCCCACAATCACCTACTATTGAACCTTCCAGGAGGGGTTGGATGGGAGTTGCAGGACAAAGCATCTGGGTGGCTGACGGTTTCCCATCCCTCTTCTGCAACAGGACTGGAAAAAAAAGAAACTTTTAAAGGAATGCATCTCAAAACCACACGAGTCCCACCTCATTCTGCTACTGCCACACAGGATAATTTCCTCTGCTAAGTCGCCCATTCTCCAAACTGATGCGATGCTTTTTGCCATGTCTGCAAGAGCCTGGTTGGCTTATGCATAATACATTTCAGGTAGCCTAGTCAGTAGCTATTTCTACGCTCGATCAAAGTCCGTAAGATTGTCAGCTGTCTGAGACTTGTCTTCTTTTCTGTACCTCTCTCCACTGCCAGGTGTAAACAGGCAACGGAAAAATAATTCCTAAAGGGCAAAAAAAATGCTCTCTGAGTACAATTGAAGCATGGTCACTCGGCTAGATGACAAGTCAGTTTTCCTCCTTAGTGGGGATGCCTCCACTTCATAAATGAAAAAAAAGCAAAGGTGATATGGAATTCCCACTTAGGGTTGCCATATTCTGTTTCCTCAAATCCAGGTATCCTATTTGCAGATCATGCAAATTATTCTAATTATGCAGATGACTCTAATTTGCATCCTAACAATGCTAATTGGGCAAATGGATTGTTACTGGGGTTTTTTTGCCCACCGTGTTTCCCGTTTCGTACGACTGTTTACAGTTACAACTCATCTGAGAGAACCAATACAAAATACAGTTGGCTCTCCAACAGTATTGTTTATTTATGCCATCCAGTTTTCAAATTTGCAGAGTGCAATTCCTTGCTCAGCCATGGAAGTCTACCGGCTGACCTTGGGCGTGTCATACACGCTCAGCTTCAGAAAACCCAGCGATAGAGTCGCCTTAGGATCGCCGTAAGTCAGAAACAACTTGAAGGCACACATTGGCAACATGGATGGCATCTCATTTCCGGGATCTGGCTTTGGGCTTCAAGCTCAGGCTGATAGCTCAGCTGTCACATTCTGTCCGGTGCAATTCATCAGCAAATGCATTGTAACAGGCTATTTATTCTCCGCAGGAGTAATTTGAAAGCTAATTTTCTGTCTAAGTGCTGCTCTGCAAAGGGGCATGCTCCCTTAATCAAAACATAGTGATGTCTGTTCTGACGCAGGAGGGTTTATACACTGCTGATGTAGCATAACAAGCATTTGGACCCAGCTGTACCAGACGGGTTAGGCGTTTTGCAAAGGGCTCAGAACATGATGAATTTTTGGACTAAAATTCCCTAGATCCATCAGGATTTGGGGAGTTTCAACAATAACGATAATCCATTTTTACTTCTTGCCTGTCTCTTCCCATGGCTCAAGGTGGGGTACCTCCTAAATTAAAATACAGCTAAAAACAATAAAAACATTTAAAATACACCAATTTAAAATTCATAGTTAAAAATTGACTGGGTAGGCCGGTTGGAAGAGATAAGTCTTCAGTACTTTTTAAAATTCAGACAGTGTGTTTTGCTGTTGAATCTCTTCTGGACAGTTCTGGGCTAAAGGACTCCATGGCCCAACTCAATGTTAAGTCAAGACATTCATTCTTCAATCCATTATCACCATCATTACTATTATTGTTTATTCATTTCTTGTCGGTTCATTTATTTATTCACCTTTTGCCCAAAACTGGAACTCTGGGAGGCTTACAAAAATGGAAACAAATATATAAAAAAAAGCACATGCTAAGACATAAGTAAAAACATACCTACATTATGGTTAAAGTACTATTATTGTATCTAGAATGGAAAAACATTTTAAGAGCACCCATTAAAAAAGGCAAGAGGTTAAAAAAAATCGGTAGACTTGCACACTGTTAATAACTGAGCCAAGCTATAGGAAATCTTTTACTATCTCAATGTCTTCCTCTTTTAAAGTTACGTAAATCATTTGTGGTCGTTCTTTTTGCCTCACAAGAGTTTGCAGTCGCACCATCACAGAAAGCTAGTGCCATAATGGGAGGTAAGGCATTGCACTTCACAAGATATAAGAATGCAGACCGTATGAAAATGTGATGCAAAGCATTACACTTTCATAAAGATGGAACCCTTATAACTTCTGCGTTTCCTCAGCAGGCCTCTCAATAAACTCAGAGATGGAATCAACATTTTAAATATAACATAAACTCACAGGCATCCAAGGGAGATAATCATCTTTCCTGGGCATTGCTAGATACATAGCAGCATCCCTTACAAGCATAATGGGAAATGTGTCTGTAGCACAGCCTATATCTTTAGCATAGCCTAGATTTCACCAGCATTGTCTGGGTCTTTCATCAGCCAGGAACCATGGTATTATGGACTAAGTAACAGGCACATTGGCATCAGAACCATGGTATTATGGACTAAGTAACAGGCACATTGGCATCAGAAACTGACACTCGAGTTAGTCTATCTGCCTCTTTGGGGCCAGTTTTATATCCTTCCCAGCTGCCAATCATCCCATCAGATTAGATCTCTGTTATCCTCTGCTTATGCCAACACTGTTGACTTGTTTATTAAATATAAATATTAAATAAATATTTATTCTCCTCCAATCAGAGCAGAAGATCTTAGCGGTATTTGCTCTGTGATATGGTATTGGGTCATTTGGTGATCACTTAGTTCTTGTCCCCTTTCATCAGATTGCATCAGCCATCTGATTGCATCAGCCGGTAACCCTTTAATGTCATACTAATAACTCTTTAATGTGGTCTCAGGTTCATTATAAGTCAATTTACTGTTCGTGTTTCTCTTTCAAGCTTTTTTTTTTTTTTGTAATTAGACTGGCTTTATGCGTGGAACTAGTCAATGCTTACTGTATTAGTTTTGCACAAGAAGGCATTTCTGCATTATACTTTGTTTTATATTTTGTGCCTTAAAAACTGACTTATTACATTGATTCAGTGGCTTAAATCTGGCAAAACAGAAACCAAACCAGTGCTCAGCCTTTAACGGGTTGCAAGTTACCTTTTTTTTAAAATAATAATAATAATAATAATAATAATAATAATAATAATAATAATAGGGGCCAATATAATTATCCTTTAATGTTTTAATGGCTAAATTTTTGCAGAATCATTGCATTTACTCATTATTTTAGAAGTATTCGTTTTACGGAAGTTGTAGGTTTCTTTAATACTCTTGGCTGCAGTTTACCTGGCCATGCAGGTTTGGAGCCATTTCTGCATTACACTGTTATAGTGGTATTATTCCACTTTCAACATCCTATGGAATCCTGGGGTTTGCAGTTTAGGGAGGGGCCTTTCGAATTCTCAACCAGAAAGCTCTTTGGCCACAGTAAACTACAAACCCCAGAATTCTACAGGATGTTGAAAGTGGAATAAGAACACTATAAAAGTGTATGGCAGAAAGGCCCCCAGATTCATTTAAAGTATCTAGGTATTCGTATACTACCGTTTTTCCTTATTCTGGTTCACAGTCCCCGTTACTGCATCTTCTGTTCTATTTTCAACCAGGCAGGTCACATCAATATCTATGCAATACAGTAAAACATTATTAACATGTCCCCAAATGCCATAAATGTGTCAGTTTGTTGACTCAGGCACTATTCAGTATTGCATTGACTGTTTCATAGGCTGTAGGCTTATTGGTATTTTGCCCACAGCTCTCTCTCTCTCCATCTTTCTTTCCTTTCCTAGCATCTCTTCCCTTGCCTTTTCAAGGCTGAGTGGATTTTGCAAGTGGTTAGCCAAGCTCTGATGCGAATGACCATCTTTTCGGGAGCACACCCATATGAAATTGGTCCATATGGCAAAACTTGGTTCCCAGATCCAGTTTGCCATTTTGATACAAGATGTCATGCTTCGTCATTTTTCACATTCACTAGTGGGGTATTGCAGGTTTTGAAGTTTTTTCTTTTTTTCTTTTTTCTTTTGGAGATTCATAGCAAACAGTGCTTGCTGTCCAGGAACTGATCACTGTCATTTGCTTTTAGGCATGAATCTTTTGAAACTGAGTTCTCTCTTTGCATAGCATCCCCAACCTTGCGTGTGGGTGCATTATTATGATGACTTTTTTTATTGTTAGTACTGGTATTCATTTATATCATGCCTTTCTCCCAATAATGGACTCAAGACTACTAACATAGAGTTAGCGATGTGCAAATAGTACCCCTGGTCCCAAGTGTAACTGTAAATCCCACTTGCTCACGTTCTGTCATCGTTTTTCTTTGTTGTCTCAGGATGCAGCATGTAGGATCAAACTTGATGTTAAGAGGAATGTATATTCTGTGATTAGCACGTTTTCTCTGGGGACGGCTGAAGCATGTATCTCTGTTCCTCAGCCATTCATGCTTAATAAATTAAGCCTGTGTTTCCTTTCTGATAACCACTCCCAAAACAAAGTACAGTTGGCCTTCCACATTCTCTAGGATTAGGAGCACAGGACTGCCACAAAAGCGGGGAAAAATGAAGATAATCGAAATACGTGTGTTTCTGTGTCAGTGGAAAGGGGGCAAAACTTGGTGGGGAGAGCATGATTGGAGCCACCAAAGGGGAGGTTCCCCTAGAAAAGAAGCACTTGAAGTGGGGAGGGCAGGGTTTGGAGAACCTTGCAAATAATCAATTCTGTGAAAGTGGAACTTGCAAATGTGGAGGGTCAACTATACAGTCACTGTAAGATATACAACTGACAATAGTCCACTATGACAAGCAGAGGTCTTTCATCTCTTGGTAGACCACATGCTAAAGGTATGGTCTCATTTGACTCTTACACCCCCTTCAACCTCACCAAGGCTTTTCCTGTTCCTTGAATTTGAGTATTTATCTATGATAGAACAAAGGAGAGTGCTGGTGCCATCTGTTGGCAGGTAGAGAAATTACTATGCGATGCACTTCAGTGACTTCAGTACTGCTCACTTAACTCTTAACGTAATACTTTTTGTATTTTCAAAAATCATATTTAAAAAAAAAGAGAAGTGAAACCGAATTAATTAAAAAGAATCAACAGAAAGATAATAAACTGGAAGTCCACCGGTGGAAAGCTATTTTATGCACAAACTTCTAGAAAAGATGGCTAAAGCCATGTACTTTATATTCAAATTTTGAAAGAATTATGAGGCTTTCCATCTATTGAGTTTTAGAGTGTACTCATTTATCTTTCCAGTGCTGCAATGTAGGACTCTAGCCTGCTTTAAATAGACATACTGCTGCTAAACAGGCTGCTTTGTTGTTGCTCTTCTTCTTCTTCTTTTTTTTAAAAAGGAAGTAAAAATTATATATTGGATTATGATGGAATACTGTGGAGCCATTTACAAGAGGGGCTCCAAATAAGTAGGTAGGACTGCTGGAGTGGGCTTCTAAAATCTGGGATTTTTCCTCCCATTCTTAGCAACTTCAAAGTGAGAAGCTAGAATTGTAGAGGAAGAGTATTTTCAGTTTGGTTTAAGAACTTCTGCTGTTCATTGTGTCCCTTCCCACTGTATCCATCCAAGAAAGCCAGAGCCTTCCTTTCTCCTGCTAGATGCCATCCTCTTCCCCTTTCAGGTATTTTCAAGTTCCATCTCTCCCTCTCAGGTTCCACCTTTCCCTGCTGAGCACCACCTCTTAACAGCTATACCTCATGTGCGTCTAAGGTTTTGTGAGACCTGGGGTAGCCCTTGGCTCAGATCAGAGAACAAAATATGATAAAAATGCCACACTGGTAAAACCATGAAGCCCATTGTTTGGTTGTCCTTCTACCTTGCTTGGCCTGGAACAGAATGTGGGTGAGAGTCATGCAGCCCTCTATTTGTTATGAGATTGAAGCTCCTGAGACTTCAACTCCAACAAATGGAGAGCCACATGTTCTTCAGCTTCACTGCCTTCTCCTACACCAGGGTCTGCCCTTCCATCATGGTAGATGATAGCTAGAGCAAGACATTGAAAGGATTGCCTTCTCTCACATGAGCTGCTCTGTCTGCTGCCGTAACAATTGAAGGTTATTCTTTCGCCATGCTCTGAGCGCTGGGGTCCAGTAGGACAGGGCTTTCTTGATAGCGGCACCTAGATTCCAAAGCTCTCTGATTTTGATTCACTCTCTTCTCAGTGGCATTGCAGTGTGTTGTCCAAACCTTCCTGTTTTAGTGTGCTTTTATTCCACCACCCATATGTATCTCTTTAGTGGTTCTGACTTCCAGGTGCTAATTTTAGCATGGCACTTTGTTTTCTTCTGTTGATTTTTTAGATGCGACTTTAACTGGTGCTTGTGAGAAGCTTTGAAATTATGAGAAATGTTAGCAGGCTAAAAATGTGAAAAATATTATGGCTAGAAACCACTTGTTGACATACACTGATATAACTGGCATATCTCCCAGTATAGTATCAAATGCATATGCTGACATTGCAGAAGAGGTATCCTTCCACACTGTCCCTTGTGTAGGTATACAACAGCAGCCAGGTAACTCAAGGGCACACATTACCCAAGTGTGTTCCCCAAGGAAAAAGAAATAGCCTTACTCTGGAGAAGGATGCTCTCCTCCCAACCCACAGTTGAGCAAGAGTGGCTGGAATATTTCTGGGCACATCCCCACAGCTGATCAGGAGTTGGGTGTGGAGACAGAGTTGTGTCTGTGAGCCCCTGGCCCAAGTACTATTGCACACCCAAGAAGTGGGGAAGAGAGAGGCACCTCCACCCTGCATAGGAGTGTTAAAATACACTGACAAAGGACTTACACTCTGCCAATGTGTTTATTGGATTGTGACCCTAAGAGGTCAACCTCTTTGTCCATCACCAACATTCGTCCACTTATCTGAAACTGAAAAAAAAGACAAAATATCTGCCCATTTCCTTCTCCAAACCCTCCGTTTATCTCAGTTATCCCTCTGGGATGTCTCTTTTCCTCTGTATTTTCCTGTCTGTTGAGATTATCCCTTTATCAGTTGCCTTATTGTATTCCCTTTTGTCAGCCTCTGGTGTTTCATTCCCTCTTAACTCTGGACTTCCTTTATCAAGCTAGCCACAGTATTACTTATCAGCACTGAGGGATGTCATTTTTTTTTCCTGTTAGAGATTTTCTTCCTCCTCTGCTGCTTTCAGAGCTCTTGAAAATGTCACCTTACAGTGGCGTCCCAATCCAACACCCAGCGGGAATGGCTTCAGGAGAGTTGTATCTGCCACTCCAAAAACTTGAAGAGGTTGAAAAAAAAAAACCAACCACGTGTAACCCAGTAACTTTTCAAAACAATTTGAGAGGTCCATTAAAAAGAGGCCTGCTGAGCTAAGTGGGCTGTATTTACCATGCACTGCTTTCCTGCTGGCATCTCTTTTTGTGTGCGGTGCTTGCTTGTTTTTTTTAAAAAATCACTTTTGGTCACATTTAAATGGTAGCAAAATAATGCACACGAAGTTTCCACCTCTGGCATCAGCGACACATGTCCAAACACTGCTTTGCCTTGCCGTAAGTTTCTTGCCTCCTGCCCTTTTATTTCCAGTACTCTCAAATTAGATCTACCTTCCCTGCCTTTATTCTATAAATAAAGAGCTAGACAACTTTTCAAGGTGTACCTCTCTACAGAATAAGCCTACTCGTTCTGGTACTCTCTGCCTGCTCCTGTGTTCACTGTTCATCCAGACAATATTGGCTGTTAAGCCAGAAACTGACTGCTCCACCAAGGCTATCCCTTTAGGACAGCTATAGCTCTTTCTACCCAAATGTCCCATCGTGAAGGATGCATCAACCAACCTTGGGTTAAAGCAGATGTGGAAAGGACCTAGATACAGGAACACTAGAATCATAAAATCATAGCAGCTTTATTGCTGGCAGGGGTTGCAACAGCCATCAAGCTCAATTCCCTTGTGCGAAATACACTTGGCCCTCCACATTTGCGGATTTGACTTTCATGGATTTGATTATTTGCAAGTTTCTCCAACCCCTGCCTCCCCACCTCAAGTGCTTCTTTTCCTTGGATAACTCATTTAAAGTTTGGACCACAACCTGGAGCCAATATGCCTCACCCTGCCCCACCCCCACGACATGGCAGCCACTAGCATCCACTGTTTATTAATCTGTAAGAGGAATCAAGAAGCACATGAGGGTAATATCAATGTAGCATGACTTTGGAAGGCTGAAGCATGGGAGGAGGAGGAAGGGACATCCATGAGCTTCAGCAAAAGGACAGAGTTTATACCTGTTCTATTTTGGACTGTAACTCCCAGAAGACCCTTCCTCTCACACACACACCAGTGTGTCCATGTCCCATGCTGGTTAGGGGACTCTGAGTGTTGTAGTTCTTTTAAAAAAAATCCTGAGCTTTATGTACAAGCAGACAGATAATGCCTGCCTGACTGCCAAGCCTTCATCACTCAAAAGTGCTCCCCTAAATGCTTTGGTAGCTGCATCAGTTCACTCGCCATTAATTGCACCACGGCTGATCACAATAAATCCATTTGCTATTCAAAGCACAATCCTACACACTTCCCTTCACATTCCATTAGTGCAGCTGGGAGTTAATGGCCAGAATGATATCCAAGGACCAAAAAAAAAAAAAAAGCCCACAAAAAACCCCCAAAACCAGCCAACACACACGCAGACACACATACAAGTCTTGGAAGGCTTCGCAATTCATTAACTCTTGGATTTCAGCTGGAGATTGCCGCCTTTCAGGCACGAAGGCTTTCATTTAACAAGAGAGCATTTGGGTCATTCTGGCTTTGCAGGCAATTCACATTGTACCTTTTTTCCTTTCCTTCTCCATCCAATTTTGGGGAGCATAAGTACAATTGGGGTAAGAGTGGGGAGAGAGAGGCTAAACCAAGAGAACACTTAACAGCATCCAAAAATCGGGTGGCCGTCATGAGTTCCATTGTTTTTATACAAAACATGTTGTGCCCAAAGTGCAAGTGTGCTAGGAACAGAAACAAATATTCATGTGCCATGTGGTTCTCAGCTTGAAGGGGTTTCCAGAGCATCAGGAAACCCTGCCAGGAAGAATAGATGGAGCTGAGAGGCTACTGCGAGATTCTTTGCACTTCCAGAAGTATTCATCTATACAGAAATAAATGTGGTTTTTCTGCACAGACTGTCACAGAAATCTTGCGTGATCTCATCCAGTGGGAAGGCTATTACAGAAATTATTTGTTTTTACTTGTGAGGATGAAGAACACTAAGATGTGCTGTTGTTGTTTTCTTCAAGTTGTTGCTGACTTACGATGACCCTAAGGCAACTGTATCATGGGGTTTTCTGGGGCTGAGAATATGTGATATGCCCAAGGTCACCCGGCTGTTACGCAGCCATAAAGCCAGCTTTCTACTGACCTCAGATTTCTCAAGAAAGCTCTTCATTAAGTCAAATCTGATATTATAGTTATTCACCAGTCTTTTCAACTCTGAAGTATTGTGTTTGGACTAGTTTCTGAAAGAGCTCTTCATCTAGACAGATTTGAAGGAGGGAACCAAAAGAGATAAAAGTGAATCTGTCTCCATACTCCCTTCCTCTTTCCCTCCTCTTAATCAAGATTGATAGGAGAAAGACCACACAAGCTCCACTAAGTGCTTCCATTAATCAGAGACATCAGAATGAGGTGTGTGTGTGTGTCCCTCCCTGCTTCCTTTAATATCATTTTTCCAACTTACAGTCTCCACCCGAGTATGTTGTTAGCAGCCCTGATGAGCTGTTGCTGCAAAATTTGGATCAGCCTTGTACATAAGGGTCGCTGCCACTCTAACTGCCCTGATGTCTGAACTCTGGCTCAGAGGCTGAGAATGGAGTGATCCAGCTAGCCCTCCATGCTGTGAATAATTTGGTGTCTGCAACCATTAAGGATGGCTTAATGAATCTTAATGAACGCATGAATCTGCTTTATATGGGGTAAGACCAGTGGTGTGTCGTCTTGCCCAGAATTGCTGTTCGGTATCACTTGTGAAACAGCCAAAGCTACAAAAGTGGTTGAGTAGCTATGTATGTAAACTAGCCTGCTAGGTCTCCTGAAACAAATCTTAAAAACCATATTCAAACCCTGCTTTCAAATGTTGGTTAACAAGAGAACTTGGTTGGCGTTAGAACAATGACTTCCATGTTAGCGAGGTGGTAAATTCACAGCGGTTTAATCTGAACTTGAAAGGATCTATCCAAGGTGCTGAACTTGGTTTTGAGGGAGAGATAGGGTTTTGCATCTTGGATGTGTCCAACTTTAAAGTTTGGACCAACATCTAGAATGGATTCATTGCCCCACTGACACAGACCGCCAGCTTGTGTCTGATGTGGGGGGTGGGTTATTTGCTGTGGGTTGTTTTAGTTACAGAGTTTATATAGTATTTTCACTGTATGATATTTTATAGTTTCAGAGTAGTTCACTTTGAAAAGGCCATCACGCTGTAAAAATGAACTCAGGTGGTGAGTGCCAATAGAAGTGGAGCCAAAACGTGCCTGCTGAAAAATAAGAGGGAAATTTCAGCAAGCTTGAGGAAACCTTGAGGTTTTCAGAACAACAAAAATAGAATTTATAAATCGCAAGGGGTGGGTGCTTCCCACCCTCCAAAATAAATTGTTCCATTGAAGGCTGAGCATGTTAGTAGTCACAGAATGTCGAGATGAAACCAAAAAACTGAAAGGGGCTTGAATGGAATACCCTAGAGGAACAGAGGGGTGGCTTGAACCCTGAAGCAGAAGTACCCCTGTTACAAAGGAGGGAATTCACTGCAACAATTTGTTGCAGATTCCATTTTATGATATATTAACTAAATCTACTCTGATGCCCACGGTGAATCAGCCAGCTGTGATTTATGGAGTCTAAAGAGTGCAATTCTCTGAGAGATGCAAAACAAATTTGTTTTGAGGGAAAAGAAAGAAAGCTCTTTAGAGGAGACTAAAATGGATTTAAATGCATGTACGTACATGCACCACCCACACTTGATATGCCAAGTGTGTTTCGTGGAGGAGCATGTGCATCCATATTCAAAAAGTAAAAGTACAAATTGGCCCAGATGTTAATGAGAGCTAATTGCATGTTTTGTGGGAAATACTCAAGACATTCCCATATGCTTTTGCAACAAATGTCGGTTTAAAAAATATCCTGACCTCTGATTGAGATGCTGCATCCTGCTGTCCCTGCTATATATATTTCACAATGCATGCTATTTAAAGTATTCTTGGGAAGAAATCCACAAAGGTAACCGCATTGCTTACTGTCCAGTTAGCATCAGAGTGAGTAATTTGCTGCACTCCAGCTGCCCAGAAAAAAAAAAATGAAGAATGAAAACCCTTTCTCTCTGGATGCCTGTAGTCCATTTTCACCCTCTATTGGCAAGTAGGTGAGTGGCTGTTCACAAGCGTGGCTTCCATTGGCACTTCTTCTGTTTTTAGAAGTGTCTCACCAAGATTTCTGTTTCAATTTGTCGCCTCTCTTGCTGTGACGGAGCCACTGCTTTTGTGGCTTTGCGAAGAGTGGCAGCTTAGGAGGAAATTGCCATGGGGGAATGAAATGAACAAGGCTGATGTGAAATGAGTGGTCCACTCAAGCAGCGGAGGTGATTAGCCTACATTACCAGAAAATAGCCACGTTGCTGGTTTTCAGAGCAACTCATTAACCTAGTGGAAGGAAGAGAGGGCACAATATTAAATGAGCAGAGATTTGCAAAAACAACCAGCAGCCAGGACTGTTTGATAGACTTCATTGTCAGCATGTAGGATTCTGTGCTTTAGCCATTTTGTACATCTTTTGAGGGGTTCAGTTCATATCCAAAAGCAGGATTAGAGTCAGAGGAAGCAGGCGTGACAATTGTGGGAAGGAACATCAACAATATAAGATATGCCGAGGGCACCATATTTCTTGCCAAAAATGGCAGAGGCTTGGAAGGACTGCTGAGAAAAGTTCAGGAAGAGAGTGCAAAAGCAAGGTTACAGCTGAATATTAGGAAGACAAAAATTACGACTTCAGATTTATGTAACTTCAGAGTGGGTAATGGAGGCATTGAACTTGTTTAAGATTTCCTGTACCTTGACTGGGCCATTAACCGAAATAGAGACTGTACTCAAGAAATCAGAAGAAAACTAGGACTTGGAACTAAAGAACTAGACAAGATCCTCAGATGTAAAGACATAGCATTAAATACCCAAGTCAGAGTCATCCGAGCCAAAGTATTCCTGATTTCTAGGAAGTCTGTGAAAGCTGGTGAGTGAAGAAAGCTGACAGGAAGAAAATCCACTCTTCTGAAATGTAGTGCTTGAGAAGCGGTCTCTGGATACCCTGGACTGCTAAAAAGACAAATGGCAGTCTTGGAGCAAATCAAGCCTGATCTCTCTAGAAGCCAAGACGGCTAAGCTGGGGCTTGTACTTTGGCCATATCATGTGATAACTTGTTGGAAAAGACAATAACGCTTGGCAAGGTAGAAAGCGGTAGGAAAAGAGGAAGACTGCATTGCAGGCAACTGTTTCAATCAAGGAAGCCACAGCCCTGAGTCTACAAGACCTGAGCAGGGCAAAAGGTGACTGGGGGGGATTGCTGTTGGAAATCTCCTGTTCAAAGGGTCATCATAAGTCAGAGTCAACTCGGCAGTAGTTAACAACAAATGCCTTCAATAATAGCCTCAGCGTGTGGCAAATAACAAGAACAAATCTTCCATCTGCATGTGACCTCTTGACACTCTAACCTTTCCGACTGACTTTTTAATGGGCTTTGGGGATAGTATAATAATAATAATCAAAATAATGAGCAATTGCCATAGCAACCCGAGTTGCAGATGGTTGGTGGAAAACAACAACAACAACAACAACGGTGGAATCGTTGCCTCCAAATGGCGATACCGACACACACCTGTGAAGGATCACAACCAGGCGTGCACCAAGTTGTGGCAGTTGGTAGGTTTCGCAGTTCCACATTTATTGATTGGGTCGCTTGGCCTTCAGTTTTTGTAGAAGCAAACAAGAGGCTTATCAAGCTTCTCAGCGTGACAAAAGAATGCAGCAAGTCCCTTGGCAGCCTGAAAATCAAGGGCAAGATATCAAAAGAAGGTACTGAATCTTTCTTTCTTCCCTTCCTCTCTCTTTTTTTTCCCTCTCCTGTCAGCCAGGTGATTATTACAGATGAGGAGCTGTCACCATGGGTTGCTTTTTCTCTGAGTGACTACTGATGTCTAACCACCTGCAGTGCCAAGAAACCTGAGCACAGGGTCTCCAAGGGATAAAAATCCATAATGCAATAGAGAGGCTGACAGGACACATCAAGCCTCCCCAACCACTAGAACCTTCAACATATTTGCAAGTAACTTTGAGCCTCTGTGGAGGGAGCTAAAGGACCTTGTGGCCAGGTTGTTATTTCCTTGCTCCTACCTGTTGAAGGACATGACCCAGGAAGGGAGAGAAGAATACTGGAAGGGAACAACTGGCTCCACAGATGTCATTATCAAGAAGTATTTGTCTTCTCAGAGGACCTTTGTCTGTGCTTTAATGAAGAAAGATTTCTGCCAAGAGGCAGGTCGCCCATCTCAGCAGCTGGGAAGAATATACTTGCTAAGAGTCTTTCAAATCTGATCAGGAGGGCTTTGAAGTGAGTTGCATGCAGGAGGGAGACCGTATTTCAGAGTGCAGGGGGAAACCAAGTACTGAGGACCATAGCCTTAGTGATAGAGGGGGAATTGGGCCAATAGTACAAGAGCACAAAAGTGGGCAGGGAAAAACAACAACAACAAGGAATCAGCTTGCTGGTGTAACATATCTCTAATGCACAGGGCATGGGGAATAAACAAGATGAACTTGAACTTTTAAAACAAGAAGAGAAATATGATTGAATAGGCATCACTGAAACCCGGTAGGATGAGTCTTATGATTGGAACATAGTAAAATCATAGAGTTGGAAGGAGCCCCACAGGCCATCAAGTCCAACCCCCACCCCATGCAAGAAATCCAGCTCGAGCATCTCCAGCAGGTGGCTATTTAGCCTCTTTTTGAAAGCGTCCAGAGAAAGAGACCCCCACCGCCTCTCTAGATAATTGGTTCCAGCATTGAACAGCTCCTGCTATCTTGGGGCAGCTGTGTGGAACATAAGATGTCACCTGGGTGCAGCTCTGCCCTTCCAACACAAACAGCCTGTGATAGTCTGTCGGGGGGCACTGGTAGAGTAATGCCACCACCTAGCCGGGAACCTTTGCCCTCTTGGATATCTGCATAAGCACATCAGTGGGGTTTTACCCCCACCACATTCAGTTAGGATCTTGGCCTTGGGTTTCTTTTCCCCTGACTGTCCTCATTCTCCATGAGCTTCTGAGCCCAATTCAAGATATTCGTGCTGATCTTTAATTCCCATATGTTTTCAAGACTGTCTTTCCACGTGTTCTCCATGGTTCCTCTGCTGAGGCATTCCTTTGCCAAACATGTTCACTGCATTACTTCCTCTTCAGTGCCAAAAAGAAGGCCCAAGCTCTCCTCCTTACAACAGGCCAGTGAGGTAGGCTAGGCTGAGACAAGTGAGTGGCTCAAGATCATCCCATAAGATGATTGGCTCCTAGCTGAGTGGAGATTTGAATCCAGGTCACCTTGGAAAAAGTGGAACACTCTATGCACTAGAGCACATCGTCATGGGGATGTTGAAAGTTACATAAAAGTGAAAGATTTTTCTCTCTCTCTTAGACACAGATACAAGCAGTCTTGAAAGATCGGCTGTTTCTGGTTTGCAACTTTGCCCTGCCAGGCATGCTCCAAATGTCACCAAATCAGTCCATTCTGTAACATACCAAAGATCCCTGAACAATTAGAGGATAAGTGATACCGAATCCTTAGAGGGGAATAAATTAGACTCTGCCAAAGCTTTGGCAATCAATGAGTCCAACACAGGGTCGTGAGTCAGAGATGATTTGTCAAGACCCATCCAGGAGCAAATTGTCTATCTAAGTTCTGTCACAAATACTTTTTGCTGTGCAATAGGACAAATAAGTTTAGGAGAGGATCTGACGCAGAGTGCTCGGACTGCCTTTGAGAGAACGTTTGTGGCATGATGAAGTGGTTCCCTTAGAGGGGATTTGAGCAGCCGACATCTTCCAGGCAGAAGGGTTGCTAATGGAACTGGGAGCATGATGGCAGGAAGGATTGGCGAGATGGTGGATTATAACAATTGTAACATAACTTCACTCCTTTTGGCACATAACTATCACTTTTTAGTTACTTTTCTAGTGATGGGGGTGTGGCCTGGGGTAGAGGAGGACTAACCCATGGTTGAAGCTGATGCCTTGTGCTGTGTTGAGAGTTTTGAGGGAACGACAGAGTGCATAGAAGAGGAGTGCCTTTTATCACACACGGACCGCTGATAGCATTTATGTGTTTTTATGTAATAAAAAGCTACTTGGCTTAGAAATGGGCAAGTGAAGAATGACTTTTAAAAATTCCCTTGATAATAGTAATTTTCCATTTGAAGATATAAATATAACAAATGCATTTTTATGGTCCAAGCTCTGGCTAAAAAGGAAGAGATGGTGGTAGAAGGATGGACAGGCAGAACGAAAGGGTAGATTGATTGAGAGAGAGGGAGGGAAGGAGGGAAGTGATTAAGTGCTAGATGGAAGAAGCAGTAGATGAAAGGAAAGGTAGGTAGATGAATTATGATGATGGGCAAATGTAAGAATTTTCTAATGAGAAAAATGAGATTCAAACTTCCACAAACAGTGCCACTTTTGATATTGCTTGTCAAGAGCATAACTGGAAAGGTATGTGTATGCGTGTATGTGCCTTCAAGTCCCATGCCGACTTATGGTGACCCTGTAATTTCATAGGGTTTTCCCAGGCAAGGAATAGTTGGAGGTGGTTTTGCCAGTCCTTTCCTCTGAAATAGAGCCCGTGGCACCTGATATTCGTTCATGATCTCCCATCCAAGTACTGACCAGCACTGACCCTATTTAGCTTCCAAGATGAGACAGGATCTGGGACTGGAAAATTAGCACCTTTGCAAAGTGCAGACAGCAGTCAGGCTGAAAGGAATACTATAGTAGCTCCTGTTCAGCCAAAGACACATGGCTTGGAGTTTCCTAGGCCTTTGTGTGAGGTTTCTTAGTTGTAACTGTAAGATCTATGGATATAACCGATTTGCCAACTTAATATCAGGACCACCACTCCAACCCAAGGTTAACAATTCTGGGAATTTTCCCAATGAAAGCTATGTTAGTCTGTTAGAGCAAAACAACAAAGAGTCGTGTGGCACCTTTAAGGCTATCGGTTGACTAGAGCACCAACTTTAGTGGATTCCGATCAACATCATCACATGTATAGAATATAATCTACAGACTGTATATAATTGGATGTCGAATGTAGTCTTTGAGGTTAGACCAAAACTGGATGCAGAAATGGCTGTCAGTGATCGTTAGCACTGGCCATTGAGTTTAATTAACACTGGCCGTTAGCTTTAATTTAAGCTGATTAAGCATTCATTTGGGAATTCTGTCAGATCCTGCCTTTTTTTTTTTTAATGGAAGAAATACGCACCTCCCATCCCCATTTGCATTGGGAGCTAGAAGTAGTGGCATCAATGGTAGAGCCCAGAAGAAAATCAGACAGAATCTGTCGATGATCCTATTCGCCACACAGCAACAACACAGGCTTGTGGGTTATCTGCTTTGCCCACCTAATAGCTCTCTGGGGCCTAGCTGAGATATGAAGCAGTCAGGCTTTTCGTTTTAACTTGACATTGATGCTTGACATTAATCATCTCAAAGAGAGAAGTTAATGGGTTATTGACCAAGTTAAAAGCCCAGATCAATTGCAGCAGCTCAATAGTTCAATACATCTTGGATTCCGATAAAGACAGCTGCCTGTTGTCCTGCCAGCCCCTGAGCTCCTTATCTTTCCCTGTAGCTAGAAGAGAGGCAGGGGATAAGAATACAGGAGCAATCAAAATAAGGGAGCTGATTTGTCCTGTTGCAACTGTGTGGAGGAGAAGGGCAGGAGCTACCGTGCTGCAAAGAAAAGCCTGTTCCAAGGGTGGGCATAGTCTCTTTCAGGTAAGCAGCCTGTGCTTGCTTGTTGGAGGAACTGCTGGTTCCAGAAAGGAAAAGCCAGAAAAAGGAAGAGCCTCCTGATTTTCCTTAATCTAAATCTAATTTAACTCGAATGGAGTTAAAAATCCCAGATTACATCTTTCTGCAAAGCAGTTCCTCGAGGGGATTATGAGACCAGTTGCACAGCCAAGAGTTTCTGAAACCCTCTGCTCAAGAGGATATGCAACCAGTTCTGCAAGAGGAATGTGCAAGGACTTTACACAATTGCTTGCAAATTAAAAAATGTGTATATTTGATGTCATCCTTTCACTATTCTGAAAATGCACAACCAGTAGCTGAATGAGCTTTGTGCTCCTGCTGGGACATAACTGGATAGAGGTTTTAGTCCCTCCCAGAAACAGGAGCCAGTACGGCATAATCATTTGAGCATTGGGCTATGGGCTATGACTCTGGAGGCCATGGCTCAGCCGTAAAAACCCACTGGATGAACATAGTATAGTACACGGAGTACTATACAGTGTATCTTGGGGAGGGCTTGGAGAAGGCAGCTCTAGGGTCTCCATGAAGCTCCAAAATGTTATGGAACTGTTCTAACCACTGGGCCAAAGGCTTTGCAAACATTGAGCAGCCAGATTGGAATAGAAGTGGCATGAAGGAGACTCAAGACCAGTTTGTGCTTCAGATGTGGAAGTGCCCTTTGACTCAGAGAGGTTGATTTGTTTCTTTTAATCCATTATCCCTGCTCTGGAAGGCCCAGCGTGTCTGAGTTTCTTTGGGTTTCTTGTCTGTCACTGCCATTTGAATCAGGCGAGCAGGAAACCTCTCCATTTCCTCTCTGCCTCCAACAGTAAGGCAGAAAATCATGGATGCAGGTGCAATTCCAGATTTTCCATGGCCACTCAGCATAATCTAGATGAGTGGTCCTTAACCTGGAATCCACAGAGCCCTTTGCTGGATACCAACAGCGGTGACAGCAACACCACTCTGCTAATGGCTGGTTATTATCAGAAAGGAGGGGGGAGAAGGGGGAGTGTGTCTGCGCACTTGGCTCAGCCTTGCTCCTTGAGAAGGGAGGGAGAGGGAATTCTGCACGGAGTGTCAGGCTGCGTGAAAGAGTTCAAGGGGAGACACTCAGATTCATCACCTACAGACAGGAACCACCCAGTGACTGCTGGCTTTCTGCCTTCTTTCTGCTTTCTCTCTCTCCCCCCTTGCACTTTCTTACCTCTCTCCCTTCTCTGGGATCCCCACAGATGCGGGTGAGCGATCCAAGTAATAGGCTAATTTTTCATTTTGGAAGGGTGCCGCCACCACTGCTACTTCAGATGCCTTGTTTTATCATCTCTTCTATGTGGTAGATGGGGGTGTGGGTGCTGAGGAACACAGCAGCAGGCATGTGGGCATGCCCAAACTGCTCCCATGTTTGCAAACAAGGGAACAGGTTCATCACCCCACCCCACCCTGCTGCTGTGTCCCTGATGAAAGGGACACAGTGGCAGGTGTGTGTGCATGCTCAAACTGCTCCTTCCTTTGGACACCCCGGATGAGCAGCTTTAAGTAACTATGTGAATATTTAAAGAAATATTTGAGTATTTAAATCTAAATATTTAAATCTTGAGTAAAGTCTTGGGAGTCCCTGGTAACAAACTAAGAAGGGGTGCCCAGTAAAGAAAAGGTTCAGAAGCACTGATCTGGATGTTTTTATTTCCAAGTGGGAAAATTAAATGACAGTGCCAGGGTGCATGAAGGTCACCAGATTCCATTACCTAAAGTAATGTACACAGATCCATTCTGACACATCCATTTGCAAACGAGGAGTGTTCCATTCTGTAGAGAAGCCGGGCACAAAAACATGTAAATGTCGGGCGCCAACTGAGATGGAACTGGAGAGACCTTTCACTATACTGTTTCTCTCTTCCTTTTCATTTTCCACAGGATTGGCTGACAAGATTTGGCTATCTGTCCCCGCCAGACCCAATCACAGGCCAACTGCAGACGCAAGAAGAACTCACCAAAGCCATTGTGACCATGCAACAATTTGGAGGTCTTGAAGCCACTGGAATTCTAGGTCAGTGGAACATCCGGATGGGGGAAATAACTTACTGTCTCTGGTATATGGGGAAGGCAGTGGTAGAGAGTCATCTTTGCATGTTGAAGGTCCCAGGCTCAGTTTCCCTGCATATTCAGGGTCAGGTAACACATGATTAAAGCGATGCCACCAGGCAGAACACAAGGCAAGGCAAAATCAATTAATCGGCTGACCCAGGGCAGGCAATTATTTCACCGGCCTCACACACTTCTCAGGCTCCCATTTTGTGTTGCAGAGAGCTTTTTGTTTTTGTCATTCCTTCTCCTGCTCTCACTCTCATCCAGGACACGTGAACCATCCAAACAACTCATGTTTTCCCACTTTTTAAAACTTTTCCCTGTTCTCTCTCTCTCTCCTCCCTTTCATTCTTATTCCTTCCTCCCTTCACATGCTCTTTTTCTTTTTCCCCTTCTCCTTCCATCTTCTTTTCTTCCTGCTCTCCCCCCTTCCCTCCCTTCCCTGTTTCCTAACCTCCCCTCCCAGCCTTCCTCTCCTCCCCTTCTTTCCCCTTCACTAGCTTTAATTACTTTCCAAAAGGGAAGGAGGACAGTGCTTCTTCTCTCTTTTAGTGAAGCTGACCTGAAGCAGTCATAAAATAGTATGGAGGGAGCTGTTAAACTTCCCTGTTTCTATGGGTTTTCATGTTTAAAATGAGTGAGAGGATTTTTTTTAAGGGGAGGGGGCTTCCCTTGTTAAGCGCATTTGAAACACAAGTCAGTCCAAAGCTTTGGGTTCAGTTTTGAGAAATCACCGGAATCCCATAGCACTATCTACATTACGTACCTTTGTGTATACAATGAGCCCTCTGCTGGCATGACCTCCACATCCACAGATGTGTGGTTGCGCACTCCCATTATAGTCAATGGACATGATGGGCCCTCTCAGGCGTGGGCACACACACGTTATGTCCATTGACTACAAAGGGATGTGACAGTACCATTCTTGGTTTTACACAGAGGTTCCTGGAACAGAACTTCACATATATGGAGGGTGCGCTGTACTTAGCTAAATAGCAGGGATGTTAAGAAACCCTTTGTGAAATTCCATAACAGGACATCAGCGTCAGGACTGATGCCATGTGCGTCCTATTGCACACCAACTTGGTTGTGCAGTGGTCCCATTGTGTGATGGACTCTTTTCCGGCTCTGTTATTTAGTAGCATAACGGCAGCCCTCTACTGGACACAGACGTTATAGAACTTCCCAAGTCTAATTCCCACAGATATAAGTCCACTTATGAAGATGTAACTCCCCAAAAGGATTTTTAGCTAATGCCTATAAGTAAGTGCCTCTACGCCTGGCTGCTTTGGGCTTTCTGCGGCCTCTCTCCTTCCTCTTCTTTTGGTTTCCCTCTTAGGCCCTGGAGGCTTCTTAGAAAGGTTATCTTTAACTGCTGATTTCATGGAAGAGGGTGTCAGAAGGAGAAATGAATGAACAAATGAATGAACTAGACATCCAGCAGAAGATCTGGGTCCAAAGTTCCATCTTGCTCCCCCCCAGCTGTAAATTAGCAAAGGGAAAAGGCAATTTGCAAGTCAGAGGGCATGGTATGCAGGAGGAAAGAAGCAGTTTGAAGAGTCGGGGTAGTTTCTCCTTCCATCCATTCTTCCTTCATTTCCCTCCCTTGCAGTCACGCACACAGAGACACAACACAAAGCACATAATGTATTTGCGGAACTCTTGACTACATGATGTGGCAGTGGCCATATCTTGGGCAGATAAGGAAAAGGATTGGACCACTTTCTGGAGGAAAGAAAAGTAGAGAAGAAGTCTAGGGACAGCGGCTGATCATAACAGCTAAACTTCCAGGCTCAAAGACTATCTGTTGCTGAGCATCAGATGCTAGGCAATGTGATTTGCCATCATTACTTCTGGGTTTTCTCCCCCTACTTGGGAGACTTTCTTTCTGTTTCCAATCATGAGCAACTAGAAAATGGATAATGAAGATGAGATGGCAGTAATTGCCCTCTGTATCTTTTTTCCCCCAGTTATGCTGCCCAACTAAAAAGGAATATTTAAAAAAAAAATCAGTGGGACTAGCTATCAGTCTGAGAAGCTGTATATTTCATTCCTACAGATCAAGTTTTCTCCCGGCATTGTTTCTTGTCATATCGTTTACATAGCGTTGCTCTTGATCCGAGGCTGTCTTATTCTGTTTTGGAAAGTAAGTGGTTCAAACTCCTATAAGACAGAGGAATCATACAAAGGTAGCCTGTGTTGTTGTGTTGTGAGCCACCATACGGTGTTGCAAATATCATTACAACCCCATTGTCTTGTTGTGGGGGATTTTTCTGGAAATTTAGATGAAGCCACATTGAAATTGATGAAGACTCCTAGGTGCTCTCTGCCTGATCTTTTGCAATCCGAGGCAAGGACGAAGCGACACGCACAGGCAATGACCAGGTGGAACAAAAGGAACTTATCTTGGAGGTAGGCGTTAACCTCTTTCCTCAGCTGGTGTCGTGGGAAAGACTTAATCAAGGTTTGCCTAAAAGATGCACCACACTACACTGTTATAGCACTATTATTCCACTTTAACTGCCATGGCAACAGAAGATGGAATTCTGGGGTTTGCAGTTTAGGGAGGGGGTTTTAAAAGATAAGCCACCTGAAGATCATTTTTTAAAATTGGAAACCATTTATGGACTTTTTGAGCAATAAGAAATCTAATGATAACAGTACTCTATGGCTGTGGTTACTAACCATTCTTTATTAATTATTTAGTTGGCTCTGTAATTGTAGAATAATATATTTTCTATTTTTTTTTTCTTTCATTAAAATTTGGCTTGGGTGGTGAAAGCCTTTTTATGTTTCAGTAAGTTAGTGTTTATGGTTTTAGTACTGTGTTTCAGTTTTAAAATGTAGTCTTTTTTTCTTTTCTTCTTTCCACCTTTTCCCCCGCATATGTATTGCTTTGATTGTGAATGAGATTATTTGTGTTAAAAGGAATACCTAATTTATAAAACAGAGAAGAGCCCAGGGCAGAAATGTATGGCCTTTAAAGACTGGGTCACAACCCACAAGAGTATCCTCAATGACACATTTTTAGTACAGTTTTCAAGCTCCAAGACACATGTGTTAATAGTGTTCCTATGTTGGAAAAGTTAGTCAGTTACCAAAATCCTCAGTGGAGATAGAACGGGATTGGGATGAATTTGAAGCTTGAAAATGTAGACTTTTAGGAGTCACAGGAACTCTGTCTCCCCAGGGATAAGCTGTGTTGGAATGCAGGGGCATTGCGGTGGCCCTTTCTCCTTTCCAGAAATTTGTTGAAACTCCCCGGGGTGCGGACAGTGTCTTTACTGCTGCTGTAACTCTTGGATAGGTATCACGGCCCCATTGACCTGCCCCACTCCCCTTTCTGCCATAAAAATAGACTCTCATGACCTGTTTGGGACCAGACTGAACAAAAGAAAAATCTTCAAAAAGTGACCAGAAGAAACTTCAAGCGATTGGAAGCATCATTTCCAATCCCTGTTGAACCGGCCAATACAATCTTGAACTTCCCAAAGGAGCAACCCCAAAGGACAAACGTATAGAAGCAATGGTGCTTTAGCAGAAAACAAAGACTCTTCGGGATGACCAGAAGAACTAGAGCATCAGCAGCAAGAGAAGGTCAACAAAATCGGTTGGCTCCAAGCAGCCCATTTCTCCAACTTCTCCTTCTCCTTCGTGGCTGCTGCCCTCTATGTCCTTCTCGCTGTGACCTCCTGCTTCCCGCGCCTGTAACAGCGTTGTGTACCAACAGGAGCCTGGGTGCTATTTCTCACTTTCTTCAGATGCGCTACCTGTCATATTTGCTTATACGCTGTGAAGCATGAAAGAGGTGGTTATTTCCCAACTGCCAAGAAGCTGACTCATCATTGTGTGACAAAAAAGAAAACAGCACGACTCGCCCTTTGCAGAGACTCATCTCAGGCTGTCATCAATCTGGATGAGAGGACACATTCTCCGTTTCCAAATCATCAGATCTGAGTGGTCTTTTGAAACAGCCCCCTTCCTCCGGCTTTCAAATGCCAGTTAGACCTGGAGGTGGGGAGGAGTCACGGCACGGAGTAGGAAACACGAGGGACCCAGGAATTGTTTTGAAGGTCGGGGGGAGGACCTCAACATTGGCAGGAAGGTCATTATTAATTTTGATTCCATGCAGTTATGTTTTAACAAAACAATGTAAACACAATTGTGGTTATGGGCCTTCAAGTTGTTCTGACTTACGGTGGCCAGCGTGATGCAGTGGTTTGTAGTGTTGGACAGTGACCCTGGAGGCCAGGGTTTGATTCCCCACTCAGCCATGGAACCCACTGGGTGACCTTGGACACATCTAACACTCTTAGCCCCAGAAAATCCTGTGATAAGTCCACTTTATGCCCTATGAGGAGCAGTTTAGGGAGCTGGCGATGTTTAGCCTGGGGAACAGAAGGTTAAGAGGCAACATGATAGCTATGTTTAAATATTTGAAGGCATGTCCTATGGAGGCTGGAGCAAGCCTGTTTTCCACTGCTCCAGAGACTAGGACATGGAGCAATGGCTTAAAACTTCAGGAAAAGAGATTCCATCTAAACATTAGGAAGAACTGATGGTTCAACAGTGGAATATGCTGCTGCCCGGGAGTGTGATGGAGTCTCCTCCTTTGGAGGTTTTTTTTTTTAATGGAGGCTAGATGGCCATCTTTTGGGAATGCTTTGACAGTATATTCTTGCATGGCAGAATGCAGTTGGACTCGGTGGCCCTTGTGGTCTCTTCCTGCTCTATGATTCTATGACCTTTGGACTGTTAATGACCCGTGCTAGCTGTGGCTTCTCTCTAATTCAGAACAGCGGTCTAATAACATATGAATTAGAGCTGAGTTTCAAGACCGTTTGGAAGTGCTGGCTGGTGGTTATCATTTCAGTGAGGCAATGAATCTACTGCAGGTTTTAGTGTTAACTTTAAATGAGCCATACAAGGAACTGAACTTAGATTGTAGATAGGGTTTGACACCTTGGATAGCTCCTTTACCTTTCAGAATAAAGCCTGGAGCAGATCTACTTGCCTGCCGACATGGAAACTGCCAGCTACCCCTTGCATTTTGAATGTCTGTCTTTATCTCTGTGGGAGCTGCTGCTTGAGGGTGCTGAGAGCCATGCAGAAAAAATGTAAGCCAGGGGCCAGAACAACACAGGAAGACAAGGGAACTGGGTTCCTGAATGGCTTTGTAGCTTTAAAAAGCCAAATGCACACTGAACACCACCACCATCCCCCAGACAATTGGGCCTCAGTCCTCCTGTATCTTGAAGTTCTGGCAGAGAAGCTTCCATTTTACAAAGAAGACAGGTTAAAGGCTGCAAAGGACCAAGGGGAATTTGCAGAGGCCACAAGAGCAGAAGTCAGGAACGTCAGACTAGTAAAATGTTTCTTGGCAGAGAGCCTAGATCATAAAATCTAGCCTACTAAAATTGATTTGGAGGATCTTAAAAGGGCTTACTTAAGACTCGCTTTGTGGCTTTGGGACCCAGCCTGAGGAGGGAGGGTTGGCGTTGTTGGGCATTTGCCGAAACTAGCACTTGGGTAGCGGACCCATATCCAGCCACCAGAATGGCTTCTATATTAAGGGTGTAGGGAATCAGCTCTGGGCTCTATTGCAGACTGTAAAAGATCTATCTGGAGTGCTAAACTGTAGCCCCCAAATAGATTCAGCACCTTGGATACCTCTTTTAAAGTCCAGAGTAACAGCCAAAGTGGATTCACTATACTCCTTACATGGAAGCCATAGACCAAGGCTGATTTCCTTCACCATTTTGCCGTTGCCTCCTGCTGGTGTCTGCCTGTTGAAGTTTCACTTGGGAGGGAAGACTTTTTAAAAGACGCTGGAAGCGGAAGCCAAATTTTTACCTGCACTCTGAGATAACAAAGTTTTTGCTACCTCTGAGGATCGTTTTATTTGTCCGGTGGTAGCAATAAATTGGTCCAGGAGAATTCTTTGGCTTTGTGGAAACAACGTATTCACTAGCTCCAGGCCGGATGCCTCTCCGTTGCACCAACTGAAATTAAGTCCCAGGTCTCCAGAACAGAAGTGTGTGGCTTTATCGCAACAAGCCTCGGCCAGTGGCATTGACCAGGGCGCACAAGGCCTCTGTGCTCATTGCCATTCTTGTCAGCTACCAGCTGCAGCTTCTTTGTAGTGCCCAACCACCTCCTGGAGCCAAATGTGTCTTCTTGGCTTTCTCCCCTTTCTCACTTCTCTGTCAAAGACTTCCCCTCTCTCTCTGCCTTCAGTCTTAAAAGGACCCGGCAGGGGGCTGCTGCTGATAGATAACTAGCAAAAAGAAACCCTCCGAACTTCACAGTACTTGCAGCAAGCAAAGTTCTTCTGTAGGGTCAAACTCAGTGCAAAATGGGAACCCTCCCCTGGTGTTTATAGATTTGTTTTTTTTTCCTCCATCAATCCAACTCAGAGAAGCAGTATGAGAGAAGGAGACAAGGCTGCCTATTCCTACACAGCCCATTCTGGAGCTAATGTCTCAGTGGTAGGGAAGGGAAGGTTGGTGGCATCCATGTCAGTGAAGAATGAATTCAGTCTAGACTTCAGTGTGCAGTTTAAAGGCATTCTCGAGAATGAGCTAAAATCAGAGTGAATTTGCAGCCCCACTGATTTGGAATCCACCAGCACCACTAGTTGTAGTATGCAGTAAGACTGAGTATGTACTTCATTTCTACCTTTAAAAGAAAAACCAGTTAGGAAAGGCAACTTTTGGGATGGGGCTCAGGAACCTTTGGTCCTTCAATATGTTGGCCTACAACTCTCGTCAGCCCCAGCCAGCATGGGCAATGTTAATAGGTTACTGAATTGTGCTCCTCCTAAGCTAATGGAGTTACCAGCCACTGGCTCTACATAGCTGCTGCCTCAGTCTCTGGAGATCCATCTCTGAGAAGAAGGTGAGCTTGTATTTTGGGGGTCAGTGCTGGTTGTTTGGCAGCTTGTGGGGATGCTTTTGCTTATTCTTGGCTCCCTTAGATCATGAGCAATTCACCACTGCAGTATATTGACTCTATTAGTATTTTTATGCTTTTTCTCCTATATGTTAGAAGGATCCTTAATGTTAAGACAGTGTTAAGAATCAGCCGGAGAGACAGACAGATGGTAACATGTTCATCAAAGCAAGGATCCTTCCCCTATCATTGGCTGCTTTCTCCAATTCCAGAGTGCGAACTTTCCCCAAGGAATCTCACCTGGGCCATGACACTGTGCGGGCCCTGATGTACTATGCTTTGAAGGTATGGAGTGACATCACGCCCCTGAATTTCCACGAAGTGGCGGGCAACAATGCAGACATCCAGATTGACTTTTCCAAAGCAGATCACAATGATGGATACCCCTTTGATGGCCCCGGTGGCACAGTGGCACATGCTTTCTTTCCAGGGGAACACCATACTGCTGGAGACACGCATTTTGATGATGATGAATATTGGACTTTCCGGTCATCAGGTATGTCTGGGTAAGAGAGCAGCAGAAATATGGTTTTTCTCCATTCTTCCCAGTGAAAGGAGAAGGGAGAAAAATAAACGAGTATAGACATATGTGGAAATAAGGAATTTCCAGGAGACACCTTTTTGAAACAGGAAGTCAACAGCAAGTGATTTCTGCTCGCTATGTGTTGTCAAAAGAAGGCATCTCCTGGGCCTAAAATGGCCCAAGAAGGGCCCAAAACATGGTGAAGATGCTCCCCATGCCCCCTAGAGGACATTTGGGATCAAAATGATTTTTTTGTAGGAGTAGGCATGATGATAGCTCATTGCCCTCCAAAGGTTTCCTGGGAGGCTAACGCAGCCCTCAGCCTTCCACAGTTTTCCCCTCTTTTTTAAGAAAATGAATATTCTGTTACCAAAGGATGAGAAGAAGATCATGTACACATTTATGCATTTTCCCACTCCTGTTTTCAGATACCCACGGCATGGACCTGTTTGCTGTGGCAGTCCACGAGTTTGGCCATGCCATTGGGTTAACTCACATCTCTGCCACTGAGTCAATCATGAGGCCATATTACCAAGGCCCTGTCGGAGATCCCCTGAAATATGACCTGCCTTATGAAGACAAGGTCCGGATCTGGCAGCTATATGGTGAGTCAGTGTTCATTTGTGCCAATGTTGCATGAAGAAAACAGTTATGTATGGTATCGACTAGTCAAAAAACCAGAAGGATTACAGGTCTCAATTTAAACTGCCTGCAGTTTCTTTTGCCTGCCAAGTAGGGGCGGGAGTACAGAGAGGAGCTTATCTGGAGGGTTTTCCTCTCCATCCCTTCAACTGAGGCTAAGTAAATCATCCAACTCAGCTCTAATTCATCCTTGTATCTGCATGCAGGAGTTCGGGAGTCTGTGTCCCTAACTGCAAAACCTGAGATATCAAAAACAAATGACCACCCCATCTTGCTGGACTTGCCAGAGAATCGTTCCACTATCCCGTAAGTTGAGCTCAGGTGGCCCCAACCTATCACTGTGTCTTTTGACGGAAACAGACTGAGATAAATGTGTGATGCAAAACTAGAATTCTCCAATTTTTTTTTTTATTTGAATCTCTAATTTTGAATGTTCCAAGTTCTGCACTGCAGAAGCAAATTTTGAATCTGGGATGAAACTGCATTTTGCCCATGTGCGAGAGAGGCAGGTGGGTGGCTTTAAAAAAAGGCATAGCTTGAAAAGTTACATTTGGACTACAGCTCTCAGACTCCTCCAGACCACATACCGGTAGTCAGTGGGGGTTCTGGGTGCTGAGTCCAAGAAGTAACTTTTCCAGCCAGTAGCTACAACATCAGCTAGAGAAATGTTCAATGTTTGGAGCTGGGCTTTTGTCACGTGCTTTAATTTACATTTAACAAAAATGTGTGACATATCAGCTGAAACAACTGGGATCCTCTGTTGTTAATATTAATCTTGAAAAGAAGGGAAATGCAAATAGTGTTGCCTAGGAATATCATGAGTTATGAGCCCTTTGTGCCTATCAACAGTGGGTACTACATTTGGCCCTCTGGAATTCCATGCCCCATTCCTCATAACACCATCATATAGTGGTTTCCAGGTTTTGGAAAAGCCTGCCTTTGCCATCACTAAGAAATTGCTCTCCAGCATCAAGACAACTTCAACCTTCCCTCCATGCCATCAAGTCACCTTGTGTCACGACAGCTTGCTTCACGCAACAAAGAAAATAGTAGCCCTCGGGCAAACTTGCCCTCAATGAAATTTTAAGGGGCTTGTTCCTTCCTTTCCTTGCAAATCACCTGTCTCACTGTTTCTGTCATCCTCTGTGAGGCAGAGAATTCCTTGATGGCCTTTCAAGAGCCAAGCTGGGGGCAGTCAAAGCTCTACTCACTGTAAAAGAAGAGCTCATGCAATTTTGAGAACACTTAGTTGCATTAAGATGAGAAACCCCGCCAAGTTGGGCAGATCCTACAGTCTCACTAATGCTAAGTGGCTCCATTGTGTGTTTTATTTTGTTCCTTCCCCAACAGGCTCAGACGAGACTTGCCTAACAGATGCAACACTCACTTTGATGCAGTCGCTCAGATTCGAGGGGAGGCTTTTTTCTTCAAAGGTAAGATGGGACCTCTTTCACCTTTAGCCAAAAGTGGCCCACATTTATGATGCCCCCCCACTCCTTTAGGGTGACATGTTAATGAGACAGTGTGGTGCAGCGATTTTACTATTGCTCTTGGGACTTGGGAGATCCAGATTCAAGTCCCCAATGAGCCATGAAGGCTGTAGGCATAGACGTAGGCTTTAACTGTGCTCCAATCTGGATCAGGATGAATGTGTGTGTGATTGTGTTCCAGCTAACAAAATATTAGTTCTTTTATTATTACAGTTTCCCCTCCATGTTTGCAGGGGTTAGGAGAGCAAGATCCTCATGAAAGTGGGAAAAAGGTGAATATACATAAAAATTGTGAATCTCACTGGATTAAACCAGGCCAGTCACTGTCTTTCTTGCAGATTTGTTGTGAAAGTAAAAGCGGGGAGGAAAACACTCATCTGTTGAGCAGTTTGGAAGAAAACTGGGATACAGATGTAACTACAGTTAGCTTTCCACATTCACTGGTTTCCCTTCCACAGATTTGATGATTCGCAAGTCTGATTAATACATTCTCTCTACAAATCTCTTGGTCCTCCGGCGTGATCATGTTAAGAGCAGACGGTGCTGTGGTGAAAGTTGACCATGGAATCGCACTGGAGGACCTAGAGATTCCTAGAGAAGTGATCTTTCAGGTAAAAATATAGTGTTCCCTCTGACCAAGATTCTCCTCTTAGGCAAATACTTTTGGAGACTGACTCGCAACAAGCACCTGGTCTCCCTCCAGCCAGCTCAGATCCATCGTTTCTGGCGGGGATTGCCTCTGAATTTAGACAGTGTGGATGCTGTGTATGAGCGGACTCATGATCATAAGATTGTATTCTTCAAAGGTAAGGGGAAGTATCTGCTACAACTGATAACCCCACCCCACCGTTTTATGTAAGGGACCCCATTTTACTATAGCATTGTATATAATGAGACTTGAGTATCCACGGATTTTGGTATCCATGGGAGATCCTGGAAGCAAACCCCAGCAGATACTGAGGGCCCACTGTATGTGACTA
This sequence comes from Ctenosaura bakeri, assembly GCA_948474755.1. Lineage (NCBI taxonomy): Eukaryota > Metazoa > Chordata > Lepidosauria > Squamata > Iguanidae > Ctenosaura > Ctenosaura bakeri. The sequence continues at coordinate 236,742 of CAOLHI010002003.1, read as the reverse complement.
CTGATATAGAAAGGCACACGTCCTTGTGAAAACAGGTTCCTCCACAAGCTGCAAATATGAGGTGGGGGCATTTAGTGGTTTAGTGTGGGAATTTAAAACTGACAGTTGACATGGCGAAAGGTAAAGCCGTTCCCAGCAGCAGCCAATGGCTTCCATGCCATGGGTTCAGTGAATCCTTGTAAAGAAGCTGTCCAAGATACTGAACTCTACCTCCAAAATAAAGCCTTTAACGTCTACAGTAAAACCCAGGGTGGATTCATCACACCTTCTGGCCACTACTGGTGGTGAAACCTTGCTTTATGAGAGATGCTAACAGCTCCTTTTTCTTCTTCTCAGGAGACAGATATTGGGTGTTCAAGGACAACAATGTGGAAGAGGGTTATCCTCGGCCCATCTCGGATTTTGGCTTACCCCCAGGAGGCATCGATGCTGCATTCTCCTGGGCCCTGAACGACAAGACATATTTCTTTAAAGACAATCTCTACTGGTGCTACAATGACTATGAGCGGAGGATGGAACCTGGCTATCCATTAGAGACCTCGCTGTGGAAGGGAATCCCCAGCAAGTTGGACGATGCCACTCGATGGTCTGATGGTGAGTCGGGAGGTTAGGATTGCTGCCCTGGAGATTCAGGGAAGCACAAAGTGCCCTCTTAAATGTGGGAGGGACAACTGTCTTGTATCTGGAAGACTATCCAATTATACAGAAAGAGGTAACACCCACAACAAACTGTTGCAATACCAAGTTCTGTAATTATACTAAAAAGAACGATGTTAGCAATAACAACGTATTTCTAACCAGCATTATTCTTTCGGAAAAATACCTTGAGAAAACAATTCCTTCCTGTTACTCATTGGGATATTTGGAAATGGAATTCATTACAGTGTTTTTTAAAGTAAATTGATATGTTAAATGTTATTTTGCTAACTCGTTTTCTGCAATCTTTTTGAGGAGGTTTTTGTTTGATAAGGAAAAGGCATAAAAGATCCATCCAAATGTGTCTAAAAATGTCCCTAGATGCCTTTTTTTAATTCATATTTACTAATTTAAATACACACTAATTCATGACAGTACAAAAAGAGAAAGAAAAAAGATACATAAACAATATATATATATATATATATATATATATCTAAAGCTAAGCTAAAGTAAAATAAATTGAACTAAAACCAAGATACAGTGCTAAAACACATCACTAAAACACTGATCTGTTACCATAAACACAACCTAACTACACTAACTAAAATTCAAAACAACACTGACTCACACACACATACATATGCAAAATGTAATGAAAAAGAAAAACCAATTAATAGAAAGTATCTTATTCTACCATTACAGATCTAACTAGATTCATCTTACTAGAATTACTAATAGCCATGACTACAGGTTGTTACATTGCTAGGTTTCATGTTGCTCAAAAATCCAGTTTCCAGTCTTTCAGAAAACCTTCAGTTGATTTATCTTTTTAAAATCCACATCAGTTTGGCAACTTGGGCTAAATCCACAATTTGAACAACCCACTCTTTTGCTGGGATCTAGAGCCAGTCTTCCTATCCGTGTTTACAATAACGAATGAGTCACCTCTAATTAAATTCCAATGACAGCAACTGAGTTCATTCTTCTTTTCAAAAAATAATTAGTCCATTCTTTATTGCAAGACCAAATTGCCACTTGATTTATTTTTCAGGTTTTGAGCTCTGTTCCGCCTGTCTCATTCAACAGCAACCGTCTCGGTTTTGCCGTGCTTTGAAATAGAAGGTGGAAAAAGACCTTCAATACTGATGATGCAAAGTTTGTACTCACGCAGCTGTAGATAAGCTGGTTGGATGAGGGGGGCTTTCTCCTTCGGAGATTCAGACCTCTGAAGGTCATTTGAATTATTATAGAGCCTTATTAAGCTTTCGTCTGGTCGGAGGAGCTTTTGTCTCATCAATCTTTTAATGACTCCCAGTTTGCAGTGAGGAGCGATGTAATTTCCAAAGTCTGTATTTCAGCCAGGCAGTTCCCTAACCCATTAAGAGCTGTTCAGGAGCCGTCTAGGAATCTGCAGAACAGCTCTTGTGCAATCTTCCATATCTTGATGCATTTAAAAATACTAATAACCCCGCAAAGCTGGAGCAGCACACAAGTATGCTGCCAACGGTCAGCAATCTTGGCCTGAGTCCCCACAGATGCCTTTTAAATAGCTTTGAAAAGTAATCAGTTCAGATATTGAAGTGTGGACTTTATCTTAGATAAAGTTTCATTTATCTTAGATAAATGAAAAAAGACATAACAAAGCAATCTTTTCCAGCTGTAGCTCAAGGTGTGATTCTTTCTCTCCCCCTCTCATTGCTCAGCCCAAGTCAGCACACACCCAGTAGATAACCCATTCCTTTTCCACTGAAAAGCGATGAATTACAGCCAGGGCCATTATCAGGCAAAAAAGCAACTCCATCACAGCTTGCTATGAGAAAAAAAAGTAACTCAGCTGTGAGTTTGCTGTTCCCTTCCCCGTCGTTGTTTCCAAGTGCTGTTGCTATCATGCTTACGTTCTTCTGGGGTTCTCGTAGGCAACTGGTTGGCTCTTATGGGAATGAAATGCTGGACTAGAAAAAAAATCACATAGGAACTAAGTCACCATCACTCTTGGCTTCATTTTTTCAGGGGCAACCTATTTCTTCAAGGGCAAAGAATACTGGAAAGTCATGGACAGCAGCCTCCAAGTTGAGCCAGGTTACCCACAGTCCATTGCCAGAGACTGGTTGGTGTGCAGCGATATGCAGGCGGATGCCCCCGAGCCAGCTGAAAGTACAAGGACTGGACAGCGTTCCAAGCAGGGGTACCACGATGAGAGCCACTCAGAAAATGAAGTCTGCTCCTGCACCTCTTCCTCTCCAAACCCCCTCTGGTCTCATTCAGTGCAAAGACTCTTCCTCAACCTCATGTCAGCCAGCCTGTGGACAGTGGTGTTGCTTCACAAACCGTTATGACAAAGAGTGTTGTATGGACCGGAGAGGATGCTGAAGTGATTCAGGGATACAAGAGGGAGAGGTGTAAACACACCGGGACGCAACACTGTTAAACAAATGACATACAGGAACATAATGGCAATGGTTTCAGATTCTCCATGAGAAATTAACTGTGGTTTTCTTTTGCCTTTTTTTCCCTCTCGTTCCTTCTCTCTCTCTAGTTGGTTTCTTTTAGCTTTCTTTTGATGAACTCCAACAGCAGAATCTGTGGGTTTCTCACTCTTTTGTCTCTCCCTGTCTTCTCACTCCCTTGCCCCCAAACAGTCAGAGATATTTCTTAGGGGTTATCATCTCCCTTTGGGCATTTAAAACACAGACACAGAGTGCTCGGAAAGCAGAGAGTGGATCTGTCATTAACCAACAGGTCTGGCTCCACCAGTAGGAAGACTGAGGTGGAAGCCTTCAGCAGCAGGTTGGAGCCGTCCTGAAAGATCATCAAATTGTTAGCTGTTTACTGTATTATTGTATGTTCATTGCTGGGGTGTGAAAAAACAATGCTTGTGAGATTTTCTGTCTGAGGTGGCAAAAAAAGAAAAAAAACCTTCATCAGCCTTGGGTGCTCTACACCTTGACTTGGAGTCATGTCAAGTTAGCGCTCTGCTAACCAATTCCATTGCCATAATAACTGCAAAAAAGGCAATTGCACAAAATGTGTCTGCGATTTGATGTGTGTAGTGGGCTTTGGCTAGAGCAAAATAACCCAACCTAGACTCTCTTGCTAGTGTCCATTCCATTGCCCATATGCTGTCTTTCTGCTACCCAAAAAGGAAAGGAAAGACAAACAACCAGCAGCTAGATCTTGCCATTGACAATGGTGAGAGATGTAACAGCAGAACTGGGGAAGCTCTAGTGGTTGGCAGTTAGCTCCCCGTGCCCCAGGAGCCATTGCCCAGCAAAGGGTCCAGATTAACAAAGCAACATGAGCAAGGAGCTAAGGAAAAGCAAGGTTTATTTCTGCAGCAGAAATAGGTACACACTTTGTGGAGGCCCAAAGTGAGACAAACACATTTCCCAGCCCCCACCTTATATACACTAAACAGGTGGGTTTTCTCCTGCAAACATTCAGGAAACAATTAACACTTAGTTCAAAGCACATCCTCTCCGTATGGCATCTACCCACATTTCCAAACTGTATCATTTTCAGATGGCACGTGAAATTCAACTAACAGGAACTCAGGTGTTTGCTTACTTTACTTCAGAGAGTCTGTTACCTTAAACAAGGAATGTAATTAACAGTTGCAAATCAAGGAGGAAGCTCCCTTTCTTACCTAGGTTTTTAAAAACACAGGATGGAGCTAAATGGCCCTCAATCTGTTTAGCCTACGTGATGCTCTTGCTTCTAGATAATGGACATCTCAAGACTTTCATATTCATACTGGAAAAGGGGAATTTCTAGCTTTGAGAGTGAGGATTTCATTATTATTATTTTTTATCACACCTGCGTAGGTATGGGTCATAGTGGGTGAGAAGCAGTGCCCACTCTACCAACAATGAAGGTCTCTCCCTCTTTCTTCAGTTCTGATCATGGTAAAATTAAAAAAAAAATGACATCTCTAAGTCAGCAGGTTCATTGTAGACCAAGACATGTAACTTTTCTGGCCCTGGGGGCCATGTATGATGACTGGGAGTAGAAAATACACTCTGCCAAAGAATGGAAGGCCCAGCAAATTCCTCATTAGCTTTGCACACAGTTTCATTGCACAAAGGGCAGAGCAAGCAACAAGAGAATCAGCTACTTCCAGAACTACTGTCTCAGTAGCAAGCAGTGAGGGTTGGTGGCAACCACGTCAGTGAAGAATGAATTCACTCTGGACTTCAGTGTGAAGTTTAAAGGCATTCTCAAGAATGGACTAAAATCAGAGTAGATTCGCAGTCCCACTGACATGGAATCTACCAGCACCACTAGTTATAGGGTGAAATAGAATGGGTGTGTACCTCGTTTCTACCCTTTAAAAGAAAAAAAAAATAGGAAAGGCAACTTTTGGGACAGGGGTTCAGGAATCTGGCTCTGCTGATGTGTTGGTCTACAGCTCTCATCAGCCCCAGCCAGCATGGGCAATATTAACGGGTTACAGCTTATATCCTAAGCTGATGCTCTAAGGCAGTGGAGTTACCAGCCACTAGCTCTACACAGCTGCTGCCTCAGTCTTTGGAGATCCATCTCTGAGAAGAAGGTGAGCTTGTATTTTGGGGTTCAGTGCTAGGTGTTTGGCCATGTTGTTCAGAGGCTTGTGTGGGTGGGTTTGTTTGTTTTTGGCCAGGTGGCCTAAGGGAGTAAGGCTTCTGCTGAGTCACATGATTGGGGGCAGAGGCAGCAGCCACTAGCTCTATATAGCTGCTGCCACAGTCTGTGGAGCTCAGCAAACAGGAAGAGGAAAATAGAGGTTTTTGTGGCTATGTTTGAAGGAAGAGCAAGGAAATAGCAGCATCACAGTAGAATAGGTTGCCTTGGAATGTGGTGAAGTCTCCATCTCCATACTGAAATGGCCAGGGAGGCACACGCACACACCCCACACACTCACTAGACCTACACGTTGTGGGTACAAATACAGATACACAACACACTTTCCCAGCACTAAGACAGCCAGACTCTCTTTCCACACACACATATCATCTCGGGATGTAGGGATGAAACTTCTTGCCTGGCCCTTTGGAAAATGCAAGGAGCTGATTGGTGCACTTCCTAGGTTTTTCAAGCTGGGCAACAGGTACATGGGAGTGGCAAAACAGAATAGTGCCTTTGGTCCAGAGCTTAGGAAAGTGACTTTTTTGGATTAGGTCCCCTAGAACATTCCAACCTGCTTGGGCAAAGGCAAAGCTGGAATTATGGCTGGGGCCTTCTAGGAGCCCCAAAAAGTCACTTTCCTAAGCAATGACCTGCAATTAAGAGATATTGCACTGTCCATGCATGCATTAGTTCCTTTAGACTACAATGATAATGCATTTCTGTCTATTATGTAGGTCCAGGTTCAAAAACCCTGGGGCACTGCAGAAATTGGGAACATAGTTCAGTGGTAAAGCATCTGTGATGCTCCAGTCCTAGAACCCAGATGCAAACACAGACAGGATCCTACTGAATAGCCAAGACAGACAGAAATGAACAGGGCAACAATTAGTACAGTCCAGCTGCCATGTGCTAGCTAACTAGTTTCTCCCAAGAGTTTAGCAGCAGCACTTTATTAGGTTACAATTAATGCATAGCAACTTGAATAGTTGCTAGGGCTGAGCTACATTGGTTAGCAATCAGTATATATAGAAGCAAGTAGTTTTGCTCATGAACAATTTTGATTTGTGGGCCCATAAGCATCATCCCCTTTCCCAAACCTCCAGTGGTTCCCAGTGAAGACAGATGTTTATATACTTTGATCTCGGGAGCCTAACATCTTCCCAGGTTTCTTCTCTGCCTTTCAGTTTGTTTACAATGTCTTTCCCAGGATCACACATGCTATGTGTCCTTGATGTTCTCTCTTTCTACTGACCAGATGCCCCAGGTGTTACATCTTTATGCCTTTGATCCCTGAGCTGAGCCTTCCCCGCCATTGAAATGCAATGCATTGTTGCTGGCCGATTGATATTCAGTCCATTGTTACAAACAGTAGCTAGCACTGGTGCATTGTGTCTACAAAGTGATGTGTTTCAAAGCCCAGCAAAGCAGAAAAGCAAAACACTTCCATAGCAGGGCTGACTCCCTGACACCAGCATAAAGAAGAAAGGGAGAGCCTATGAGCCTCAGAGCATTTATATAGGGAAGTCTCATCAATCAGGCAAACAGCTGGGGAGGCTGCTGGCCAATAAAAACCAGAGGCGGGGGTAGGTGGAGTCTTTTGCAGACTGGCAAATCTGGCGGAAGCAGCACGATCTTCCTTGGTTTGTGTTCCTAGAAAACCCTGACCCTTACTTTGTGTACTGACTATGCTGCTGGATACAGAAATGGTAATTGACTGATAAGTTTCTGTAAGTCTTAACTGTGGTTGCTATTATAGACTCTTGTTTAAGGACTGTGACCTGTGGCTGGCTTTCTACACAGGACAGCACCTCCTTTGTGTGCAGACAGGCCCTGGTTCAATCCCTCCCCTAAAAACAACCAAGTAATTAGTGATAGGAAAGACCTGTCTTTCTTAAAACTGATTTTCTCCAGTCTGATGATCTGGTGCTTTGGATGAAAACTCCTAAAAACCCTGCTTGGCATATGCAATAGCCATGGATGATGGGAAATACGATCCAAAGTCTTCAGAGGGCACAACATTGTTCAAAGCTGCCTTAGACTCTGGAGACCCTAGTCAGAGTCCAAGCTGCCAGAAACTCTTCCCAGTGTTGAACTGTATTCTCAAAATATGTTCTGCACCCTGTATAGCTCCTCTGAAGTTCAGACTAAGACCCAGATTGAAGATTCAGCAGCCTCCACTGGCAATGACTTAGAATGTGGAAGCAACTACAGCAGTGGGACTCATGTAGCCCTCTAGAGTGAAATTCCAACTCCCAGCTTTCCCCACCATCAGCTATGCTGTCTAGGGCTGCTGGGAGTTGCCACAAAATTCCCACCCTGTTCTGTAAATCAGGATGAAGCTACAGCTTTCTTCTTTCTATAGAGCACTTGTTTTGCATGCAGAAAGTCCCAGGTTCAATTGCTGACATTTTCAGTTGGAAGAATCAGGTAGAATCAGCAACTTGATACTCTAGAAACCTACTGCTAGAACATAAAGTAAACCCTAAGCTAGATGGGTAAATATTGTTTTATCACATGGAGGTGAGCAGAGCTTTGAATTATTTCATTGTTTAATTCTTTAGGTGATTGATTTGCTTGTATTTTCTCCCCCTAAGTGACTTCACTTAACTTTCTAGATCCCATAACTAACACTGGAGTTAAAAATAGATTTTCATGGATTAGGCAATTAGAATTTGTTAGGATAGGTACCTCTCCCTCTATAAAAGTCAGTAAAATAGGAAGGCCTATTGCCTCTAGAGAAGAAAGAATTGGAGGAAATGCATCACATGGCTATGTTGTTAGGCAGACCAATTTGTGTGATTTCTTTGGGATGACAGCAGGGGAGAGAGAACTTTCTGGAATGGAAGAGCTGGAACTGGGGAGCAGAAGAACAGTTTGGGTTGGGGGGAAAGGAGAAAATGAGTCCTGGAACAGAGTGGAGCTAGGAGAGAGGAACTTGTTTGCTTATCAGGACACCAAAATCTTCAAGGACACCCAGAGTCCTTTTGGAATGTCAGGTCATTTAGGTCTGAAAGGCAGGTGTCCTCCACCCCATGGATCTGTATGGAACAAAATTGTATGGGATTTTTCTGTGGGGTGCATGATGACTCCCTTCAGTCACTTCTCTATTGGTTCTATTCTGGATTGGCTTCTGTTGTGAACTATTGTATAATATACCATTTTTATATCATATCATTTGGTGTGACCTGCACTGAAACTGTTTGTGGTTATTTGGTGTGTTACTCACACACAGCTGAAATAATTAAGGGGGAAATTTTCCTCAAAGTCTGTCCCCATTTCCTTGTCTCTCAGATTTTCCCACTCCCTCTCTCTCACTTCATCCTTCCCATTCTTATTTCTACCCATCTCCTTTACCTTTGCTTGGTCTGTTCACACACTTTGATGGGTTTGGTAAGCTTCAAGCAAAATGATAAAAGCTATTAAATTTCATGATCGGTGACCTACTGCTCCTTCTATATCTTTCATGGAAAAGGATCTACTCAGAAGCAAGCCTTCAAGGAAGTCCTAGATTCAGTTAAGTGACACTTAACTCACAAGCAAGTAGGATAGGATTCCTCCATCTGTTTTCAATAAGCCAGTTTTCAAAACCAATGATTGCAAATTTCTTTTTATTCCATTAGCTTCATAATAACAAGGTTAACAGCTTTGAATAAATAAGTATTAGTTAGAGGTGGACCAATGGAATCTTCGAATCCTGGGCAAGGATTTGAGATTCGGGAATCCAAATCCTAGCGCAAAATGGCGAACCGAAACCGAATTAATTTTCAAATCTAACGTTCCAAGCTCTGGTGGTGACACAGATTACAAATCAGTGGTTGAACTGTCTCCAATTCAGTGTTGGCTGAGGATGATGGGATCTGTTGTCTAATAAATCTAGAAGGATCAGTGCTCCCCTGGTTGAGGCTAAAACAGGTAAGATAGGGTAGATATACCTGTGCTAGCATCTACAAGTGTTTCATTTCTTTTTGAAACTAAACATTATCCAAGCAATCGCACAGCTTGCAAAAGTTACTTTTGGGAATATGCTGCCAAATTCCTTGGCTTCTGTGTTTTAAAAAACAGCATTCTCCTGAATTTCAGCTGTCTTTTCCTCACTCTAATGGGATTAGTAGCAACCACAGGATGGAAGTGATTTTAATTGTAAATACATTATGGAAACAAAAAGAGATTAGATGACTTCTCAAGCAGCTATTGTTGAATCAATATTATAACATTCCCCCCTCCACCTTACTTGGCTACTTTGAGATCTATTTGTAGGTCTATTCTCAGAGCTTAGAAAATTTATTTGTTTATTTGGGGTATAAGTGCCAGAATTCCCTGGCCAGCTTGCTGGGGGATTCGGATGCAGTCTCAAAGAGAAAGTCTTTCCAAGCTTTTGTTGATCTTTAAATGTATGCTGGGGGAAAAAAATAATCTCAAAGGCTGCCAGGTGAGGGCAGCAAAAGTAAGTGAATTCAGCAAAGTGGGGCGAAGAGTGTTGCAAGCAAAATGAATGAGTGGAATATGAATAAATGCAATACTTGGTTGGTCTCTCCTGTTGTAAAAAGATCAGGGGATGCAAAAAACTTTAGGAGTACAGGCGTAAAATGTGGGGACAGAAACAGCGCCATGCCCAAGGAGATGCCAGGTTTCTGTATGCAAGGCAAGTGTGTGTGTGTGTGTGTGTGTGGATGAGGTGGTATGTTTCCAGTTTTTCTTTCTCTCTTTTTTCCTTCCCCAGTCCTGATTTCTTTCCCTCCACAATGGCCAAAGGTTTGCATGTCAATGGGGGCAATACTCCTCCTTTAAGTCCACATTTTGAATGTGCCCGAGTATTAATCCTTGTCCCTCGAATAGATTTAGAACCTCTGATAATTCATTTAAAGTTCAGACGGAAAACCAGAGTGGATTCCAACCTCGCTAGCCTGAAAGCCAGCAGCCACCACATTTTCCCCATGGACCAGGACCAAAGAGAGCTAGAGCACATTTTTAAGTAACAACTGCCTAGATTTTAAATAAGAGTGCAGCACCCTCTGGATGGTTAAAACAAATGTTGCGGGAGGAAGGACACCCACCTGTTTCTTTCGAAACCTGGAAAGGTTACTTTGGACTAAATGTTCCCAGAATTTCTGAGTCAATATGGCGAGCAGCCCCGAATCAAACACATGTGAAGTAGGCAAGATAATTTGGAGGTTGTTGTGGCATTCTGACAGTAGCCAAATCAGATCCAGGATCCTGACCACACGGTATTTGCTTCTGTATGAGGTCCTCCTCACGGACTTTCTTACGCGTAATTGACTGTGCCGATGGTGGCCACGAAACCTCCAGGCAGGCTGAAGGAGGTGCATTGTAGCATGGTTTCATCCTGCATTGGAGTTTCTGGGGCCCTGGGATCTTCTTGGAACCCTTAGTGCCTGATATAAATACAGTCAGCCCTCTCTATTAGCTAGGGTTAGGGGCACAGGACCTCTGCAAAAGTGGGGAAGCCACATATCAAAATGTATGTGTGTATCCAGGAAGTGGACCAAAGCATCCAAACCAGGTCAGGAAAAGGGGATGTGTTAGCATGGTGGCCCTATACTTCCTCTCTCTTGCCCATCTCCTTCCTTGGGTGTGTTTTGGGGGCATTGGGAGAGGGTTTGTGGCACTGAGGAAGGGGGCTGTGATCCATCCTTAGCTGGCCAGGTAGTGGAGGGGGTGGAGGAGGAGGAAGAGGAGGAGGAAGAAGACCAGAGGTAGGTTTTTCAAGGGCTACATGGCCTGATAGGAGCCATGGAGAAGGAAGGGTCCCCCATAAAAGAAGCGCTTTTGGGAGCAGGGGTTGGAGAAACTTGCAAATAATCAGGTCCATGACAGTTTAACCCATGAATGTGGTGGGCCAACCATACTATGGCTTGTATGATTCTGACTTTGGTATTTTAACAATATGTCTTTACATTTGAAGAATCTTATGTAGTTCCATCATAGCTGCCCTTCCAAGTCTGAGTCTTCTTCTGATGTCTTGACTGCTCTCTCAATTTTGATTAATGACTGAGCCAAGGTGTGGGAAATCTTTGACAAGTGAACAATGACAATCTCCACTCTTTCTCCATATACAGAACAATACAGAAATTCAGGAGAGGGAAATAATATATAAAGTGATTCAGTGGCAGCAGTGTTACTATTAGGGTGAGAAAGTGGGGCAGACTCAACAAAATTAATAGGATGGAGGGGGTCAAATGCAGCCAGACTGGCTTACTACATTTTAAATTAAGGGAAGCAATACACATCTTAATATGGGGAGTAAGACCATTAAATCCAATGATGTAACTGCACCCCAAAACACACTGTAGACAAAAGATCCCATAATCAATTCTCAACCTCTTTAGTTAAAAGGATCAGAGATGTAGGATGGGAAGGACTATTTATTCTCTGCCAAAGATCCTGGAGAGACAGGTTCAGGTCCTAAAATGACCTATGCAACTCATTTTTTGACCATGGGCCAACCACTCTCTGTCAGGCTCACCTACTTTACAGGGTTGATGTGAGGATAAAGTGGGTGGAAGGAGAAATCATGAAGTTCATGGGAGAGAAGGGGGAACATAATTGTTTCTAACAAAGATCAGAGAAGATACATCGGGGGTTTTGTGAATAAATTGTACCCCCCACCTTGGTCCAATAGCACTGTATAATTATCATCTGAGATGAGTGGATTGAGAGATATACCAGAGAAATGCTAGAAGATGAGCTGGAGGGGGAAAACTTGGTAGTCACACGTGCATTTGGAAGGAGATGATGTTGAGGATTTTCATGGGCTGTGGCAAATGTGAACCTGTACAACCAGCTCTCCCAGCAGGATGACCTCATGCTTCTTGTATTGTAAAGATTCCCCAGCCACTGTTTCCTGCGTCATGATATGGAGTTACGCTACTGGTGCTCCTCTTCATCATGGTAAGCAATGCCACACGTGCCTACTTTTACTCATGACACAGACATGAAAAAGTCTTGTGTTGCTCAAAAGCAAAGGTAAGATAGGTCGTGAGTCCTAAGCCTTCAGCTGCAATGAGGTTTGGATCAGGGCCAAAATTACCACTGGTTGATTCAAGCTGGTGTTACCATAACAGGGCTGTTCTTCACACGTAACTTTGGTACTGCATGAGCATTTATCTCAGCTATGGTTGAGCTGTGGCCTTGGTTGCCACATGAGACTGCCCAAGCCACCTTTTTCCTGGCCTCAAAAAGTAGTAGGATTTTTAGTCTAATGCATCTTGGAAGTACCAGGTTGAGGGAGGCTGTCCTTAAAGCATGGCATTTAAGAACTCGTTCGGTTAAGTTTTGCTCCATCTTCTCCTGTTTCCATTCTAACCCGTACCTAGCAATGAGTATGTTGCTCGCTCCCCCTTCAGATATTGTGGATTATTTAAAGAGGAGCCTGGAATAGCCTAAAAACTGGAGAAAGGCCTTTTAAAATGACTCAAATGGCCTTCCAAAATAACTTTTAAAATGATGAGGATAAACTGCTTGTTATGCCAAATCAAAAAAAATTACTACGTATTACATTCCTTTTTGAAAAGTAACTCTGTTGTGTTCTCCATATCAACTCCACCCCCTTCCAAGTAAGCGCTTCACTTTAATTCATTTCTTCCCATTTTTGAGAGAAATACAGAAAATATCCCGTTCTCCTCTTCTAAAACAGCAGCAACCACATGTGGGCATATATTCCATCAACATCAGCCTCTAGTACCAGATTTGCATTGGAACACTCAGCATCGCCTGGTTCTGAAACCTTTGCACCTTCTTTGTTAGTTGATTGAGAATCGCTCCTATGAATCAGAACCATCATGCCCTGGACATACTTTCTGATCATGTGCAAGACTGCCATTCCCACATTTTTGTCAGGCACAGTGTGATGGCCGTGACCTGCTTCATGGATGGATGACACAGTAAGAGCAGCACGGATGATGTAACACCTGTTAACATTCTCTCTAGTAAGGATAGATTTGTCCCGTGGCATCTCCTTTGGCACATGAGTGAACAAATCTGGCATGATGTCACAGTGACAAAATGGCTATTTATCTTGGCGAGGTTCTTGGTTCCTTTTAACTATTCATTTCTTGGACGTGGCCCAAACATCAGAAAACAAAATTACTGTTGAGTCATTTGGTGGCTGGGACAACCTGATCTTGGGTCGGAGGGTGTGGTAGGAAGGCTCGCAATGTAACGACAGAGCTAATGCTAAAGAGATTTGAATGCAGACAGTGCCTGATGAGAGACACTCAGAAACCTCTAAATAAAACTGCCTAGAATTCCATTATGAAAGAAAGGTGGGATGTAAATATTACCAAGGAAGAAATTAGCCAACTATTAACCGGCTTTGTCCATAAGGTGGAGTCTGTCAAACTTCCTTATGGATTGCCTTCTATAGCAACAGAGGCCAAATTTTGTACAACCAGTCACATGATTTTCAGAATAGTTACCCAAAAGATGAGGGTGAAAGATTTCCCCAAAATTCTCATATGATCAATTGATATATGTAGTTCTAAATTTAAAAATAATTAAAGGAAGTCCCCTGTATCCATGTGATCAGTATATGCCATTTCACTTATCTATGCTGAAATGCAGATTAAAAACGTTTTGTTCCCGTCTCTTTTCTGACCACACACTGTTGTTAATTTTTTATGTTTTTATCAGTTGTGCACTGGCTTTGGACTGCAAATAATGGCTACAAAGCCTTCTTTAGATTCTAAAATTATGTCACCTTTCAGGGATTCCTCTCTGAGTTGCATACTCATCTTGATAGCTCTGTCATTCATCTCATTGGGGGAAAAAAGCATTTGCTATTATCCTTGTTTTTTGTTATTCACAAGAAGTCTGGGAACATATCTCCAGCAGATAAAGGGAACCTATTGTATGAGCCATTAAATAGAAACACAGCATATCTCACCAGAGTGGGAAGGACTGTGAACAGATGTGCTAACTGTTGATGATCAACTTCAAGACCCATATTTTCCTCTCTTAGGGTTCTCTGCCTTTAGATGAGAGTCGGCTGAGTGTCCTTTAAGACCGAGGACACCTTCTCATAGAGGGCTGTTCCTATAAAGTAGGCCACCATAGATTTCACAAGTCAGGAGAAGCTCTTTTGAAAAAGTAGTTAACTGAATTGAGTCTGCATAGGAGAAATGCTATGTTCATTTACTCCTATGCACATTAATCAACATGCATAGTACTCAACACCAGTGGTGATTTGTGGGGTGGTAAATCTGCTTTGGATTTTAGTCTGAACTTTAAAGGTGCTGCCCAAGGGGCTGAACCCTGGTCCCTCAAAAAGCATCTTGAATAGCTGTTTTGAAGTTTACCGCCTCACAGCAACAGAAGCCACCAGCTGCCACTGACCAATGTGAGTGATATGGTAGTAAATTCTGGAGCACAGGTGCTCATTCATGCCCCGTGGCCAGGTAAAAGCTCAGAAAAGTAATTTTGAACTACAGCTCCAAGAATTCTCTAGCTAGGAGATTATGGGACCCACGGTCCAAAAAGAAACTGTCCCAAGCTTTGCCAAAGAGTTGTCAAAAATATAGGCAGTTGAATTGATCCATAACTCTTTCTGAATCAGAGAGCAGCAATACATAACATCTCATCAGCAGATAGTCACAGAATAGGGATTGCCTAGCCAAGGGGGGTAGGTATCATTCCTGTTAATAAAGAAGTCCTAGCTCTTCAACCTCCAAGCCTTGGTTCCCTAGGACACTGCCCAAACCTTGCATGAGGGTCAAATGTGATTGATTGTAATCAATTAAATAATGAACCATTTGGTGCCTTTGCCTTTCATTGCAACCCAAGTCGGTAGGCTTGTCACTCTGTCTAAGAGTAGAGCTGGCCCTGTGTATTCTACTCTGTCATAATCAGTTTAGGCGACTCAAAATCTCCCACAGCACCACGGTCACCATCCTTCAGCACATGACAACACTCAACAAATTCCACAGAACCAAGGGTGCTGCAAAACAAGGGCCCAATCCATTTTTTTAGTCACTTAATTGGCTCACAAGGTTCTGTTGCAAAGGCACTGAGTCAGATGAAAAGGTGTCTTACCTCATCGCTGACATGAAGGATACCGAACACGCTGTGTTGCTTTTTAAAACTGGCCCTTGTGATGCATCTGTTGCTTGCTGACTGGCCATAACGGTATTTTCTTTTGTAATTAATTTGTGGGGTAGACCTAGATGATGAATCAGACAACATTGGAATAAAACTGACTCACCAGAGAATAAGAGAAGACAGGTTCTTCTTGTTCTGGAGTCTTCAAAAGGTCAAGGGATATCGTAACTCAGTGGGATCAAGCAAGATTTCCACCATGCGCGTGAAAATGCACATGAAAATACACACTTACCCAGTTGAAAAATAAAACCACAAAGCCCTGTAGTTTTTCTCTAGAAAAAGAAAGGTGCTGGGGTTAAACTGCACAAAGGGTTGCGTGAACAACAATGTGTGCCGAAAGGTCAGGACAGTTTAAGCTCAGTCAATTTTTTCATATCCACCACTCATCTCTTTTCAGGCCAATCTGGATTTTCTGCAAGCTGGTAAATGCAAAACAGATTTGTCCCCATTCATTTTGCCTCTTGGAATATTCAAGCACTAGTATGCTTTTCACGTGTTGATCTTGGTGAACAGCTCAGCTCCCCTCCTTCCCGCTGCAAGTTTTAGCTGCTTCTCTCAAATCACACTTTGAGAAAGTTCCTTTTTTTTTTTTTTTTTGGACTGTACTTTCCAGCAATGCTGGCCAGTGGCTTCTGGGATTTGTGGCCACACAAAGGAGATTTTCTGATCTCTGCCTCAAGTTTGTTAAACACTGATTTCTCTGCAGGGATGTGGAAGATAGGGGGAGACGGGTCTATTTTTTGGCTGCACAAAAATGTTGGAAAGGGGCAGCTCTGCTTAAAATATACAGGCTTCAATCCGCCGCCACCCCTGGAAAACCTGCATACAGAAGATGAGAGAGGGGCATCATAAGACAGCAGTACTGCATGTGTTCTGCATGAGAAACACTGGCTGTTGAATCCCTGCCATCGCCTATTGATAGATCTTGGATACAGAGTCAACCCTAGAGAAAGGTAGTAGACTGAGGCAGAGAACAGACTGTCATCCCCTTCTAGAAACCTATTGGATGGGCACCATGGCAATACAAAAGGTTGCTCTACTGCCCCTTTGGGGTTGCGGGGTGTTTGAGAAGTGGAAGATGGGTTGTGTGACCCTCCCAGCTTAGTCCTAAGAGAAGAGGATAGCTGGAAGGGAGCCTTCATGAGGAATGACTGAGAATGGCTGCACATCTCCCCTTCTCCTCCATGTCTGCCGTTGCCTGACTCTGCCCACTGTTAGAGAGGACCTGGCCCCAGGTAGTAGCAGATGGGAAATCATGAAATGATTGGTCGTTGCTGCAACCAGAAGAGACAATCCTGGATGAAATCCGCTGCCACCCCTCTCAGGCTACTTTGGATGGTCTTCGTATTGCTTCTGAACTTCACCCCCCCTTTTCTTTACCAAATCCCCAGGCTTAGTGTACCAGACAGACAGGGTGGCATTAGGGCACATAATGTTCTCACACTGTTAAGGTCAGTCACTCCAAAATGGAAGGGAGACAGCCTTGAAGCCATTTATAAAATGCATTTAGCTACCTTATCGCTAAAACGGATGCAAATCACACCCAGTCATGTTTAAGGCCAAGGGTATTCTTGCTGCCCTCAGACTGGCCTCCAACTTTTCCCAGCCAATCCCCACAGAAGAACTGTATCTCTCAGGGGAGTGAGGCACGCTTCTCCATACAGTTTGTTTTAGCAGAAAATCCATGGATTATTTTTTTTTCCCAATTGGGATCACTTCTGGTCTAACATGGGGTGGCTCTCGAGAGGTCCTGACATTTACCCTGCCTAAACATTGGGAGAAACTTCTGAAGAGTGGAAATTGTTCATCAGTGGCATATCCTCCCATGTTTCGGAGGAAAAAAAATACAGACTTCATGCACTGAGTTTTGAAAATTTTGAAAAAAGGGGGGTAACCAAATCAATAAATGCAGTACTGTGTGTGTGTGTGTGTGTGTACACATAGCATCATAATGTATTACTGTAAAATCAAAATGCTTTTATCAGATTGTGCTCAAAATTCCAGTTTTCATAATCTTGTTTTCTTATTTTTAAACATTTTGCTATTATGTTTTAGGCACTTACTTCTGTATTTAATAACACAGAGTCTCTTGGTCCCCGCGCTGGACTCCAAGGATTTTGTATGGTGTCCAAGGGAAATTGTATTATCAGGTTGAGAGTGAAGATGTTTAGGACTTCTAAGTTCAGCCTCCAGTATTGTTGAGGTGGTAAGGTCCATAATTGTGGACTATTGGTTTTCCCTTCTATATGTTTTTACTGGTGTCTTTCGTTCTATCACACAAGGCTTCACTTGATGTAGTTTATCCTGGAAGAAAACTTGTATAAACTGAGTTATTGTTGGTGTTAGGTTTCTTGTATAAATTTTAGGGCTGATAATTCCTTGAATAGGTTTTGCACTAAACGGTCATAAGGGGTGTGAACGAAGAAGCTCTAGCTCTGAACAATTATACTGTCTGCTGCTTTGTATCTTTTACATCCCAATTTTTATCCCATGAGTTCAGGCCTGCATACACAACTCCTTTCCTCCTCACCTTATCCTCACAGCAACCTTGTGATGTAGGTCAGGTACAGATAGAATAACTGGCCGTGGCCTCCTAAATCCATGGGTCTTCCAAGTCCTAATCCAACATTCTAACCACGATCCCACACTCGTTCTGCAATGGGTTTGGCTTAGACCACTTTAAACTGTAAGTGGTGTGGGTCTTTGTGTGTGATATTTTTTCATCCCCCTACTTGGAGAAAATGAGCTTCCCACTCATAGAAAACTAGGACGTTAAAGAAAACAGAAGTCCTCCAGTCTTTTTGCCTTGATTCAGTAATTTACTACAAAGAAGCAAATAACTGGCTTCTCTTCAGTGTGAAGGAAGCTGGGAGAGCATCTTCACATGGTACACTACAAAATTCTACCACTTTGTTCTGTGTAGGGGGGTTGGACCAGATTTAGACAAACATAAACCGACCTGCCAAAATCAAGCAGACTTAGCTTAGGCTTCTTTGATTTCATTGGGTCTAATGTAAGTATGACTACGTGTGGATCACAGCCAATGCATACAACAGACAGATGGTCATCTCACCTCTGTCTCTTGCCACAGACTAAAGTCCGCATTCTTCCAAACCTTTTGCTTACATTTGCACTTCCTATTACTGACTATCCCTTGTCATCTTTGGCTCCTGCAGATCTCCAAATATTTGTTGACATATGCCCCCATCTAAGCTCAGTGAGGAAAAGCCAAGCTTTGCATATTCAGCTGCCATTTCCTTTGGAAAATGGAAAGCATTTCAATGTTAGACCATAATTTGGCTTTTTGGCAAAGGCCTTTTGCTGGTAAGATTGAACTGTAGGAATATAGTTGTGGAGTGTGATCACCAGACCATGCAAATATGGGGCTCACACTGGTAGAATCAGGTATTGCCACAAAAGATGAAATGCGTTGCTGAGAAAGAAGAGGATATGAATGTGCATAATATTTGCATAGATTAACATGCATAGATGCACACAATTTTTGCAGCTCGGGTGGAAATCAGTCAGCCTTCCAGCTGTTGTGTGACTGTAACTCCCAGCATCCTTCACCATTGATTATGCTGGCCAGGGTGGCTGGGAGTTGCAACACAACAACATCTAGTCAGAGGAAGAGTCCTGGAGAACCTGAAAGCTTCCACATTTTGTGAGTGAATAGCTGATCCTATTAAAGGTATTGCTCCTGTGCAGATTCTGTATTTTGTTTTATCCCTGTGCATTAACCCAGCCTTCTTCTTCTTCTTCTTCTTCTTTTTAAGATAATTGAAAGAGAAAGGCAACCCATCTCACCATAGTGGAGGAAATTACACCAGCAAAATTCACAAATGCTCACATTTCATTATATTAAAAGGTGATTCTCTTCCCAGAGAAAAGGAGAGCATAGTCATACTGGAAATCAATCTGGGTCCCAGATAAAGTAGACCCATTGGAATCTATGACCTTTATTTAAGTTATTGCCAACCAGTCCCATTTATTTCAATATAGTCCAGTTGGGACTCAGAGCGGATGCACCCCAGTGGGACTTGAGAGCAGCGATGGTTAACTTTCCAGATTGATTTCTGTGGAACAAGTACCTGAAGTTGCATCCGGCCCGTGGAACAAGTACCTGAAGTTGCATCCGGCCCAAATAATGTAACCTACAAGGTTAGTGGCTCTTGGCTTCCCTTAGCACATGAATCCTAATCTGTTTCAGTTCTTATGTGGCACATCCCTTGAGAATTTCTATTTAGAGAGAGGGGCATCCAGACAGGAAAAAATCCCTGGGAGGATGGAAACTTTCCCTTTCTTTTTGTTTTGATTTTTACATATATATTTGCAGATTTGTATTCAAACTGTTTCTCAAAATATTTTGGGTTTCCTTCACTCTCTTTCCCTTGAGTTCTTCCTCCCACTGATCGCTTGTCCCATCTAGACTCAGGCAAGGTTTCAGAAATTGCCTCTCACCAATTTCCACTGAGAGATTTTAATTATTATTTAGGCGGTATAGCCAAAGTACTGAAGTGTTTTAACGATATTAGACTAGTTAAGCATTGGGATCACGTCCTTTATTGCTAGCGTTCCCTTTTCCCTCGCGTGATCTCTGCTGAATCTGCTGTCCTGGGAACGGGTTGCTGTGTTTCGTGGTGGTAGCCATCTTAGCTAGCTCTGGGATAACAGAAGCACGTAGCCCTTTAGCGGTACATTTCATTTTGGGAAACACTGAGTTAATTTAAACTGACCTGGAGAGTGGAAATAAAAAGACCTTGTAACTGCTGAGAGTTCCCTAGCAATACTTCAGAATGGGGAAAATATCACGGAGATCTTCAAAAAAAAAAAGGAGAAAAATGGAAAGGATTATAATGGAAAGGACTGTAATCAAACTAGGGACTTTTTCGGGTTTCTTTTTCGGATGTCCAGATGAGCCCAGAATTTAGTTTCCTAAACCGAGGATTTGCCAGACCAAGCTAGAATTGGGGATTCTGGGACTTACACTCCAAAAAGGTCACAACGGACCCTCCTCTCTTGCAACGTCCACATGCACAAATGTGAGATTGCGCAAAGCATCCCATCCCATTATAGTCAATGGACACAGTGGGCAGCTGCCGTGGGTGTGCGCATATCATGCCCGTCGACTATAATGGGATGCAATGCTCCATGGTTTTTGTTTTATGCGGGGGTTGCTGGAACAGAACCCCAGCCCATGGAGGGGACACTGTATTGTTAGTCTGCTTTTCTGTTTAACATCATCAGAGGTAGAAAACACACTGCAATCTCTACATTTGGCCAAGCACATTCTTGGATGGAAGATATGGGTCAGTTCTTGCTCACCTTTGTATCTGTAGTCTGGGAAGTGTAGGGCCCATTTTGCATTATCACTTGAGCCATCATCTGTATCAAAACTCTAGGCTAGGGAGAGGTTCTTAGAGAAGATCTTATTATCAACGCAGGGCCGAAATATTGTGTTAAATTTCAAATGTTGTCCCAAAGCTGTGAAACTGATTCCTACTGCCAGTTTAAACACCGATGCAGTCCATTGTGCGGGTAACCTGCTAGTTTGGTTCAGAACTTGGACGGAACACGTTACAAGTCACACAGCTACCTGTAATGAGTTATTAATATTTTTGTAACAAGGATGTAATGAAGTTACATTGAAAGAATAGCCAGTGGTGGCTGGCAGCTTTGATGTCAGTGGTCTAAACTCTGAAAAAATGGTCCAAGCGAAAGAACCTATGTTGAGGATAGGGTTCAGAACTTTGGATATCTCCTTTAAAGTTCTGACTAGAACCCAGAAGAGACTCAACACACACACACACTCCAAATGGGAGCCACCAGTGAAAAGAACGTGTGAATCAGAACAGTGTTAACTTGGATATATGCCTATCAAGTAATGTTTTCTAATTACTCTTTGAAGTCACTTTTAAATGCCATTTGGGAGCACTTTTTGTGCCTTCGTATTTATTTATTTTTTTGGAGGCACGTGAAAGTAATTTTTAAAACCACAAAAAGGCAACAAAAATGAATATATAATGCACCGGATAATGCAATGGAACACTTTTTACACATGGTGATGAATAACTACCATGAATGACTTTTCAATCATTGCAACAGGCAGACAGGAAAAGCAAATTACATTTAAGAAACTGATATTCAATAATGTGATCTGATTTAGGTCCAACGCCGTGTTCCTGCTTGACGTTTTTTATGTGAAATCTGTACGCAATGACTACGGGTGAAATCTAATTGCAAATTCCAACTACAGCAAAAGCTGGATGGTAAATCAACAAATATCTAAAGCCCAACCATTCAGCAGATCAATTCTGGTTATAAATAGAAATGAGATTTACACCTATTAGTTGTATATCATAAAATATGCGACTCTTTTGGTTAGAACACAATACATAAATGCCTTCTAATGAAGCGAATAGGGACAATTCTTCCTGAAAGCAGGGTTAGTTTTAATTTTTCCCCCCAGACTCGAGGGGGAAACAATGATTTAAAAATGTTTAGATTAAAATTAAAATCAAGCTCTACATTTTGGGAGGAAAAACCTGAAAAACATAACAGGGGTGGAGAAGTTACCCTACTCCCACACCATTTAAAAGACCCTTTCAAGGAGGCTAGCTTGTGTCCAAAAGCCCATCTGAATACAAAAAAAACAAAACAGGGCTTTTCCACAGTACACTGTTATGGTGCTATTATTCCACTTTCAACCTTCTATGATGGAATCCTCCAGTTTAGAGAGGGGGCCTTTTCCGCACTAGCCTGTTATAGCACTATGATTCCACTTTCAACATCCTATGGAATCCTGGGGTTTGCAGTTTCGGGAGGGGCCAAAGTGGAATCATCGCGCTATAAGAGTGTAGTGCGGCAACGGCCAGGGGTCTTTATAATCCTCAGTCAGAGAGTTCTTGGAAACTACAAACCCCAGAATTCCACAGGAGGTTGAAAATAGAATCATGGCACTGCAACTGTCGTGCGGGAAGGACCCCAGCCTTTCTCTACAAGAAACGAGGCTGGCTTATTTTCCTGCGGAAGGGAGTTCCACCGGTTGTCGCCTCCCTTTCTGAATCCTCTGGCGAAGGATGAGCGAGGGGGGCCCGATGACCGGCCCCTGCTCTAACCACTGGGCCACACTGCCCGCCCAATCGCTGCTTTCGAGGCGCTCGGACGGGTCGGGGCCGCTTTTAACCCGGCGCCGTGACTCACAAGCGCTCCCTGCGCCTTTAAAAAGGCGGCCAGCCCTTCCCCTTCCTTTGCCTTTCGGCGGCTGGAAAAGTTACCGGGGCGTTCCTTGCAAGCTCCCGGCTCGGAAGGGCGCCTGCGCTGGCAGCGAAAATAAATAAATAAACGAAACCCAGCCAACGAGCGCGACGGGGGACGATCGCGCTAGAAGAAGAGGCGTCCGCACGCAGAGGAGAGCGGGGCTTCGCCGGCCTTTTGTCTGCTGCTGCTTTTCTCCTACGCGAAATCGCCTTTGCTTTTCCTCCCTCCACCAGCGCGAGGAAGACAGCTTTGGGAAACGGTGGAAGCGGTTTAAAAAAAAGAAAATATATATTATTATTATTATTATTATTTTGGCCAGGGGATCTACCTTCCCCTTCACCTCCGGAATTTTTTTTTAGAAGAAGGGGGGTCTCCCCTTCCTGGAAAAAAATCGGGGGCAGAGAGAAGCAGCCAAGAGGGGGGGAATACATATATATATATATTGTAAACCCCACTCCTCTTAAGGTGGACTTGGTGGAAGGTGCATTTCTTGCGCTCTGGCTTTTTGGCTTTAAGGTGGACAGTGTCCTCTCCTCCCCGCTTTCCAGCAGCAATTTAAGGTGGCTGGGACCACTGAAGGTTGCAAGGACTGAGCAAATGGGTCTCCTTGCATCAGCCTGCTTTTTGTGTTGAAAGCTAGGAATTCTATATATATATATTAATTTTTTTTTAATTTTTTTTTTTGGACGATCGCGAGACATTCATCACCAAGCCCAGCCGCCAGGATCAGTAGAGAGATAAATAGATTTATTTTATTTTTTTGCTCTTCCAGGCCGGTTCTCCTTGGGGGAGGTCGCCTTTCTTGGTCTTTCCCGACCATTCCCCTCCATTCCTGGGGAAACCATGCGGAAAGTTCGGTAGCGGGGACTCGAACCGTCTCGCCGACCCGTCACAATGACTAAATTCTGGCCTTTTTGCCGAAAAAGACAGCCCATGGCCCAAGAAGCGGTGGGAGCGGAAAGCCAGAAATTTCGCTGCCGGGAGTTGGACAGGAGAGAAGCGTTACTTTTCCAAGTCCCCAATTCCTCCTGATTGTCCTTGGTAGAAGAGTGTTTTTTCCCCCTAATACTTTAATTTTTATTATTATTATTATTATTATTATTATTATTATTATTATTATTATTATTATTATTATTATTATTATTATTAGAGAAGTTTGGAGGCCTTCGATTTCCTTCTCTCCCACCTCCCACCCCCCCTTCCTCTATTCGTATTTTTTATTTTTTAATGCACAAGCTCGTTTTTGGAAAGCCAAGCCATGGAAACGGTTGGAAAATTTGAGTTCAGCAGGAAAGATTTGATCGGACACGGGGCCTTTGCCGTCGTCTTCAAAGGGAGGCACAAAGAGGTAACTTTATATCTTTCTTCTCCATCTTATTAATAAATATTGTGGCTTGGCCCTTTGGTGCGGATCAGTGTGTCCTAGGCAATGGCTCTCCAGCTGGTGTTCCCCCTTTCAAAATGCTTGGGTGGGTGTTTTCTTTTTTTAAAAAAATAAATAAAAATAAAATAAAATTCAGTGTTCTCTTGGAGGTTAGGATTCCAAGCAGGCCCACTCCTTTGAAAAGTACTGTTGTTTACCAACAGAAATCAATACAACTCTTTCCTCTCTTCTTGAAAGGACTTTGCATTCTCAGTTTCTAGGCCAACACGGTTGAAATCGATAGGATATTTTTTTTCCCCCTTGCTGGCTTTGATAAGGTCAGGAGGACTGGCCCAAACCCATTTGATCAGGGGGATCACAATGCTCCCTGGTCTGCTTGGAACTCCAAGCCCCATTGAATGGAATGGAACTGGTTTCCCGGTTGGAGTAAACAGGATTGGAGTCTGGCTGGCTCGAAAAGGGTGCGGAGGTTAAGAAAATGGGGGTCGGAGACCTGCTTCTCATTTGTGGTGCTCTGAAAAAACTTTTAGGGGAGGAGGTTTGCTTAAGGCTGCTTACAAACATCTGGAGCAGGCAGAAAGAAATGAGGAGTTTGGGGGAGGCCAGTGAAAACCAGGCCTTTTCTTCCCATCTGTCTAAAAGTGGCCAGAGTGTAGTGAACACATTGCAGTGCCTAAGGATTATGAATGTTGCAGTGCTTTTACTGTGGCTTTATATTTAAGCATTCGCCTGGTCACCAGAAGTGAGTGGATTTCTATGTTTGCGAGCACATAACGCAGCACAGAAGTTAAGTAGGTCGCTAGGTATGGAGAGCCCACTCTGTTTGCACCCAGCCTAGCCTAAATAACCGAAAGGCACCAGGTCTTGTCTGAGCTTGGAAGCTAAGCAGGGCCAGCCCTAGTCAGTACTTGGAGGGGAGACTGCCAACAAATAGGTGCTGTAGGCTCTGTCTGAGGAACTGGCAAAGCCACCGCTGAGTATCCCTTGCCCAAGAAAACCGTATGAAATTCATGGGGCTGCCATAAGTCGAGAGGCAACTTGAAAGCACGTACGCACGCAGAGTGGTTGGCTGTTGCACAAAGGGTTGGCGCCGTACAAATAAGTGCGTCTTATCATTTAATGTTTGTGGGCTTGTAATGCTTTGCATCTGTACAAGGCTGTTCCAAAGTCTTGGAGACAGAAGGTGGAAGGGCAACCAACTTTGGCTGTAGTATGTACCTATAAAACTGGAATGGTTTCTATAGTGTGTCTGGATGATTACCCCTAAATATTGGTCTGTGTCTCCAAAGCATCCTTGTGGTGTTAATACGTCTCCTTTGTTGCTTAAGGTGAAATTAACGAAACACACGATCCATTTGTGGATTTTAATGGGGTGTAGAATTCATCCTCAAAGCTGGGAGTAAGTTCTTGCACACAATCTCTGTTTGTGTGTGTTTGGCATTGCTCAGCTAAGAGGATAACTGCAGTGGAAAGATTGGTATGAAGGGAATCTTGGTTTTTCTTTCTGTGCTGGCAAATACTGATTCAGTCAAGGGCAAGTCTGGGCATGTGCTGGGTACATATTGGGATGCCAGAATGGCATTTTCTTCCTATCTTGGGGTTGGGGCATTTGGCTCTCTTAAGAGTGTGTGCATTTGGGGCACGTGAGAGAAAATGCATGTTTCCCTGTGTCTCTAAATTCTGTGTTTTTTGCATTTGCAGAAGCCTGAAGTGGAGGTGGCAATAAAATGCATTAACAAGAAAAACCTGGCAAAATCCCAGACTCTTTTGGGAAAAGAAATCAAGATCCTCAAGGTGAAAAAAACAAAGCCGTCGTGATATATTTTTGTTTTGTTTTGGCTTCTTTCAGCTCAAGGGAATTAGTTGTTTGTGATTTCATAAATGCATCTCCGTTCTCTTCCAGGAGCTGAAACATGAAAACATAGTTGCCTTGTATGACTTCCAGGTATGTTTTTTTACAACTGTACTGAAAGATTTAATGTGGTGTGGGGTGAGATTTGAGAAAGAGTGCTTAAAAGTGCCAAGAGAACTCATCTGGAGGTCTATACAGACTGCAGTTCCAGAGGTGGGAAGGGTGTGGATGCTAGATGTAAAATCAAGGGAATGGAATGGAGGAAGTAATGGTTTACGTCACAGATAAGTAACAGTAAGCAGATGACACCTAACTCTATTGCTACTTTCCACCTTTGTCCAAGGAAGCTGTCTCAGTTCTAAACCAGTGCCTGTCATCAGTAATGGTGGAAAGTAAACAAATTGAAATTTGATCCAGATAAGATAGAAGTGGCCCTGGTCAGTGGAAAGACCAACCAGGGAATAGGGATTCAGTCTGTGCTGAATGGGGTTACGCTCCGCCTGAAGATGCAGGTTCACAGCCTGGTTGTACTCCTGGATTTAATGCTGAGCCTGAAACTGCAGGTCCAAGCATTGGCCAGAAGTACCTTGGCACAGTTAAGGTGTGTGTGCCAGCTGCACGCATTCCTAGAGATGATGGACTTGGCTCCAGTGACGTAGACCTTAGTTACCTCCTGCTAAGGTAATTGTAGTGCATTCTACATGCTGCTGCCTTTGAATACTGTTCAGAAACTTCAGCTGGTTCTGAGGGGTGTAAGCTACTGTACTGCTTCTTCTAAGAAGCAAGCAACCCCCTTGTTGCAGCAACTCCACTGAGTGCCAGTCTGTTCCTGGGCATGATTGGAAAGTGCTGGTGATAATCTGAACCTAAGCCATATAGGTTTTAATGTCATCTGAAGGGCTACATTCTCCCATACAAGCCTGATTATGGGTTGAAATCTTCAGAAGAGGCCCTTTTTCGGAGGCCTTTCCACACTACGCTCTTACAGTGCTATTATTCCACTTTCAACCTCCTGTGGCATTCTGGGGTTTGTAGTTTACTGAGACCAAAGAGCTCTCTGATTGAGAATTCTAAAGGCTCCTCCCTCAACTGCAAACCTCAGGATGCCATAGGATATTGAAAGTGGAGTGATAGCACTATAACAGTCTAGTGTGGACATGGTGGATGTCTTGGGCACTTCTGGTAGGAATGGGGAAGAGGACCTTGTGAGTTGTTGCTCCAAGGCTCTGGAACTCCCTTTCTAAAGAAACTAGACAGGTGTCCTTCTGAAGGCAGGCAAAAACGATTATACCAGAAGTGATGAGGAACCAAGTGTTCGTTAGGGAAGGGCTTTTAATGATGTTGTTAATATTGTCTTTGATTTAATGGATATATTTTGAAGCTGGTTCCAATTCTGTTTATAGTTTCACTATACTCACGTTTGTATGTTTTTGGGGAGACGTTATCTGTACCTTTTAAACTCTGTAAGCTGACTTGAATATTTTCCCCAGAGCTGGGGAAAAAATAGGATATAGTAGGATATAAAAGTGGTGGTCCCTAAACCATTGGGCTGCTGGTCCCTGGTAAGGTTCCAGGAAGAGAAAAATTACAGCTCAAGGGCCAGAATATAGATCCAGTCCCTGGCTCTATATGCAATGATTACTAGTTGCCCCAGCAGCCTGAAAAGCATTGATTTACACAGTCTCCTTGCACTCATGTCCTTTGTGGGTTTCCCAGGAGTGTCAGGACGGCTGCTATGGAGGCAGGAGAGAGGACTAGCCAGGCCTTTGGTGTGATCTGTCTTCAAGACTATTTGTGTATTTCTTTGTCTGTTTGCTTTTCACCCTTGATTAGGGTTTCTTTGTTTTGTAGCATTTATGAAGAAATTATTAGGACTTAATAGTCTTTAACATTTGGGCCAATGCACTTGCATGTCCCAGAGTTGTTTGTTGTGCATTGTAAAGGGGAGTGCATTTGAAGAAGTGGGCTGCCATTTGCAAAAGCTTATGCAAAATAACGTTAGTTAGTTAGTTTCTATGGGACCCCTAACTTCTGCTGTTCTTGTAACAGCTTCTCTCCCTGCTTCTTTCCCCATAGTGAAATCACTTCTTTGTTTTCTGCAAAATGCCTAGAAGCACCAGAAATGTGTGATCTTTTGTGAAGTCTTGGTTTGCTTTTCAAGATCAGCATCTGACACGTTTGACTTGATGATGACACCACTGAGTGGTAGCAAAGCAAGGAAATCTTCCCCTGTGAGCCCAGGGCTGAATCCTATTGTGAACTAGATTACTGTACTAGTTTCCACCCTGGAGTCCTCTTTGTTTGGATTAACAGCCTTTGTCATTGCTCCAGTCTCCCACTGCAGGAGTTGCAGCCGATCTGCCTGGTTGCGTTTTCTCTCCCTCTGCTGCTTTATCTTTGCCCTGTCTGTTGTCATGTGGCTTCCAGGCCTCCTTGTTTGTTGACATTCCTCCTGCATGTTGGGATTGGTTGAGCGGCGCCTTGACGTCATCCATGCCACTCGGTCCTCCCTGTATCGTCTGCGCACAGCCTTTGTGCAATGCTGTCTGGGAGTGGTAGTCTCCATGCTTAGTTTTTCTTTGCTTTTGCTTCTCTGTTTCTTGGGCCCAAACTCTCCTTCCCAGGGTGCTCCTCCGGAGGGCTGGTTGTTACATGGAGGTGATCAGGTTTCAAAAGGATGGGACGTAAATAGGTTTTGTCCTGTTCTTGAAGCTTTTATTTGGAGATGTTGTTTTAAATCAAAGATTTCTCCCCCCATCTGTCTTCTTTTCCCCATCTCCCACACCTTTGGCAGAAATCCAACAAGTAATAAGCCTTCTTCCCTTTCAAACCCATGGCCATTTCCACACTACACTCTTATAGTGCAATTATTCCACTTTCAACATGCTATGGAATTCTGGAGTTTGCAGTGTCGGAAGGGTCCGGCCAGCCCCTCCTAAAACTGCAAACCCCAGGATTCCATAGGATGTTGAAGGTGGAATAATCGCGCTATAAGAGTGTAGTGTGGAAATGGCCCAAGACTGGGCATTCTGATAAATGCTCTTCTGTTGTTGTTTGCTCCAAGTCATTTCCACCATGTCATAGGGTTTTCTTGTTAAGATTTCTCCGGTGGGGGCTTGCCTGTACCTTCTTCTGAGGCTGAGAGAGTGTGACTTGTCCAAAGGTCAGCCCATGGGTTTCCATGGCAGAGCGGTGTTTCAAAACTTGGTCTCCCAGAGTTCAGGTCCAATACTCAAATCGATGTACCGTGCTGGCTGTCTCATCTCTTGAAAATCCTTACCTAGTCATTGGGCCTGTTCTGTCGCTTTGCTTCTACTGGATATGGCAAGAAAGAGCCACCTAAGTGTGTGTGTGTTTGTTTTTTTCCATTTTGCTGTTGAAAAACAACTCTGGTTATTTGCACATCAGCTGTCTTGTTTTCCTTCTGCTTGATGTGGCTTTTTTAAAAAAAACAAAATTATGAAACACAAAACATTAAAATGATAAGAAAAGGCAAAACAAATGCATGCAATCTGCACAAACGTCAAAGAAAGCCCAACCCCAGATTAAAACACAAACTAACAATACTAACAATCTACATTAAGAAAAATTTTAAAAAATCTAATAATTACAGCTACAAAACTGCATAACCACAAATCACTGAAAAAGATTTGGTTCCTGCCTGGTTGCATACAACTCATTGTACTTAAACATTTATACCTAAGTATTAACTTCAACCTTAAAAAAAATCTAATAGTTGCTAGTGATTACTTATCATTAAACACTTATCATTTATCAACTATCATTATGATTATTTATCTAGTTCTCTTATTTGCTTATTTATCCACTTCCATATAATCCAATTAGTTCAATTAACAAGTTAAATCACTATTAACCTATTTTATATTCTGCAAAAGTTCTATATTCTAATCCATATTTGATTCCAATAATATAATTTTACCCTATAATAGTAGATAGATAATAAATAAATAATAGATAATAGTTAAATGGAAAATATGTGAAGTACAGCTCTCTTTAGATATGTGTCTTTTAAAAAGTGTTCTTTCAGGCGTAATCATTTTTGTCAAATGTAAGGGAAATATATGGTTGGACTATGACTCTAAAGACTAGGGCTTAAATCTCCGCTTGGCTGTGGAAACCTACTGTGTGACTTTGGGCAAGTCATACTCTCTCAGCCTCAGAGACAGGCAGACCTCAGGGGTCACCATAATTCAGAAAGGACTTGAAAGCAGACAATAACAAATGTGCAATTCTCTTGACGTTATTACAAATGTTTCAGTGAAATAATTTTCGCGGAGGGCTTCGAATAGAACCTTTAAGCCAAATGTGCTCATTTAGATAAATGCTATTGAGTGCGCTGGAAATTTTTGAGCTTTTCTGGAGAAGCCACATCACGGAGCTGTAGTTTTTAAAAAGTGTATTTTTCCACCCTCTGGGAAGAAGACACCATGAGAATGATGCAAGGATGTGGGCTTATTTATGGAATGTTTGTCCTTTCTGGATGTTTGGGCCATCGGTGGACATCGTAAGAGGTTATAGGAGTTGTAGTCCAAGCTGCCTGATGGGACAAAGGTTCCCCCTTCCTGCATTAGTTTGATAGCATTCCATGGGAGAGGATCCACACCAATTTGGTGTGAACCTTTTACCAATTTGCCTGATCTACAGAGTTTCTTCAGTAGTACTGGTTCAAAGCCAAATACTAGCATGTTGCTTTGCCCCTGGTTGAGGCAGCATAGTTGATGTCACCCATGTCAGTGGCTCCCGGTTCACCCATGTCAGTGAACCAGGAGATCTATGTTTGCAGGTGGAGGGACCTTGTGGAAGCAAAGATGACATCCTGGATCACTGGTTGTCTTGCTTCTTGCTGCCAAAGGTACTTGACTGGTCACATAACATCCTGCTGTGCAGACCACATCTTGCCGGGGACAGCTTTAAAATATTATTCTCCCTGAGGACAGGCATTCAGTGTAGTAGGATTCTTAGCATGAAAGAGTGGTTGCTATTCCTTGCCTCCAGATGGATTACCAGAGTGTTAAATGGGTCGCTGGTTATGATTCAGAAGACATCTGTTTGGGCAGGTCTTCCTTATGAAACAGCAGCCAGTTTGTCAGCTGTTGGGTGGCTTCTTGCAAAGCATTTTGGGAACTGTAGTTCTAGAGTAAGCCAAGGATCTCGAACTAGGGAGTTGTGCTGGCATCAGAGCCAGAGCTTAGGAAAAGTACAACTTGGTACAAAAACTTATAGAATGATGGTACGTTGGCTGTGCTGTAGTGTGAAAAAGCAACTTACCAAGTTCTGCAAAACAGAGAAATATCTGATGTATCTGAAATATTTGGAACACCTTCAGCAAATGATCAGGGATTATGCAATTTGCAGTCCAAAATATCAACTGGACGATTGATGGCAATATAGCCAGGGAGCAAATTTGATATGAGTGTTATCTTCCCCTACAGCCGGTCAGGTGTTTTTTAACCGTTCAAACATTTTCCTAGTAAAACATGCTGATGATAAGGAAAACGGTGGGTAGCTAGGTTGATCCATTGTGGAAAAAGAACATCCACAGTGGGGTTCGAAACTCTGTACTGTGACTCAACAAGCTTTTGACGTTTGTGACGTTTTGGTTGACTCTAACAAAGGTGTTACTGTATGTATTTTTGGATTTTTGAGGCTGGTGAATTGTTTCAAGCCATGTGGAGAGGATGGGATATGTGAGCCTGCTACCAACTGTTTTCCCTTTTAAAAAAAATCATTCAGCCTTCATTTGAGCTTCATTGTGAGTTTCCGTCTCAAAAAACCTTGCAAATGGTTGTTCCAGTTACTATGTGATTATGTATTAAGTAGCGCTACTGGGACCAGCACAGTGTAGAACACCAAGTGAGGCTGTCTGTTTTGAAGAGCAAGGACAAAATCAGACATTTTTAGAACTTATTAAAACTTACTCTGAATAGACTCATGATGCAAATCTGCCTGTATTTGGAGAGAGCATAAGGTGGAAGAATCATGCTCCATGGAAGCTAACTTATTTTGGTGCAAGTCAGGATATAGTTATCCAGAACTCGGAAGAATTACTTTTTTCCAGACCACAAATCCCAAACCCCCACAGTGGCTATGCTGGCTGTGTGGGGAGGACCTTGGAGTTGTTATTCAAAATATTGAGTTTTTTAAAGTTCTCTTTCCAAGAGTACCTGGTCGACAAACAGGGGTGTGCAGCTTTCTGTCTATTCTGCTCCCAGATTCGGGGACCTTTAGTGAAAGAACACTTGGGCACAGCTAGAAAAGCTGCTTTTCCAACAGTAATTAGTTCACACTACAGTGCAGAAAACTAATTTGTTATTGTTACTTGTTGAACAACTAACTTGGTGGTGGTAACATTTTTGCCACTTAAAAAAAGCCACAACTGACCTGAGTATTCATTGCAGAATGGTATAAAATTTTCTGTTAAAGTAAAGGAGTGCTTTGTTGGTGCACACCTTTTTGTAAAAGAGTTACTAGATTTAAAAAAAGGAATCAACAACCCCTCCCATATGGGAGGATGATTTTTGAGCCCAGCTTGTTCCTCACTCATATGCTAGTTTTCTACTTGCAGGGAGTTGTCCCATTTGTTTTTACAGATAAAGGCATTACACAGAGTCAAACAAGAGTCAGTTTAGAGTTCAGGCTAGGAATCTGATTATGTCCTATTTTTGCTGGGAAAACAGATAACAGGATACATTTATTAAGGCCCAAATGGAAGTTTCCTCTCAACCTAGTTTATAGAACTTACAGCGTTCTTGTTAGAATAGATGGGGGGAGTACCATCTGAACCAACTTTGAGCTCCTTTAAGAAAAGAAGCGGTGCCATCTAATAATAGAGACAATGGATACATTTTTTTAAAAATGCAGTTGCTGCCACAGTCTGAAGCAAAAGAATATATTCTGGCCAGAACTTGGGAAGGTTGCTTTTGGGTCCTGGAACTGCTCATCCAGCACTGTGGCTGTGCTGAATTAGGGTTGTGGGAGTTATAAGCCCCCAAAGCAACTTTTCCAAACTTTGATTCTTACCACCTCCCATCATTTTAATTTTGGAATTGTTTTCAATATGCTGAAAAGAAACAAGTAGCAAGACCAATTCCTGGAGACAGCCAAACAGTATTCAGATATCAGCTAGCCCCTCTCCTGAGCATGTCCTGCTAAATCTAAGGTTCCCTGTAGGAGACGAGAAGACGTACTTGGTGGGGTGAGTCATTTTGTTGCTTTAAAAATGGTGAATTGCCATCTTACTGTTTGTCCCATAGTCATCGTGCCAGGCCTCATATTTCTCAGACCATGATCAGAAAAGGGGTGCTGACATGCTCCATTTGTGCTATCCTCCAAAGCTTCCTTCTGGATTCAGTGGCTGCATTGCTGGGAGTTCTTTCGAGTGGGATGACTTGGTGGACGTTTCCCAAGAGTAATTGGAAACCGGCACGTGGTTGCGTTCTTGAGTGCCATGGTGGATCTCCGGTTACTTGGCCGCTGTTGTTCAATGGCTGTTTTCTCTGGGCCCTCTCAGTGTTTTCATTATACCAATATCTGATTCAGCAGACATTTTATAATTTGGAGGGGAAAAAAACATTTTACAAACTGTTTGTCCATAGCTGCCCTGCTTGATTTTTGAGGATTGTGTGAGCATTTAGTCACCGTGTTAAGATTTCAGTTCTGAAGCTTGAAAAAGAAGAGAAAGTAAGGGAAAGTCAAGTTTGCCCTTTTTGAGATGGCCCTGTTCTCGTGTCCCATCGGTCTCATAAATCCATGATACGATTTAACCCCTCTTTTGCCATGGTATTGTTTAAACTCTCAGAGGGGCAAAATGCATTCTTTCCCCAACCAGATGCCCCAAAATCCTCAAGCGAGAGGGCTGCAAACTCCCATCAGCCTCTTGGTTGGGGATAATGGTAGTTATAGCCCCCCATATCTACAGAGCAGCAGTTTGAAGATGGTAGAATGACAAGTTTGACATTTTAAATTAGATGCAGTCTGTAACTCTCAACACTTTGTTTTAAGAGCCAGCACAGTGTAACAGTCTGAGTGTTGGAGACTACAGTCCTGGAGAGCAGGATTCAATTCCCTGCTTGGCTGTGGAAACTCACTGTGTGACCTTGGGTGCATCACATATTCTCAGCCCCAGAAAACCCCATGATAGAAACAACTTAAACACACACAACAACAAACTTTGTTTTAACCGCATATTCAGACAGAACGAAACAAAAGTGACTCTCGTCTCTTCTGCTTCCATGGGACGGGCTGGTGTAACCCATGATGGATCTGGGGTGTGTACATGTGGAAAATGGCCCTCGGATTCTCCAAAATGATTTTTCCCTGGTTGAATGTGTGTCATGCAACCTTCTTCTTCTGTGCTTTCTTTGCTTTAAGGAGTTGCTTCTGTTACCTTGGAAGCTAAATTGCTGTTGTATCCAGAGTGGTAAACAATGGTTTGTTGGAGCTCTCTGAACTTGGATAACAGCCCCAGTCCTGGCTTGGGGTGGGGTGGGGTGGGGTGGGGTTGAACTAAGTATTGTAGTATGTGAGTGCAGAAGTAATGGGGAAACTATATCCCTATTCAGGCATTAGGTGTCTTAGTAAAGTAAAAACTATGGGAAGCACAATGCTCTAAGCCCTGCCCTTCTTTTTCACTTACTGTTCCCACCACCTTTTTTAACCCAGAAGGGAGATGGCTTCCTACCTCCTTGCTCAATCCAGGATCTCCAACTAGAACATCCCCACATGATTTGGGATCCTGAATTTTGCAACCATCTGGAGTATCATTAAGGATTTCTCAGTAAAGATAGGGGAAGAGAAAAATTGTAGAAATGTAGAATTGGGGAAAAAAGGTGTCCTAGCTGTTTTGAATAATATCTGCCATAATGTGTTGTCATTCACCATTGAGGCTTTGGGGAGTTGTAGCCCAAATGACCTAGAAGGCAAGGGGAAAAAAGCTTCAAAAGAGAATGCACCAAATATCTGAGTTTGGAGTCTCATCAGCTAATTCCTCTTTATGTCTTTGTTTTCCTTTTTGCTGCTTTCCATTTCAGTCGTAGTTAAACCTGTTTGTGTGAACTTTGTAAACTATGTGTTAGTAGAGAGATCTGGATAATTCCAAGCAAAGTAGACAACGTTCCATAACCTGGAAAGCTCTTCTCTTTCAGTATAGCCCATATTGTTGCTTTGTAATTTATTTGAGTAGATGTAACGCATATCTATGGCACACAGAATGTTTTGCAGGTTTAATCTAGGCCTGCTCCACTGACAAGTACATTTGAACAAAAATATTTTTTGTTTTCTTTCTTTGCCTTTTATAAGATTTCTTTTGACCTTCCTTCAGGCTTCTTAATTATGCAAAGAAACTCCTTTTCTTTTTTTGGAGTTTGCATTTCTGCAGAAGCTTAAATATTCCTTCTTTTTGCCTTCATTTTTGGTTTGCTTTTAATTGATGCACTAATGCTTTTTATTAAATAGCTGTAGCAGACTGTGTTCAGTGCCCTCAAGTTGCCAAACGCTGTGTTTGCAAAGGCTGCAAATTAAAGGAGAGCAAAAGCGAACATTGTTCATTGGAGCTTTTTGGTGTGGTTCCCTAGACCAGAGCAACAGGAGAATTAGCATCAGGAAAAGCAGGAGGAATTAGGTCATTGGAGCTTACAATCTACCAATCAACCAGATGTTAACTATCACTCCTACTTAGGGAGGAATGTTAAATTGGGAGCCTCCAGGGACCAAAATAGCAAAGCGCCTTACAACTTCCAAAAAAGAAAGACAGTCACAAATCCACCTTTGGTTTGTCTGGATTACTGTGATACTGACACAGTGAGGAAAGTACTTACAGTGACAACATTGACATATCACAACAAGCCATGGTGTGATTTGTTAAAATATGGCTTATTGAGATATTCCATTCTGTGTCTGTTTTATTGCTGGCTTGTTCCTCTTCCTACCCAGCCTGAAACAGGAGCTGAAAAAAGGAGGCGAAAAGCAAACCTTAAATAGGGAAGATAAGCCACAGTTGGTTAATCTGCTGTGGAATTTGTAGTTTAAGCAACAAACCAAGGTTAACACTTCCCTGCACGATGGAGAGTCATTGCAGTTACTTCTAAATTTTGCCATAATCAGGATGGTAGTTTTTCACAGCAGAGGTGATGCAGTTCCCGGTGAATTGGAGGAGAGTTTGTCTATTGTGATTTTCACCATCACAAAGTTTCCTATCCTTGTGGTGAACTGAAGGGCTAAAATTGAGACTGGTTTGCCTGTGGTCACCTAATATGTTCATGGCCCTGGTGAGAGCTGAACCATTCTGAAGATCTGTATGTAGGTCTTGAACACATGGTGCCTGTCTGGTTTGGCCACATTTTTAAATCATATTTGCATAGGTGAGTGAGCTGCCAGACATCAGGACAGCACTAATTGTCTTGTTATGGGTAGCTGGAGACAGGAAATGTTGCTTCACTGTTTGAAAAAAGCAAGTTGGACTTCTTTTCCTTATCACAACCATGGCTCAGTGGGAAGAGTGTCCTCTTGGCTTACAGAGTTCCTAGATCCATTCCTAGGGATCTCTCTAAAGAAAGTGTGAGAGACTTGAAGGCTCAGGGACTAATTCTTCACCCCCAGGGACCCACTGGCAGCTACACCAGACCCAGGAAAATGCCAAAATAAAATCCAGAAATGTGGATTTTTGGGATTCAGTTTGTGGGCTCCAAAACTGTCACAGGTCCAATTGCCTGTGTATCATTGAGGCTGTTGTGACTAGTAATTGTTTTCCTGCTGCACCCTGGAATGCCATCTGCCTCCTCTCTGTAACTCATTATAAATCCATCCTGGTTGGATTTGTAAGATTCCTAGGAAATACATTCTTGCCAGAGCTCCTTCTTCATGAAAGCACAGCCCATGATCCAAGAAGCCAATGGTTTTGTGATGGCACCATGGTTAGCATGGCAGGTCCCCTGGCAAGAAAGCAAACATGGCACAGACATGTGCAACAACCCTGTCGTCATCCATGTTCTTCCTCCTATATACATAGCAACACAGCTATCTGGGCTTTCCTCTCAAAGTCTCCCATGAAATGCCCACAAAAATGCCTACAAAAATGTCTGTTCTCCTCTTCCTAAGTGCCAAAGACTGTGGCGACAGCTATATAGGGCTAATAGCTGGTAGCTACACCCCAAACAAAGTCCTGACATCATTTGCTCAGAGAGACTGCAGAGACTTCACATCACTGCAGAGCATTCCAGGAAGTTAACACTTTGGCTCATGGTGTGGGTTGCTATTTTTAAGTTTCTTCCAGAGCCCTAGAACAATTCCAGTTCAGAAAACTATGGGAAAATTAAATAGTGAATGCAGCCCAACCACTAAACATAGGTGGGCAGGGTCCCATCTATAAAAGAGGGTAGTCTGCTTACGGGCACTTAGATGCTCAAATCTGGAACCAACCCTGATGGGGCAGATCTATATGGAAATACATTTCTATTGGCCAATAGCAACCTAGGTTTTACTCCTTTCTATACTATAGTGGGCATGCAAAGGTGTTTTTTTGTTTAAATTCTGTGTTTGCGGTGGGTTGTTTCTGTTAATGGGCATCATGGTGATATCCTCACTGTGGTTTTGGAGAGAAGATTGTACATCTTGACAAAACAAACAGCCAATGTGCTTTTCCATGGGTTCAAACGATGCCCAGCATTATGCACTCCAACAGCACATTCAAATACAAGGTCTGAGACTTAGACTTAAGTTGATATTCTCCAAAGCGCACATCCATTTTATTGGCCTGCGAGAAGACATTCAAAATCACCTCTCTGTATTTTAAAGGGGGAGAGTAAATCCTCGAACTGTGATTAACTGAGTCAACCTGATGATGCTTTTCTTGAGAATGTGCAGGGGGGAGATCATTCTCAGAATCGTACGTGGAGGTTCAACAATGGTTATTTTGCAATAGCAGGGGGGAAATGGCTCTGTGGCTTCACAAAAGAAGTTCTTGGGAACTTCCTGGAACTTCACAAAAGAAGTTCCTGGGAAAAGGCACCCAGGGTCCAAACCAGCTCAGGGAAAGGAGAGGGAAAGGGGGTAGGTTGGCACAGTGGCCCTGTGCTTCCTTTGTCGTGCCCATCTCCATCCTTAGGGGTTTGGGAGAGGGTTTGTGGTGCTGAGGAATTGGGCTGTGAGTCATCCTTAGCTAGCCAAGCAGCAGCTGGTGGAGGAAGAGGAGGACCAGAGGTGGGTTTTCAAAGGGCTGTGTGTCCTAATCAGAGCCTCCCAGAGGGGAGGTTCCCCTGGAAAATGAGTGTCTGAGATGAGGGAGGAGGGCTTGGGAAAACTCACGAATAATCAAATCCATGAGATCCAAACCTGCAAACGTGAAGGGCTGACTTCCCTCCCCACCTTCCTCCTCAGAGCTGTTAACAGGCAGGCTAATACCCTAAAGGCACCAGATCCCATTTGACCTTGGAAGCTAAGCAGAATCGGCCCTGGTTAGTACTTGGGTGGAAAATTACCAGGTGCTATAGACTCTGTTTTACAGGAAGGAACTGGCAGAACCACCTCTGAGGATTCCTTGCCTAAGAAAACCCTTGAAATTCATGGAGTTGTCATAAATTGACAGGCAGCTTGAAGATAGAGAGAGAGAGAGAGAGAGACTAAGGCAGAATACTGAATCAATATTCAGTGTGCTGGCAATATTTTTTGCCGAGTTCTGTGCAAAAACTGATGGAGAGCTGGGATAAGAGTCTCAGTCTCTGGGAAGAAAGCCCCTCTCTCGGTTCTGATCTGATTGTGTTTTTGGATACAATTTTTTACAGATACCACCCTCTTTACAGAACACTGCTTCTAATTGCTGAGCTGGCCAACAAATCATTAATTTCTTCCAATCTTTTTTCCCCCTCCTCCCACCCCCATGTTGAAAAGGAAAGAAAAAAAATCTATTTTAATGCTGTGCAGCCAATACACCCTGATTGTTTTTGGGTTTTTCCTGTTGGAACATGTAATACTAACTTTTCTGACTGACCAGTTGTTTTGCATGTAAGCCCCTCTGTGAGATTCTCCCCCACCCAATCAAGTAAACAGATTTCTTACTTCTGCCTTGCTTTAACTGTCAACCAGCATTTCCCCCTGAGTGTGTGGGTAGCCTGTGACCATTCAGCGATACCACAATTCAGGCAATAGCTGATGGAGGTAGAGGATGAAGGGTTTAATAGATGATGGGAGGCTATTTCTCTTTGCTGTCTCCTCTACCCAAACCTACGGGTTTTTATTAAGTTTAACATTCCACAGCAGAAGACTGAGTTAATGTTTATGGAACGGCCACTTCTGAGTTAGGGCTTGTCTACCCAGGAGAGGATATAAAGGGTCACGAAACGGTCAGTATCTGGTTTTGGATTTGGGCCAGAATCCAGTCATATGCAAAGCTGAAGACTTCTTTGTGTGGATGAAGGGCAGAGGTTTATTTGTTAGTGTATAATATGGTGTTTTCAGGATAACGGCTCTGCTTATTCACTGAACAAAAGCAGTTGAGTTTGCAGCCCTGCAGAGCTACCTGCGGTTAGGAGTATTGCTGTGTGATGTGTATTTCAGCTAAAATGTGATGAATGATGAATTCCATACATTTGTACAATTTGTTTAGCTGGTTGGTTTTCTGTCTTGGTGTTTTGTATGCTGTTTTGCTACCCAAAGGCACTCAAAACAACTTGCAAAACAAGTTTTGAAAAGAATCCCCATGTTATATGGAACCAACAATATCAAGCAAGCCAAAAAACAAAACAACCTCCCCTACAAAACATTACAGGACCATAAGAAGAATTGATTTGCTCTGCAGAAGAGTTCATAATGGGGTATCTGGGCTTCCTTTTTTAAAATTTTGTCTTCACTGCAACCTTGCGATGTTGATTAGGATGAGAGACAGTTCTATCAGTATGTGGATGACACCCAACTCTTACTATTCTTTTAGTCTCAATCCAAGGAAGCTGTATTGGTTCTAAATTGGTACTTATCATCAGTAGTGGACTGGATGATGGCAAACAAATGGAAACTTAAGACAGAGGTGCTCCTGTTAGTCAAAAGGGATTCGGGCTGTACTGCATGGCATAATATTCCCCATAAAGACACAGGTTTGCAGCTTGGGGTGTCACTTCTGGATTCTCCGCTGAGCCTGGAAGCTCAAGTTTCTTTGTGACCAGGATCAGGCTTGTGGACCAACTGTGCCTATTCTTAGAGATGCCTTAGTTGCATCTTGCTTATTACTGTTATGCACTGTGCATAATGCTGCCTTGGAAGAGTGTTTGGAAAATCTCAGCTTGTCCAAAGAGCAGCAGGCAGCTTGTTAAGCTAGAACTGGCTGCACAGAAGACACAACTCCCTTGTTGCCATAGCTCCTCTGGATGCTGGTGCATTTCTGGGCACAATTCAAAGTGTGTAAAGCCCTCTAAGACTCAGGCCCAAGTTATCTGAAGGACCATGTTCTCCCACATGAGTGTGCCTTTGTTTTGAGATCTTCTAGGAAGGCCCATCTCTTTATCCCACCACGTGTGTGTTTCAGCAGGCCTTTGAAGACTAATTGCTCCAGAGTAAAGGGCCTTGCATGATGTGCAATACTGACCACTGGTTGTTCTCTATCTAATGATGGTGTTTTTAACTTGATTTATAGCTCAGTTCCATTTTCAGTTTTTTGCACAGTGTGGGTTTTAGCTATTGTAACTGTCATAAGCTTCTTTGCATCCTGGACTGGGGAAAAGATGGGATATAAATATAAGAGTGATAATAGTAGGTGTGGTAAGAGAGTAGCCCAAGGTCACCCAAGCAACATCACAGGTTGTATTAAATTTGTATTTAGAATTTGGCATTTTACTCATGGAGAGTTGCAATGGAAATACCAATTTGATAGCTTCTGTTTTCTTGTTTCACTAGTTTACCTTGCTGCTAGCTCTTCCCCCACCCTTGTCATCCACCCTGTTGAGCCCAGAAGCGTATGTGCTCCTTTTCCACTAAGAGCAGGTGCAAAGCCTTGGAGGGCTACCTCAACTTGGAAATGGGCCAGCCTTTTAATAGCATGCTTGAGTCAGAATTTTTGTTGTGTACGGCTAGGTATGCCTCTGAGCCTGAAGGAAAGGGGCTGCGGTGGCTTGGCTGTGTTGAAAAGAAAGCAAGAAGGATTAAAAACGCCCCTACTTCTGGTGGCACTAAGTCTTTTCATTGTGTGTGTATGTGGCTTCAAGTCGCCTGTTGATTTAAGGAGATCCCATGAACTTCACAGGGTCTTCTTAGACGAGGAATACTCAGAGGTGGCTTTGCCAATTCCTTTCTCTGAAATACAGCCTTTCCATTACTCTCATGTTATTGAGCACTTAACAATTTAACCCCAGACCCAGATACTTCCTGTAAAGTATATAGACTTTATTTCCGTCTCTGGAAAGTCAGATTATGTGCTGGGGCCATGTGTGGATAATGAGAAGATTCAACATCTATCTGCAACATCTAACATTATTGTTGTATTCCCACCACCCCTTCCCTTTTCCCCATTATTTGATAGTGTTTTTTAGCTGACTGGTTTCAAAACTTCTCCAGGAAAAAAAATAAATCCTCTTTTTCTCTCTTTCTTTTTTAGGAGCTGGCCAACTCTGTTTACTTGGTGATGGAGGTGAGCCATTCTGAGATTATCAAACTGTTCTGCGAGCATGTTAGGGTCACGGAGCTTGGTTCCTTTTCAATCCCACCCTTCCTTCAAGGAGCTCACGTAACGTTCTCCACCCTCAATTTATCCTCAGAACAGCTTTTGTGAGGCCGATTATGCTGAGAGATAGCAACTGATCTAAGATTTTCTGCTGAACTTCAGAGCTCAGATGAGATGTTTTATTGTTGCAAAAGTGACCACATGAGGTGCATTGGGCACCTTTGTTAGAGCTAATTGGCATGGGCAATGCTTCTTTTGCACAGGATTTACTGGGCAGAAAGGAGACAGCATATTCAGGGTCTATACTGTTTCTTATTTTCAATGAGAGTTTCTGTTTGTTCTAGGATGGGGTGGGAACCTTTTAGCGCTCCAGAAACATATCATTATTGTTTGGGCAATTCCCCCTTCATTGGGCAGGCTCCAACAACATTTTAAAAAACCACCACAGACACCATAGGAGAAACACCTTTAAATGTGTTGGCAATCTTGGTTGGGATAGTGGGAGTTATAGTTCAGTACCTCTGAAGAGCCCTGTGGTCACATTTTATTGACAGGAGCCCCCAGTGAAAGGTAACTTCACTTGCTCTGTTTCTTAACGTGAAGGAGGAGGGAACAAAAAACTGAACTGATTTAATTTTGGACTTATTCTCCTTCCCCTTTAGTACTGCAATGGCGGGGATCTGGCAGATTACTTGCACAGTAAGTACCCTTGTGATTATTTTGTTGTTGTTTTTCTGTCCCATTCTGGATTGCTAGGATGTCAACTTCTTCATTCAGCCCCAAGGTTTCGAAATGGTTGCTCTCCGCTCTGTCATTCCCCAGAGGTAGAAGGGAGATTGGTTTTTCTCCCTTCAGTCTGAAGGATGCATGTTTGCACACTGATTTGCACATTTCACAGATGTTTCCTCTGTTATGCAGTAGGAGGACATGTGTACCATTTCCATGTCTTACCCTTTGGCCTTTACCTTGACCCTCATATCTTCACCAAGTGCATGAGCCTGATGGCTGCAGCTAGGTGTTGTTGTGTACCTTTGCATCAGTGACTAGCTTCTGATTGCTCACACTCACAAACGTCTGCTGGACAACGTCCCCATTCTACAAGGTTTAAATGCTTCTCCTAAAGCCTAGGAGCTGGCAAGAAGAATTTTCAGCTAACACAGGGTAGTATTTCTGGTGAAATCTTTTTGATTTTGGCTCTGCCCAGGTTACCTCCCTTGGTTTACCAGGTCCTTGCCAGTGCCTCGATACTATTTTAACTGTTTTGGATCTTGAAATAAAAATAAACCTGCCGTATTTTTAGATTTTGAATTGGCAGCTTTTTTGAATGCACAGGGAATTCAGAAGGTATGGCTTTGTCGTTCTTTGTTTCCTCACACCCTCCTTTCTTTTTAAAAGCATTTAGTCTCGCATGCCAACTAAAAGATTAAAGCTGTCTCCTCACGATTATTAATCTCTCTTTTGAACTGGTCCATGTTTATATAAACAATTTTTATCGCGTTTGTCTTACGTTTTGTTAATTTTATGCACAGTTGATCTGCGAGAGGAGGAGCCTCCCGTTTTGTTTTTCTGTCATAGACTGTTGAACAGCAGTCACGTTAAACTGCTGGAACTGAAGGATTAAAAAGCTAAATTCGTGTTTTGCCCCAGAGCTAGCATTTGATGGTTTGTAATGATTAATTTGGATCTGAGTGCAAAAATGCACAGCTATTTTTTTCCCCTCTGGCTTTGCAACTGGAGTTTGAAGAAATCTTAACAAAGTTGTATGACCTGTGGGCTTTTAAAAGTGAAGCAGACTCCTGTGCCAAAGTCCCTCAAATTCTGTGGGGGGAAAAAAAATTAAAACTAAATTGTCCAGCTCCTGGGACT
This sequence comes from Ctenosaura bakeri, assembly GCA_948474755.1. Lineage (NCBI taxonomy): Eukaryota > Metazoa > Chordata > Lepidosauria > Squamata > Iguanidae > Ctenosaura > Ctenosaura bakeri. The sequence goes on along the minus strand of CAOLHI010002003.1, from coordinate 193,365 downwards.
ACATCAGACAGAGTCTATTTTGTGGTGGCACCAAGACACTGAGATATCTTCCTTGGGAGTAGCTGTTGTGCTTCCACTTCTAAGATGAGCTTCAGAAACTCATCCATTTTTCTAGAGACTGGATGATGTACAACAGTTGTTGTTTTGTGCCTTCAAGTCATTTTGGAACTGTGGTGACCCTAAAGCAAACCTGTCACAGGATTTCCTGGGGCTGAGAGTGTGTGACTCGCTAAGGTCACCCCATGGGTCTCCATGACTGAGCGGAGAATTGAACTCTGGTCTTCTGAGTCATGGTTCAGACCACAACACTATGCTGGCTTTCAGATATACCAATAGCAATCTCAGTTCTGGGTGCTGTTTTTAGGTAGCCAGCACCACACTGCCCTTCCGCTCAAGGAAGGTATCAGCAAGCTCTAGGGAGCCAAAAGGTTTGTAAAAATACAGATAATTGCAGGTGGGGAACTTCAGCAGAGCATCCCCTTAAGCAACTCAGTAAGCACTCCTCGTGTTCTGTGGGTGCAGAAGACTGACTAACTTGGTGCAGGCGAGTTGGGATAACCAGGCAGGAAAGTAGGAGTGGAATGAAGTAGCCTAGAAGAGAAGAGGGCTGAGTGAATGAGAGCGTTCCTTGCTGCACCACTGTGTTGAAAGACTTGTTTGTGATGGCTACGAAGTCAAGTGACAGCATGACATTTTGGTTGGTCCTGGCTTGAAATCTCTATGAAGGAAATGTGTCATAAGACGTCCGAAGTGAATTCTGTTGTCTTGTGGTTGTACATGAACTTTTTGGCTGACATCTTAATTATCCATGAGCTCCAGCTGCCCTTGCTTCCTGTCTGCTGTTCCCCTTTTTGTTGTTTTGGGGTACTCCTTATTAAAGCTTCAGGCGTTGCTCCATTTGTTGTCCTTTATGGCATCACTCCTGACCTTGGATTTTAACCACTAAAACTTGTGTCGCATCTACCCATGCAGGTGAAAAAGTGCCCGTGATTGCCATGGGCTGGTGTATCATAGCATCAGGAAAAGGCCACAAGTTCTTTTAGATGTTTTTGACTGCAGGGGAAACGCAGTTGTGGGCGTTTCTACCTTGGGGGCAAAGCAATTTGACCAGCCTTGGAACTATACTTGGCCCTCCGCATTTGTGGGTTTGACTTTCGTAGGTTCAATTATTTGCGATTTTTTTTCAACCCCTACTTCCCTTGCAACACCTTCGGTGCTTCTTTTCCGAGAGGACCTTCCCTCTCGGTGACTCCGATTACCCACCCCTGGTCCTTCTCCTCCTCCACCAGTGGCTACCAAAAGCTAAGGGCAGCTCACATGCCCAATTCCTCAGTACCACAAACCATCTCTCGATGACCCCACACACACACCGAAGGAAGGAGATGGGTGAAAGACAAGAAATATAGTGCCACCATTCTGAGCTACCCCTTTTCCCTCTTCTTGCAATTTTTCCACTTTTGTGAGGGTCCTCCATCCCTAACCCTAGTGAATGTGGAAGGCCAACTGCATGTGCCTTAACTTGCAGTGTGTATGTATATTTATTTATTTATTTATTTATTTTCCTTGAAAACATATCATAGGACCAAAAAGTGAAGGAAGGAATCTTTTGGTACTCGTGAAAAGAACTGATTTATTTCAGTATGTACTTCTGTGAATTATAATCCTGCTCCTCAGGTATCCTGATAAAGCACATTATTCAACCTCTGGAATAGATGTGCAGATAGTTGTGGGGTGGCATTAGTGGGAAAATGTGTGGGATCGTAATGCAAAAAGACAATTGTGACATGAGTCTTTAGCCTTCAAAGTAAATGCTTATGGTTAGCGTAAACATTCTGGCATCTATATTGTCGACCTGTACATTAGCTTATAAATGCTGGGATATTTATTCTAAAGCAGTCCTTTGTAGGTTTATGATCACAATCACTTTTGTTTTTTCCCCCTCTGGCCCTGCCCTGCAGCCAAGTCATAAATTGCGGACATCAGAGGACATGCATTGTAATCCACAAAATCTCTCGCTAAATTAAATCTGTTTGTTTTAAAACTGGCACAAGACCCCCTCCCTTTTTTTATATACTGAGACAGACAGATGTGGCTCACTTTCTGATTGTTTTCCTTTCCATATGTTGGCTTTTTTATAAAAAAAAAAAGTGGAGGGGGAGAACTCTTCTATAGAATAACCCACAGAATGGGATGGTGGGTGAGGGAAGAACCTCTGGCAGCAATCTGTGGTATAAGAACAGGGATGCCATGCATGTTCTTATTTCCTCTGTGTGATGTGGGAGGGCATGCTCATCAGGAATGTATTTCCTTCCTGTCAGCTGGTCTTACAGCTGTTTCATCCTCCTGCATTTCCTTATTTCCCTGGCATACTTTATTAAAATTCTGCACCCTAAACATCTGTATTCTGTGACCCAGATGAACAATGCAAATGGAGTTAATATACTTAACTTTCAGCCTACCATTCATGCTCTTGCCACACACACCCCACTCTTACAATAGATTGGAGTCCCACCGCTTTTGGTGGCTGGATTTTTTTTAGCTTCTAGCTTCTGCCTTTCTAGCTTCTGAAATTTCAGCTGGCCTTGTTCACCTCTTTTCCAGCTTCTCTTCATGCTCACAAAGGGCTAGGAACTTCCAACTTCTCTAAAGACGGAATAATAATGATAAAGGGATAATTCTCATAAAGCTTGGCTCGTGGCTCAGTACCACATTCGAGGTATTTTCATTGCTGTCGTGGAAACACGCGGTCTTGAACACTGGTAGCAAAAGGCTAATGGAAGATTTTTTTAAAACCCCTTTGCTGATTGTTAGGACCATAATAGTTGCCACCCGTATACTTCCCGTCGGTCCATTCAGTCAATAGGTTTTGATTGCCCTTCCAATTTCTCCCTTTTGGTTGCCTCTCTACTTTCTTGGAGAACAGGGACCAGGCAATCTGGCTAGCCAACATACACATCCCTTGAAACTTCCTCCATTCTTTCTTGAATGCAAATGTCATTCTTGAACCGTGGAGGGCCTTTAAAAATTAGCTATGCTTTATTTACCATGGCAGTAAAATGAATGCTACTGTCATCTCCCTTGAGACGTGGCTTAGGGTGCTGGGTATGTTTAGCCTGAAGGTGACAGGGTTAAGTGGTGACAAGATAGCCAGGTTTAAATATTCGAAGGGCTGTCACATGGAGGACGGGGCCAGCTTGTTTTTTGCTGCTCCAGAGACTAGGACATGGAACAAAGCCAATCCCTGAGCTGTGATTGGCTGGTACCAATCAGGCTTGCATAGCTCCTCCCTTCACAGATACATTCAAGAATTGTATCATTTCCTTCTATATAATGGGTCAGTTAGTCTGATTTAATAAGTTATGGGAAACAGAGAACAAAAGGGGTGTTGAATGTTCCGTATAAGAAACATAACACAATAGTTCCTTGAAGCAGAGAAAGGATGAAGAATAAAGAGTCGAGAAGTTCTGGGGGCCATGCTGGCAATGTGAAGGAAATTATTTCCTGCTCCTTGAAACTCCTGGTGGCCCTGCTATACAGGGTCATGCACCCCAGTTTTACGGTTTCCTTATCACAGCGTGTTCCTTCCATACTGTCGAGAAATTTCTGATTCAATGAAGGTTTGAAACTTTCTTACTTTGGAAATGACATCAAAATAGTACAGTGGCCAACTTTGAGGGTCAAGTATGCTAAAAGTCAGGTCCAGATGTGAGGGACTTGATCTGGTGTGTTCAGTGTAGTATTGTATACAGCCTTTGATACAACTTGGCAGATTTTCCTCCTAATTCACTGCAGGGATGCAATTCTTCTCAAAAGTTGCAATGAGTAATTCGAGCAATTTTCTTCCTGCCGCGAGGAAGTCTTTCAAACCAAGCAGCCTTTAAAATCGGTTTGCAGTTTGGGATTTATTGTGGGCAAAATTTGCATGTGGTTATTTTTCATTGAAAACATCATTTTCTGCATGGAAAATAATATTTCAGTGCAGAAATATCAATTTCTGATATATATATATATATGTGTGTGTGTGTGTGTGTGTGTGTGTGTGCGCGCGCGCATTTTTCTAGGCAAGTCAACCCTGTGTGAATTTTGTGCAGAATAAATCCCCGATTAGAGCATTTTCTATGCAGGAATTGGTATTTCTCCTTAAAATGCTCTTTCCTGCTTTGAGAGTGCTGTCTTCTGTGCGCAACAACCCCATGCAAACTTTGCACAGAATGAGCCCTGAACTGTGAATATTCTCATTAGTCTAGGATTCTTTTCCTTTTTTCTGCCCTTTTTGGAGTATGTTTGGATATTCTTTCCTTTCCTAGTTCATTGAAATGGGAGCCAGAGGCAGCACATCATAGAACGCTAAGGCTGACCTTGGGCCATAACCTAGGGCTGTACCCTTTCCAGATTCTAGCCTATGCCTCAGATTGGTCCTCCGTGAAATACCTTTTGGCAGGGGTGGTTTCTAGATTCCACTCTTGCATGTGTAAGCCTAGCCCCATGTTCTGAACTCTCCAGGCAAAGGTTCCCACGTTCTGTTGCAGGGCATGGTGTGGGATTTGAATCTTGGTGCCCTTCCCCTAGTAGACTCTTGTTTACTTCACTAGATTTTGAGGATGAGGTCAGCTGTCCCCTGACGTGATAAAAAGGAGGCAGGTTTTCTCATTGTGAACGTGTTGGCATGCATTACTCAGCATACCTGGGTGCTTAGCATGCATGTTGGCAAATTTCTCAGGCAGGCCTGAGGGCTGGCAGTTGATTCGCCTCTCCATCTCTGAATGGGTGAAGCATTAGTAACATGTGCTGACGAGGCTTGTTTTGGATGCCTCTCCTGCCCACACACACACACACACACACACACACACACACACGGAGTCTTTATTTAAATCTGTATGTTGTTCTGAATTCTGACTTCAGCTGCTGTAAACATTTCCTTGGAAAGAAGCCGCTGATGTCGCTTTGGCCCGGTAGAAATGCACGTGCTTGCGGTTGGTGTATATTTTCATCTAAACGCAGAACGATGGGCTTAGTTCGCCAGACGAAATAAATAAATAAATGAATGTGAGCATCACCAACAGTGAAGGCTGGGCTGCGGAGCAATGCCACAAGAGAAGTGTCGTTCTCGAACTGGCTGTGTTAACGTTTGTGAACAATCACCCAACACATTTGAGAAAACAGTTTTCTTCACCGGGACAAATGGCAAATAAAGTTAAAACACACTGGGGAAGAGTTACAGCAAGCAAAAAAAGGGAGTTAACCAAGTAGGGAGAACAAAGTGAGAAAAATATGGTATTGTATGTTGTATGTGGGGGGTTTTGGAAGGCAGTTTGTTTCGGTTTTTGCCTATACCCTGCAAGTATTTTAAAATATATTCCTTTAGAAATATATAGCCAACAAGCAAGAACCACACAGACTGAGCCTATTAATTGACCTTATGAAGTACAGTAGGTCCCCCGTAGGTCTCCTTCGTTGGCCAAGAGAGGCATGTAGTGTTGTGGAATTGGGCTTTCCATGCCTCTCCCAGCCAAGAAAGGAGTGTCTCTCTCCTTCCTCAGCTGAAAAAGTTGTGTGGGGAGCCATGTGCTTCTCATCTGAGGAGCAAGGGAAACTCTTTCCTCAGCCGAGAGAGGCACGGGGAACCCAGCGGCACCTCTTCCTGGGCCTCTAAGAGTCAGGGGTGGAGAGAGACTCCTTCCTCGGCCAAGAGAAGTACAGGAAGTCCAGCCATGCCTTGCATCTCTCTCAGCCAGGGATGGACAGATTCTCTCTCCTCCGCCGAGAGCACAGGGCCCCGGGCAGCACCAGCAGCTGTGACCCTGGAGCAAACCGTCCCCATAGTGGATACCAAGGACGTATTGGAGCTCTCTCAGGCACCATTGCATGAAAATGCTAATTTATTACATTTGTATTTTACATGTCAGAGATTTTCCACTTGGAATGACGATAAAGGGCATAGGCAATAGGCAATATTAGGGGAAGTAAATACTGTTTCCTGCATTGCTTTTGTAGGGTATGTTTTGTAGATGCAGCAAAAACATGAGGTATTTATGGGGAATTTTGAAATTGTCACCAAGCGTCAGGTCTTTGAACTTCTACCAAGGCTGGTCCCGTTCACTTGCTCAAGGGCTGCTTCTTTTGAAATCAAGCTCTCTCTTTCTGTTTGTCAAAAACACAAGACAAAACAAAACTCTGTGCTTATAGCACATGCAAGTCATGAGTTACAACCCTTGGCCAATTAAATTATTTGTTGTCGGCACTTAATCCACTGCGCTGAAACAAATTTAAATTAACTTAGCCAGTGTGTTGTTGTTGTTGTGAGCTTGGGAAGGGTTATCTCTCAACCCTTACAGGGCGGTTGTAATGATAATATAAAGGCACGGGGGCATATATGTCACCTCACAAGATAGATGGAGATAAAAATGGTATAAATAGCTCAGGCAGGCTAAGAACATCCAAAGAATCTGTTGTGAGAATGAGTAGTCAATATTTTCTTTGCCATCATTTGTCTGTTCCTTTGATTTTAATCTCCTTTTCTCCCAAAGTGAGGCCCAAAGCCACTTACAATATCCATTAAAACAATACTACAGTAAAATAAAATAAAACAAGTACCTTCTTTTTTTAGGACTACACTGTTGTTCAGATTGAATGTTCTTTATACATTGCCCATCCCATGGTTCAAGGCGATGTTTGAAAAAAGTAAATTGCAGCAGATTGGCCCTTACAAAGCACAGGCATTCTGTACGTTTCAGCTTTAGTTATTAGAAATGATAGCAACATTCGTTAGGTTATTGTTCAGGACAGTGATGGTCGCCGCTCAAAGTCACTGGTATCTGTTGGTAATAATTACGACTTTCTCAACCATTTACCTTCCTTCTGCCATTGTTTCTCCTTCCAGATATGAGGACCCTTAGCGAAGATACGATCCGGCTCTTTCTCCAGCAAATTGCTGGTGCCATGAAAGTTCTGCACAGCAAAGGGATCATCCATCGGGATCTGAAACCACAAAATATCCTCCTTTCTTTTGCCGGGGGCAAGAAGTCAAACCCTAACAACATTCGCATAAAGATTGGTAAGCAGTACACTGATTCGAATGTCCAAAGTGGAAGAATCTTCCCCCTTGATGCATTGACTTGACTAAATTTTAGATGAGTTTCTGCAAGTTTTGTGTGAGACCAAGCTTTATGATAAGTGCATTTTGGGGTGTTTAAAAAAATACGGAATTTGAAGGGTGTAGGTTTATGCCTGTAGATGCGGCTCCACTGTATTGAACTACAAAGTCTTCAATTAACTGTAGTTATCAAGGCTGGAAGAAGCCAGTGTCTCCGACAACTGTACTGAAGTAGGTCTAAATTCCTGGCTTGCTCCAAATCGACTAAGTATTGTTGCTTGCTTCCAGTGTAGCTGGAAACTGTAGTTAATTCATCCAAGATGTTTTTCAATCGTAGAACATGGAAAAGGGAGGTAGGAATGGGATGAATGCCCAGGAACGATCCTATGCAGACAAGACTTCCTACACAGAAGTAGAACAGATGCAAATCTTCCGATCATTCTCTCAGGGCGTCCTTAGGGTTGCATCCTCAATGGTTTTGTCTCTTTATCTGTGACCAGCAATTACTGTTTCGTGGAGGTCTTTCTTTGTGATGAGGATGAAAGTGCTTTTGTGTGACTGCTTTTTCATGACTTCTTCCTTTCTGCTTTTTTTTTTTTTTGGTTCTATGTGTAGCCGATTTTGGATTTGCCCGATATCTGCAGAACAATATGATGGCAGCAACTCTTTGTGGCTCTCCTATGTACATGGTATGTACTTTCTGGTTGTTTGCTTGCTCCCCGCTCTCCCACCAAGAGGAGCGTTCTGCCTTATTGCAATGAAAATGAGATTTTTAAAAAAAAGTATAAATAAAATCCATTGATTCCAGCTTTCGCAACTTGCATGTTGGACTTTTTAATCCAATTGCATTTCCTGTCTTTTAACTGAATGCACATTTTCTAACAGATGCACAGAGTTGATTCATGGTGCATTCCTCTTTTTGACGGTTTCCACTTTTTGATGGTGCCCTGGTCCCTAACTTGCCGAATAAGCACATGCCTATATGTGACGTGTGGACCATCAGCCTTAAGCAGTGAGCTGACTGTAGGTTACCAGTTAGCAAAGCATTGCTAGGGTCTAGTATGCCCCATTGTATGTGATCCTTCAATGCTCTATTCAGATAGGTTAGATTCCTGGTATGTTTGTGGTAAATTGGGATGTGAATATGTGATCCGAGATGCTGATGAACTGCGGTTCCTCTTAGCCCTAGATAGCGTATGATGAGAGGTCATGGAAGTAGTAATCAAGCTTCTAACAACAGGAAATAAGGGAGGGTCTCAAAACAAACAAAACTCCAGTTGAGGACCAGTGCGTTCCCCTTAACCCCTCAGCGAGTCCACCTTTTCTTTCTAATGAGTGAAGAAGGGCAAGGATCCAACGTACCTGCAGTGGCTCTCATCTTTCTCCACTGTCAGGCTGCACAAGTGGAAAGATGTCTTTGTGATGGTCATTCAGGGAATGAAGTATGGAGTCACCCTCCTGGCTTGATTTCAACTTAGATCCTTTTTTTTAGCTCCCACCTGGACGTCAGCCAGGAAAAGCTGCATCTTGAAACCTTTGTGCACTTTAATGGTCTTAATTTCTAAGAAAAGCTTAGGTTGTCCTCCAGAGGTACATTCTGGTGACTCATTTGAATGAATGCAATACATATAAATCAGTTGCTTCATGAGAAGGGCATTGATCCCTTCCGTGCCATCTTTAGCAAGTGGCAAGATTCAGGTTGTTGTTTTTCCTCTGTCTCTCTCTCTCTCTATATATATATATATATATATGTATCTGTGTGCTCTTTTTAAAAATGTCTTTAAAGCAAAATCATGCCTGAATTAATCAGAGTTATGAAATAGCCTTCTCCATGCGTGTATTACATTGTTGTGAGCTGAAGGTCAACTTTAATCTCTTTTGTGAAATTCTGGCCAGTATTTTAGAAATAATTGGAGAACGAGGAGGTGAGGGGACTCATTTTTTTCATAGTTGCTACAAAAGGGAAACAGCAGCAGCAACAATACATTCAGGACCAAAGAACACATGATATGCTCTTTTCACCGCATTTCAGGCCCCAGAAGTGATAATGTCCCAACACTATGATGCCAAAGCTGACCTGTGGAGTATTGGCACCATCATTTACCAGTGTCTGACTGGGAAAGCACCCTTCCAGGTGAGTTACTCTGGGGTTGGTTAACACCTCATGAGCTTCTCCTGTGGCTTCTCATAAATGTCTAAGTGCCTTCCCCCAGAGATTTCTTTCACAGAAGGAAAGAGCTTTGCCCTCCCTTTTGAGAACCCTCCGTGGTTCACAGGGAGGGTTGCACTTGACCTGTTGAGGAACATGCCATCCTGTTCAGGCCCCATTAATCTGAGTGGAAAGGCACATTGTTTTTTTCCTCTCACCTACATAAGAAGTGTACGTATCCTTGCAAACCGAGGATTTAGTTTAGATGTGAGGGGGCTTGAGATAACAGTGTCCCACATTTTCAGCACTGTGGTCAGGCCTCTCTGGCCTATAGCGAAGTTTCATTGGGACCAAGCAATGATGCTTTGTTGCTGGGTCCCAATGGCCATAGGTCAGTCTTCTGTGGCCTTTGGGAAAGCTGCGTTGGGACAGCTACGAAGGAGCCGTGAGAATCTAGCCAGCGAAAGCTAAGCAGTAAATTCATTAGCGGATAAAAACAGTTTGGCACAGTTGGTCTATCTCCTCTGCAGAAGCCTTTCTGACACATCTGCAAAGCAAAAGACTTTGAGGCAGGATCCAGGAGAATAGCATATTTTAAAGAATTACTCAAAATGTCTCTAATAGTATCCTCAAAAGCATATGGTTTTACACCAAAAGTAAACTCTTTCCCACTTCTTATGGTGCTTTCAAAATGTAATTTTGTTTCACTCCCCTTACCCTGACAAAAAGTATCTTGCCGTTTGTGTATCTGCTTTTGAGCTCCGGTGCTGAGCAGGGTCTGTTCAATTTGGACATCATGGTAGAGTTCGGTTATGGTGAACTGGAGGCAGGAGGGCAATGTAAGAGAAGCAAAGGGGGCATAAGCCAGTAACTTCTTCTCAAGATTGAACTGCAAACTGTGATATTCTTTGGTTGGAGCTGCTGCCATGTGGTGTTGGCTAAAAATGTTCAAAGAGATTGCTGCTATTCTTACGGAGCTGTTGAACCCAACATTGGCTTGGCTGCTTCAGCAGGAACACGTCCACCTGTTTCTGTCTTGGACAAGCTTGCCTCTCAGTTTGCTTTGTAAGCGTTTTAAGCTGCAGTGCCAATACTAATTTTTTTTTGGAAATAGAAGGCAGAGGTCCAGGATGAGAATGGATCCAGGATAAGAGCAAGAGAGGTAACGAAGAGGAAATGGGCTGAGAAGCTATTTGTTGCTGCTGGAGTATGAAGTTCATGGGAGGTCCAGGGTAGGAGCAACTGCTGCTCTAGGCAATAGCATGAAGGAGCTCTCCTGGTACATCTGCCCTGGTCGGACAGTTTGTGTCAGAGTGGTACTTCTCTTGGGTGCTCTGTGGCAACCATTGAGCAACTGTTGCCCCAGGAGGTACTGCACACCATCAGGAAAAGTGTGTAACCTTAAGTTAGTGCAAGTCATCAAAAAGATTCTGTCAAGAGCTACTAAAACCTTGGCTCTTGGTTGCTGGGGGCAGCTGTGGCTTTCTGCAAGGCAGGAATTAATCTACTGGTGTATGCCTCAGGATGAGGAAACGCCAGGCTTGTTCCGTGTTGGGCAGGAATGAGCATCTGTGACCCTCCAGAGGATGACCAATAATGAGAAATTATAGGAGCTGCAGTCTGAAAACATCTGCAGAAGCATACATGCCCCCCTCTGCTGTAGGACTAAAGGAAAGTTGACTTTGAGATTTTGCTGAACTGCAAATCGGTTAAGCCCTAGCCGTTCTCACCAGATGTAGGGGATGATGGGACAAACAGCACATCAATTGCTGAAGGGCAGAAGAGTCCTCACCCCTTAGCTAAAGCATGGTTTGACGCGTGTAAACCAGCCCATCTCCTTGGACCAAAACATCACTCTCCAGCGCCTGGTGAGATTTGCTTATCCAGGGATCAATGGTGTTTGTTTTTTTGATTATATGTAATTAATTTCCTGTTCTAGTGTAAATATTCTATCCTGATACTCAGTGCCCTGTTGTCTGAATAATGAATATTTATCTCCTTTTTCCTGTGGCTCTTGGCTACCTTTTATGATGCAAATAGATTTTTAAGTATTGCTATTAGTAGGAACATTAGCATGGGTGTGGGCAGCTGTAAGATACAACCTACTTAGCATCATTGAAATGTTTGTATTTTACCTATCAGCGGGAATGTCCAAGGTGGCTAACATGAAATAACAATAAGTACATAAATGGGAAACCAGATGGAAATAATGATTCATTTCTCTCGGACTCAGTATTTGCAGGGCAAGAACTACAAATGTTTGGACAGAAGGGGGGCCCATGTCACCCCAGCACCCCTATTAACCTGGGAGCAGGGAAGGTGATTCGAAGTGTACATAGATCTTGAGGTGGAGATTCAGTAGTAAACAACATATGGTTTACTCCATGCCCCACCAGCTGCCACTGAATACTTGGCATGCTCTTGAGAATCACGCTGCCTCTTCTAATTCTTAGGACTGTGTAGGCTGCAAATATTCCCCCATCCACTGAAAAGGGGGTTGGTGTTCTGGCTTTTGCCCTAAGCGTGCTGATACCTCATCTCTTGTATTTTGTCTACACAAAGATCCAAGAATGAGCTTGCTAGGTACAGAATTCCAAGGGTTTGTATGTACGAGTTGACAACTTCTTAACCTTATTTTCCCTGCTCCCTTTGCAGGCCAGCAGTCCTCAAGATCTCCGGCTCTTCTATGAGAAAAACAAGGTGCTCACGCCTAAGTAAGCGTTCTTCCAGTATTGGCGTTCCCACCCAACCCCCTGCTACCAACTGCTGCTGTGTTTTGCCTTTACACCTGTCTCCTCATGTTTGGCATGTTTAAGAAATAACTTGGCAACCTCCCTCTCGGTTCTTTAGCTAGGAATGATGGAGCCCAGAGGCTGGCAGGCTGAAACTTGCTTACCTCAGTTGACCCTCTCTCGAAGCAGTGGAACAGGTCCTCTTTTTAAAAAAAGCAGGGGCAAAAAAAAAAGAAAAGAAAAAGGAGGGTTGGACAGTTAAGACTGGCAAAGGAAAAACTGCTGAGCTGATAAAATACTGTTCTTTCGGTCAACTGCAATCAGAGCTTTGAAACAGCATGCTGTAATCGACATAGTTCACCTGCAAAGATAATCCTTTTTCCTTTTTGGTCGAAAGGACAGAGCAAAGTTACTTCACAAGTAGGACAGAAGTTAACTTTGTTGATCTGACTCGTAACCGCTTGCAGCAATTTTTGAAAGTTGTTTTCTAAGGGGATTTTAAATACTTTCTAGTGACGTTTGAGATGGGTTTTTTTCCCCCAAGGTTTAAGCCGCTCTCATTAATCTTAAGGCTTTTTGAAAAGGTATTGAAAAGCAAGTTAGGAAGATTATGAAGAATGCAGCAAGCAACTTCTAGAACAAGTAATGGCAATGGATTACTTATAAAAAGTAATTTTCCCTGGGCTCTTAGTGTAGTTTGTTGCTTGGTCGTTATCTTCCCCCAAAATGAAAAATTGGTACCTGTGTTAAAGGAGTGTGTTTATTAACACTGAGGTGGTTGGGCCATTAGTGTTGTGTCTGTGTTGTGGACAGAGGAGTGAAGCTAAGAGATTTACTTAAGTCCCCTTTAAAATGAGTCAAAAGCAAGTGCGGGTGTTTGGGACGTGCATGCTTGCTGAATAGCTGAGATACAGCCCCCTTCACTGATACCTGCATAGGACAGCCTTTCCAACCTGGGCCATGCCTCTGATGCCTTGGTGTATAATTCCCATTATTCCCATTTGGGCAACAGCACCCAGCATGGGGAAGGCTGAAATTCACGGAGACCTAAAGCAATAGCATGTATGTGGGATGGGAGCTGCACTGCAGATCCTCTGGGACTCACCAAGTTTGGAAGGCTGGCATAGGAAACTTCAGGGCCCCAGTGTGTTATTTGACTGCTGAAAGGATAGATTTGGCAGTGTGTGTTTCAGGACGGTCCCCTCCCTCTTTCTGCTGATGGACGAGAGGCCATTTTTCCTTGCAGAAAAGCAGCGTCATTCACCACCATGCATCTCTGGCACAGCACATTTTTGGACAAAATTGGAACCTGGAAGTGGTTGTGTCTACTTCTAGTTTGCCTTTGCAGGACTTTTGGCCAATTTTCAGCCTGTTTGAGGGGTTGTGTGTCTTCTACCATTTTGGAGTATGTTTCCCACCCTCAGATTTAAGAAAATGTGAGGTGCTGGGGGATCTACAAAAAGCAGTTGAAGCCACACTTTTCCCACTCTTCCTCTACAGGGTGAGTGTAAATCTCTCTTTTAACCATGAGCCTCAGTCACCTCTTGCCATGACATCATCACTTGCCTTTTTATGTGGTTCCTTGGCAGAGGCAAAGGTATTTCCCAAAATAACATATTGTATAGGCAAGCTTCAACTTGCCTCCAAGGAGATGGAGAACTTTACCATGGAATATTGTTTTGGTGGCATTCCTCTGTCTCCTATAGCACACTGTTTCATCCCAGGGTCAGAGCTTTGAAAAGTTGCTTTGTCAGTATTTAGCTTGCAGAATCCTTCAAGTTGGCATGACTGCATGGTTTTGGGGGGGGGGGGTCCCTTTTAGCTCCAAAAATGCAACTTTTCCCCAAAGCTTTCATGAATGAGTGCTGGAGATTATTGGCACAGGTGAATGCCATTCTGAGCTGAGGCAGCCTATGCCCTTGGCTTTGAAGCAATAGGGCTGGTTCATTTTAATCAGATGGCATGAAGTAGTTCCAACTTGTCCCTCCTGTGAATCAGCCCGTATGCTTTCCTTATCATGTTTTGGGTGGTATGTTTTGAAATTTCATTTGAAAGTTGCTAGGCTCTGAGGACGCAACATGGCACAACAGACCATGGAAGGCTTGGATGAGCCTGGTAGGGACGTGGAGAGACAGAGACAGACAGTCTGGTATTCCCCTCTTGGCAGGAGGTCCACGTGACCCTGGGCGTGCCATGTTCTCTCACTTGTCCTTTTGGCCGTGAAATATGCTTCAAAGCTGTATGCTGCCTGAGGTGGAGGTGAGGGGGCAGATGAACAAAACACTTCATATTCTCTGCCAAGTGGGAAGAACAAAATTAAGGAGCGGTAGCCATCTTTACCGCTTAAGACCTGATACACAAGGGCATGGTCATTACTGGATTTCTCTAAGCCACAGTTTGGCAAAGTTTCTCTTTGGTTTCTAAGTGATGCTGGCTAGTAAGAGCATATAGCTAAACTAGGCTGGTGTTTGTGTCCCACCTTTTTTGCCTTAGGCTCTGTCCACCCCTAGAATGCAGTCCCTAAGAAACCCCATGAAACTGAATTTGTCCCTCAGTCTGAAAAGTTTCCAAGCCTTGGAGAGCTGAACTAGATGGGAAAATAGTCTGATCTGGTGCACTGCAGTTTTACTCCTTTTATTCTGAAGTAGATGGAATGTAGGCCTGGTGGAGGGTGATTATCCTTCATCCCTACCTCCTGGGCAAGCAGCTGTTTTCCTAAGGAGACCTTGCGGCGTCTCAAGTGCAATTCCTGCTCCAGTACATTCCTCACGGTGACCGCACTGCCTGGGAACATGCCCACCATCCAAGCTAGAAAGGTCCCCCTTTGCTCCACGCACCTACGTCAGGCATTAGGCTTTGCTTGCAGCTGTTGCTGCCCTCTGGGTTCTAGGAATTGCTTGTGAGAGGCATGTGGATTTCACAGAAAATCCTAGATAGTTTTTAGAGTCTGGGTCAAAGCCATTGGTGCTCAAAAGCAACTGTGTTTTCCTCTGAACATGGATCATGGACAAGCACGTGGTCACTTCGTGAATCTCCTTGTGCAAGTTCCCTTTTTGTCCGAGCAGGAACCCCCCCCCTTTTTTTTGGACAACTGTCAGCATCCCTGGCCAATGCAACCAATAGTCTGAAAAAGTAACTTTCCAAGCTCTGATTTCTCAACTTCAGCTGGAAGGAAGACGGGGAGGACAAAGAGATGCTGCCGAAACATCAGCTTCGATTATTTATTTTGACATTTCTCGGTGAAACTGGATTTCAGCGAGAAGAGGAAATGACAAGTCTGCTAGCAGTTAGCTGTGCCAGATTTAAGTGGAGTGTGTCAGCTTTCTAGGCTAAGCCCTGACTACAGGGTGCATGTGTTGTTGACCTCATCTGACTTCTCCAAGTGGGTCTGGCAAGCGGCAGCAGCAGTCATATTATGTACATGGTAAATACCAAGAATTTGCCTGTGCAGGAATTTTTAAACGGCTCTGCCATTCTCTCCCCCCCCCCCTGCCCTTGCTAGTCCAGCCTCTGCTGTTGCCTTGTCTATGTTTTCAAGATGAAAAATAATCTCTGTTGGGCAGTGTTTGCTTTTTGTGGCCCAAAGAAAGAACGAGAGAAAGAAAGAGAAAGAAAGACTGGGGGATGGACAGAATTTACTGTATGTAGAGAGTAGCTACAATATATATACATACACATACAGGGCAGCTCAAGCTGTCTGAGTGACTAAATCAGAAAATCCAAATGCCAACCCGTAATTAATGCTGACAAACCACCGGTGTTTATTTCTCCTCCAAAGCTCCCATTTACTTCTGTAGAATCTGTGCAGGAAGATTTCCCGGTTTCCCAAGGGTGTTTCAGACCTGCCAGTCTCCTCATTTTGTCACACTTAGCATTTATTTGTGAATGGTTCTAGGTTGCCTTTCCACCAGAAAGGCCTTGAAAGGAACATAAACAGTTGAAAAAACCAAGATAACTGCTTTGCTTGGGTTCTCCCATCCAAGTGCTTACCAAGGCAGACCCTGTTTAGCTTCCAAGAACAAACAGGATCTGGTGCCTTTAGAGCATTCAATTAAATCTCCATAATTATCAGACCTGCTCCCTTAAGTGACCAGAAGTGCTATCCACTTTCTTGAGTGTTTTGCAGACAATGGAAAACCTGACTCCTGGGCCTTTGACTCAGCTGGCTTTTTTTAAAAAAAATCTTATGTGGCTATTTGCATCTTGTTCACAAACTTTCTTATTGTTTCTCATTGTGTGTTAATTTCTAGGTGTGGATTTGTTTGAGGTTTCTTTTTTTGGTATTGTAAAAGCACTTTAAAGTGCCAGAAAGGAAGGATTCTAAAATTCTGGGGTTTTGTTTGTTTTTCAAAGCATCCCAAGAGAGACATCAGCCCACCTGAGGCAACTGCTGCTGGGACTCTTGCGGCGAAATTACAAGGACCGGATGGACTTTGGTAAGGGATTCTCTAGTTTGGACCTTCTTTATCTAGTTGAATCAGACCTGCTTCTGTCTTTTGACTTTCTAGGGCTGGGGTGAGGAATTATTTTTCTTTTAAAGTTCATGTGCCTTCAAGTTGTTTCTGACTTATGGCATCCCTAAGATGAACCCATCACAGGGTTTTTCTGGGGGGCTGAGAGTATGTGAGGTATCCAAGGTCACCCTGCGGTCTTCCATGGCCAAGCAGGGAATCAAACCCTGCTCTCCAGGGTCATAGTCCAATACTCAAACCACTATATTCCGCTGTCTCTCTTTACATCTGTTTTTTTTGTGTGCGACTTCAAGTTGTTTCCAATTATGATGGCCCTAAGGCAAACCCATCATAGAGTTTTCTGGGGCTGAGAGTGTGTGATGTGTCCAACGTTTTCATAATTGGGTTTCCATGACTTAGCAGGGAATTGAACTCTGGTCTCCAGGCTTGAGTCCAGTGCTCAAACCACTACATCACGCTTGGATGAAGCTATCTGCCCATAAAAATCAGCTCTTATGGGTTTGTTTCTACTTCTGCCTACCTACCCACCTCACCAGCTGCAGGGATATGGGTGGAAGCCAGACATGAGAATTCCTCACTGTGTTTATGAACTCGCTTCTCAGCAAGGACTTCTAGTGTTGATACTTCAACCATGCATGCGTTGCAGTATAACCACTTGATATTACAGATTTGAATGTGTGTCAGAGTGATAGATGAATGCATTTTGACTCAACTATCCTTTTTTGCCCCCAGATGAATTCTTCCATCACCCTTTCTTGGATGCAAGTGCCTCTATGAAAAAATGTAAGTTTGTTTTGTTCTTACAGTCTCTCTTTTGCAGTTGAATTCATGGGTATTGCATCGAGACTATAAATTTACCTTGCAGCATGCAAGTTTTAGGTAGACCTTTCTGTTTGCTCTCTCAAGTCTGATTTCAAGTATGTGAAGGGGCAATAAAACTCACACCGTTAGTTGTTCTGTACATGAGTTGTTCACTGAGTGGTGGAAGGCTTGTCATTGTTAGCAAGTTAACTCTGTTGCCTGAGTTTTGATGGTTCAATGTAAAAAAGTTCTCTTTTCAGAGTTTTATAACTAATCCAGCTAAGTATTCTCTCTTCGTTTTTGTTGAGTTCCAAAGCCTGGGGAAACAGCTATGTAGAGCTAGTGGCTGCTAATTCCCTCCAACACAGACAGTGACTTAGTAGAAGCCTCATCTCTTTAGAGCATGTGTCCCGGGAATGTGCAGTGCCAAAAACAACACCTACACAAACTCCTAAACAATCAACACTGGCCCCCAAAACACAAGCTTGCCTTCTCTCACCTCAGAGACAGATGTTCAAATGTTGTGTTTCAGATTCTACTAGTAAGACAGGTACCTTGAATGACATGCACTAAACTTCAGCCTTCCAAGTCATAGGGAAGTAGTCTTTGAATGTTGATGAACTATGAAACCCAGAGATGTAATATGAATCCACACATGCGTCCTTTTCCAGGAAATGTGACAGTTTTTATTTTTAATGTAGCAGAGGTAGGCAAATCCTAGACACTTTGACTAATATTTGTGATGCTAACACAGTAAACTGTATTCTGGCATTGAGCCTGTCAGTGCTTATGGTTTTGTAATGACAAATGAACTGTGTCACTGTGGCTTTGCGTGAATATTTGCATTTAATCTTTGTAACGATAATTCCTCCTTTTTGTTACTTGGGCCTGAAATGATGTTCTGTAGCCCATAACTAAATAGAAATACGAAATGGAACAGCAGTTCACTGCCACCTTCCACCCAAAATCTTTTCAAGTGAAGGATCGTGTAAAGTTGATGGTGTCAGGTGGAACAGTTTCTGTTGTTGTTGTTTGCCTACAAGTTGTTTCCAACATACAGTGACCCTATCATGGAGTTTTCTTGGCAAGATTTGTATAGAGGAAGCTTGCCTTTGCCTTCCTCAGAGGCTGAGAGAGTGTGAATTGCCCTGAGTCACCCAGTAGGTCTTCATGACTGAGAAGGGATTTGAACCTTGATCACCAGAGTCGTAGTCCAATGCTCAAACCAGTTAAGCTTCTTGCACATAATAGCAGTACACAGAAATGGCAGTGGTGAGGCATCCTGTTAGGTGAAAGTTGGTAAACAAGAATTTACCAAGAATCCAGGCAGTGGTTCAATGACAGGTGGTTTTCAGGTATTAAGATCAAAGTTTGGTTTCCTGTGTTTCCCAGTAAAAGAATCTCAGGTCCTGGGCAGAGAGAATATGTCTCCTGTATAAGACCTTGAGTAACCACTGATATACAGAATATGGATAATGCTTAGCTAGATCAGGGTTTCCCAGCCTTCTCTCTCCAGATGTTGTTGGACTCCAGTTCCCAGGGGCCACAGACAGCACAGTGAATGGTCTGGGACTATGGGAGTTGGAATCCAAAGCTTCTGGGCACCCAGAATTGGGAATGTCTGAGCCAGATGCGCTAGCAAATGGATTTGGTATTAAGCAGCTTCGAATGTTTAATTCCACCGTTTAAATGAAGATCAATGCTGTAGTCGGTTTGAAAAAGGTTCCTTTTTTGGACTACAACTTATAGTGGTCATGCAGGCTGGTGGATACTGAGAGTTGGACTGCAAAAAAGGAACTCCTCCAAGCTTTTGTTCTACAAACATAGTTAAGATGGAGGACTGTACTAGATGTTTTCTTTGGGAAGCAGAAATAGCAAGAAAGTAGGTACAAGGAGCACATGCAAGGCAGGGCTGTTGCAATGGAGCTCTTTAATTTTTCATGCACTTGCTGGGTCTCACCTAGCAAATGCTCCTCTGCCAGGGCAGTTTCCTAAATAGCTGTGTTTTGAGAACGTGCAGTGGTTGGTTGCAACTGTCTCCTGTGGGTGTGAGACTGAGTGATAAATGACAGTTTTGGATTCTCTTCTGATCAGGTCAGCCAATTAATGAACAATGGGCACCATCATATATTTTACTTGTTGTTTATCCTAAGCGGACGATATCAACCATGAAGTGTCTAGAGCTAGTGGAGCCCCAGGAAAATCTGGAACTTTTAGCCTCCATAGCTCTGAATTGTGATTTCATCCCTGACCATAATTTGAAATAATACCCCCATCCTTAACTGTACTCAGGTGTCGCTCCCATGGGCAGGAAAAAATTCTCCTGGTTTAGGGCCACTGCTGCCAAGCCTTCCCGGTCCTTGCCTTCAGCTGCAGGGTCACCCTGCGGGGGAGGCCTTGTGAGACATGACCATCAAAATCGGAAAGGATATTTCCAGCTTAAGGATATCCAAAGACCAACCGGTCCCCCTGCTCGAACAGCTGTGCCCTCATGGAAAACGTTTTCAACAAAGTCCGAACCACTCAACAACCAGGAAGGATCATCTGAGCCCTGGCGTACTCCACAGACATCCTGCAAGCCTGCCCGAACAACACCACCCTCTGCTCCAGCATTATGGAGACCAAGTTGGCAGGGATCACCACAAAAGCAACAACGGATTTTCTTGACTTGGCCTCCATTCCCGTCACTACCGGCCTACTCAGAACAGCAGCGTGGTGCTCCCGCTCCAAAGCTGCAAAACCAAGGCAGAAAGAGTAGGGCTCCCGTCACCCGGCTGCTATCTCCAGAATCATCTTCTACCCTTCCCTGGGGCACTAGTCCTGTAAAATATCGGCATCCGCAGGCATTTAGAGGCCTGGTGTTATCTCCCAGGCCACAGACTTCCTATGTCTGGGTGTGAACTAGGAATAAAGCTCATGAAGTCACATTATCTGTACCCCTCAAATATTGGGAAGGAAATGTTGCTTAATCAAATACAGGATGACGAGAAATTCTTGTTCTTATTTTCCTTTGTTGGGAATAAGCGATGTACGAGAGGAGCAGGTGAGGACCAGAGATCTAGCCTGTGATCATGTACTTTGGTGCTAAAAATTCACTTTTGTGGGCCTTTGGCCCAATTTTCCCAGTCAATAATATGATGAGTCAAATAAGAGAGCACAACTCGTTATGTGAATCAGGTAGTATTTACTTTCACCATGCCACCTGGTAAGGCTCTCCTCAAGTGGTCTGAGGTGATATTTTGGAAGGTTCAAGTCCATGTGATGAATGACCCGCACTTTTATGTATGAATCAGGGCTCTCAAGCCGAAGATCAGATAGCTGAAGAAAAGCAGAGCTCTGAGTTTAGAGAACTATTTCAAGGAAATCAATTGCCTTTGAACTTTGAATCTCTTGGGTACCTGTAAATTGAAGTCTGTAATAGATGAAAAATAGGACCAAATTTGAGTGGTTCTTCAGCCATCTCTCATGGATGATTCTTTGCTTGTAACTGAATGCTGCTTTTAAGAGCATTTGCCCATTACCTTTCTGGTATTTTGGGAGAGAACTATGGTTTGCTGGTATGGTGGAGCATGACACAGACAATGAGAGGGTCAGATTTCCAGTCAAATGTGCTTCAGCCATAAGGACTAGGACTAATCAAGACCTTGTATGGATTCTGCTGGTCAAGACAGAACATCTTGAGTTGGATGAAACAGTGAGCCAGAAGAGCAGAGAGGCATTGTGTCCATCATAATGTCTTCCAATAAAACAGAGGCACCATTGTCTACCTACATACAATTCTAACTCTTTCCCTTTCTTTTGTTAGCTCATTCAAGGGTGGAAACCTATGGCTTTCCAGATCTTGTTGGAGTCCAGTTCTCATCAGCCCTAGCCAAAGTTTGACAGTGCTGGGAGCGGAAGTCAGACCATTTCTGGAGGGCCATGGGTTCTGTGCCTCTTCAGTAATAAGACTTGGAGTCATGGCTACTTATCCCAAAGGCATGTTCTTTTGCAGAACAAGGTGTTCTCTTGGACTCATTCATTTGACTAACTGGGAACTTATTTTATATGTGTTTTTATACTATATACATGTTTATATATTACATATTTGGTTTGGCTTCTTTATTTTTCTATTTATGTGTCTGTAAATTTCAGAATTCTGGATTGTTATGATAATGAAGATAATGACAATAAAAAAAAATAGAAAATGCATTCTTGAGTTAGAAGTGTTTTGTGTTTTGCTCTAAATGTTGTGTTAGTAGCCCTGATCAGCAAAAAAATTCGTGCTAACATAATGCTCTGTGGTGTTAGTGTTGGGGTCTTTGGCACTTCTCTGCAAGATGAAGAGGAACCATTGAATAGTACTGTTTGGGTTTGATCCTCCAACCAGTTACAAATCCACCTAACAGTAGCACTGTCTAGCCCACATTTGACCAGCTTGTCTTTATCATGGGAAATCTTGTCCAGAGCTTCACTGAACTCAAGATGGGCTACATCCACGGCATTCCCCTGATCAACCAAGCTTGTAAATCTATCTGAAAAAGAAATAAGATTAGTTTGGTGTGAGTTGTTTTGGGGAAACTCCTGCTGACTTTTAAGTAATCACAGCATTCCTTCCTGAGTGCTCACAGACTGTTTGTTTTATGATTTTCTGTAAAGTCTTTCCCAGTACTGATGTCAGGCTGATTGGGAAATAATTGCGTGGGCGTCTTCTTTTTAAAGATGGAGACAACATTTGCAGGGCCAGCTGCAGGAACTGAAGCCCTGACCTGTTAAGTGCATAGGCCAGGTATAGCCCACACTCTGTTCCCTTTTGCCCTCGCGGTGTTTCATGTACAAACAAGCATTTGCCTGTACCGCTCCTCTCCCTTTTTGTTTTCAGATTGTTCCATTGATTTCCTCAAACCTGTCCAGACAGCATCTGGTCCTAGAATTAGACCTTTTTTCCAAAATTGCTGAGTATGGCAGACTGAAAACAGGGATTTGTGGGCAAGGAGAACCTGCCTGTTAAAATGTCAATAAAGTTAAATCATTTAATTACAGTCTCCAAGGCTTGTTGAATTCATTAAATCATTTTTTTTTAATCAGAACACTTTTTTTTTGTAACCGTCATTGCTTCAGCCCTCAAAAATAAGCCTGATATTTTTTTTTTATCTCATCTCTTTTTCTTGAATTAATAGAAGCTTGGAGCCAGGCAGTAATTTTCTGTTGGTATCTTTTAAGAAAATAGGCAGGGATGAAGTGAAGAATTTAATAATGGCCTTGCGCTTTTGGGTTTTTAGATTATTCTTGGCTTCAAAAGAAATGATGATGCTCGCAAATGGTTTCACTCCTGAGGTGAAAAATCAAAGTGACACACTCGCACATGCATGTATATGTGCCACTGAGGGGTGGGGCTCGATTTTATTATATTGATTTGTTTTTCCCTCTTATATTCCTTGCTGACTTTTAATTAAAAGCATTTATTATCCTGCCTTCATGTCTCCATATGAGGCAGCCAAGGCAGTTTACAAGAAGATCAAAGCCAGCAACAAATGCTCTTTAAAAAAAAAAAGCTAGAAAACACCAAGAAGGCAGTCAGCAATAAATCAGTCTTGTATTTTAACAGAGAGCTGATCGCCATAGGTGACCAAAAATCACATGCAGGAGAGTGTGTGGAATTTTGTGCATGTGAGTCATTAGGCTGCTGCAGGAGGGATAGAAATCTGGCCCTTGTTGATCTGGTTGCTTTGGTTTGTTCTGTGCCAGCTAAAAAAAATGATGCTTTTGCAAGCTCATTTACACATCTGTGATAAATGCCCTAAAACAGTTGTTCTCAAACTGTGGGGCAAGACCCTAAAGCGGGGGGAGAGATAGTTGCTCAAGGAGAGGTGCAAGAAAAATCAACCTGCAAGTACAGCAAATGTGGAAAAGAAGGGCAAGCCTTTGGGTGCGGATGTGTGCGTGTGCATACACCATTGTGGATTGACTGTCCCCTGCAAAAGAGCAATGCAAAGCGTCTTTCCCAACCTCAGACAGAGCAAAAAACGGCTTCCCTTTTCTAATGCTTTTCCCACTCAGCTTCACTGAACAGTCAGTTGTTGGCACAGTAGACACATGCCTCACGAGGCAGGTTCTTGGGTGGAGGGGGGAGGAAATGAAGACAGGAAGTGGAAAGCATGAGAGGGGCCTGTGAGAGAGAGCCGGGGAGAGAGGCATAGGATGGGACACAGTGGGGCATGATGTCGAGCAGGGGGGCAGACATTGGGACGTAGATGTAAAGGGCATCTCGGGATAAAAAGTTTGAAAACCACTGCCCTAAAACACACGAGAAGATGAGCCCTGGTGGCGCAGTGGTTAAATGCCAGTACTGCAGCCACAAGGTTGTGATTCGATCCTGCCGGGCTCCAGGTTGACTCAGCCTTCCATCCTTCCGCAGGTCGGTAAAATGAGTACCCAGCTTGTTGGGGGCAAAAGTATGACATGTCTCCCCCCTCCTTACTTTCTCTCCTTCAGCTGCTTTTGTGCCAATGCCTTCTTATCCGAGCTCTGGTTCTGGGAGTTCATCCAGCAGTTCTTCCACGTCCCACCTGGCATCTCCTCCTGTAAGTACATTAGGAGCCTGTTGGCTTCCCCATTCTACCTCACCATCATAAAGATTTATATGTGGGGTTTGGAGGATTGCTGATTGCTGATTGGTACTAGTGGCATCTTGTTTTATGAGAGACTTTTGTACAGTGTGAGGTAGAGGAGTTGGTGGGATGTGTCTCACTCTGTTTCTTCCCATCCCTTCCTTCAAGCAGTCCCTTGGAGAGATGCCACATCTCC
Organism: Ctenosaura bakeri; assembly: GCA_948474755.1. Classification (NCBI taxonomy): domain Eukaryota; kingdom Metazoa; phylum Chordata; class Lepidosauria; order Squamata; family Iguanidae; genus Ctenosaura; species Ctenosaura bakeri. Next base: position 169,332 of record CAOLHI010002003.1, on the reverse strand, counting down.
AAGAGAAGACTTTAACCTCACCTACCCAAGGTTCGCCCGGCTTCCTTCATGGCTCAAAGGAGTCAGCTGGCAGCAGCAGCAAGAATTCTTCCTGTGACACTGATGACTTTGTCATGGTGCCAGCCCAGTTTTCAAGTAAGTCTTGGAGGGGTTGAGGTGAAGCTGGGAAACAGAAGGAAGTGTGATGGGATGGCGACAGTGGGGATGTGAACACTTTTGATAGAAGTGGTAGCTGTGTATGGTTTGAAAGAAAGATGGGGCCATGTTCCCCAGTCCCAAGACTGCCAAGACAAGACTAGCCAATTTATTTTGGCCCACATTCTTTAATATGCAATTTCCTAGAATGTAGGATGGGAGATTGTTAGGGAGATAACCCTGCAGGTGGGTTTGTTGTGAGATAAACTTAATCAGAGCCAGCATGATGTGGTGGTTTGAGAGTTAAGACGAGGACTCTCGAAGACCAGAATCTGAAACCCTGCTCAGCCAGAGAAACCGATGAGGTGGCCTTGGGCAAGTCACAGCCTCCCATCCTCAACGGAAGGCAATGGTAAACGGCAGCAAGGGTTAATGGGAGTTGTAGCTCTGGAGGAAGAAGTTGCTGCAAAGAATGGCAAGGACTGCATGAGAGATCAAGTTGGCATTTATATAGGACAAAATATAATCAGAGACTCTGCACATTGTGATTTTTTCTCTTTGATGCATTGTAACCAGTGGAACACGCAAGATAACCTTGTGGTTACACAGGACAGAATATAGCTAGAGACTCGTACATTGTGGGAACATTTAAGTAACAGCAATTAGAAGTTTTGTTGTTGTTAGTTAAGCAGTAAGACACTGTATTCTGCCAGTGTGAATAGTAAACGGAAAACATTGTTACGATGTCATGCTTGTGAGTAATCAGAAATGTAGCTGCAACAAGTTGTAACATTATAGTATCATAATACTACTAAAGGATCACATTAGATAAGAAACCTACATAGAGTGACTTCATTAATAGAATATTGATTGTCATATAAGTTTCAGAATTTTCTAGTAAACGTATACACTGCTGTTGTCTGTTGTTGAATTGTAGTTTACAACATCTGGAGGGTACCATGTCGGTGAAGATGCTCTACCCTTTTAACTCACTCGCTCCCTCCTGTAGACCAAGGGAAGATTAGTGCCATTATCATTTGAATCATGCGTGCATTTAGGTAATTGCAGGAACACAGACCTGGAAATAATTCCTCCCTCTCTCTTTTGACCTAGGTGATATAGCTGTGGAGACTGTGGGAGGAAAACTGGCTCAGGACAGCCTGATGTGTAGCGGGTGAGGAAAAAGAACTTTAAATGTTTATGGTCATTTCTGAGCTTTGAAGAAAAAGGACATGCATCTCAGGATGCTCATGGTCTTCCTTTGTTTTTTAAAAAATGCATTTTGGCCTGTGGGGTCTTCTAAAGTCATCTTGAGAAGGCTCTGGCAATGTCCGCACTAGATTCTTGTAGTGCTGTTATTCCACTTTCAGTATCTGGTGGAATCCGGGGGTGGGGGCTAAACTGGTGTGGATTTTGCTGAAGAAGTGACATCTCTCATAGAGACCACGTTGTGTATTTTTCTTTCTGTTTTCTGCTTGCTTTTTCCCCAGAAGCTCCTTGGTGACTTCAGCCTGCTTGGAAAGTCAGAGAAGGACGCCATCTCCCTCCCCACCTTACAGCAGTTCTCCTAGCCCATCCGGGTAAGGAGGAAACTGGGTGGGATTGATGGCACTCCTTGTCACAAAAAGCGGAGGGAGGGTAGTGCAGAACTCACGTGATCCTTGTGAGGTTTCCTGTCATTTTCTCAAGCTTTGTTTTACTACCGAAGGACAGGAAGTTTTTTCCAAAAAAAAATTTCCTGCCAGCAGCAAAGAGCAACCAGTGTTCAGCGCTTGGAAGGTGGTTTTAAAAGTGAATACAGTACCGTTACGTGTTGTAGTGAAAATGTGTTGCCTTGCCCTCTGCTACGGCGGCATTAAACAAGTGACTTGTGGCATTGCTGATTAATTTTCACAGGGAGAGGGCAACACCTCACCGTTTGGGTTTGATAATAAAGAGTTCTATCAAAATGCTTCTCAAACGGCCTATAAAGGTAAAGGTCATTGTAAAAAGTAACAGGAGAAAGTCACTGGCTAACACCAATCGAGTAACTTCGCTCTACTTGTTACATCGCTTTTGAAGCTACGGGTTTGTTGCGTCTTCATTAACAAAAAGAAAGGAAGAGGCAGTAGGAACTCATTACTGTTAGCTGAGTTACTTACAGCTCATTACTTCCAAGCACTGCTGGCCTTGGTCCGCAGACCATTCCTTGTCAGAAGCTGGTTCAGCTTTGCTGGTGCTCCGTCAGCAAGACAGACAAAGGGCACCAAGTCTGTCAGGAGGTCTATTAAATGCCACACCTACAGAAAAGCAGAAGCATTGATGGTAGAGGGGGCCAGGTTTTTTATTTTTAAATGACGTGCTGATGATCCATTCCCCATGTACCAAGGTCCATATCTTGCCTACCAAAAACCCTTCCAGCAGAACTGCCAGAGCTTCTGGTTGACAGTTCTTTCTCCCTCCCCACTCTTATAGAGCCTACTGCAGTCTCCATTTCTCTCTCTTTCTCTCTCTGTTGAAGCTAACATCCCATATGTTTTTGTTTGGTTTGCAATATAGTCTGGTATGTCCAGACTCAGCAGTGCTGGGCACCTGTCAAGGCCCACATGGCGGAAAGAGTCCACTGCCAAGCCTTCCAGCCCCATTGCTGACCTTCCTCTTGGCTGCCATTGCCTGTCTGAGCATGCTGGAATACAAGGAACGTCCACTTGCTTTGTGGTCTCCCTCCAGCCAATTCTGCCAGTTAAAGCTGAGAGAACACAAGGGGGTGGACAGTCATTATACTGCCGGAGAAAGGGGGGCCCATGGAAGCCCCCTAGCCAGACCCCCTCCTGACAAGCAGATAGTTCAGATATTTGAAGATTGTTTCCATGTCTTCCTTTAACCTTCTCTTTTTCAAAATGAACATTTCCCAGCTGTTTCAACCATTCCTCCCAGTCCTCGCTGAACAGTACTCTCTGCTTTGTCTATGTCCTGCAGTAGGCCAAGCCAATTTTCATCAAGTGGTAAATATGGGCAGTCAGTTCCCATCCCAGTTCCTACGCAGATCCACAACTACCAGCGGATTGAGCAGAACCTTCAGTTGCCTAATCAATATACTTCACCGCAGTGAGTATCAAGTCTTGACAGTGCGAAGATTCTTGAAAAGATGTTTTCCTGGCTCCTTCCCAGACATTTACCATTCCCTATCGGTGTCACCATCTTTTAAAATCCTTTAGGGTTGAGCTCATGTGGATATAATCAGGAGAAGAATGGCTATGCCCCATTAAAATGAATGAAGTAGGCTCTGTTATAGCTCCAGTGCTATTAACTGTACCTAACATTCATACATTCATTCATGGTATTTCTAGTTTGCTTGATATAATCTTTACTCTTGACTGTATCTATAGGGGTGCATGTATATGTATGTGTGTGATTAAGAGAGCAAGAACAAGATGCATCTGTGTGACTCACAATGTGGAGAAAAGGAAGCTTCAAAAAGTTACTTTTTAAAAAGTCTCTTCGGGGAATTCTGGGTGTTATGGTCCAGGAAATGTGATTGCCTGTGGCTGTTCTGATAACCTTGGTTGCCTTAGTTGCTATGCTGTCTGGAATAACTCGTTCCATTATTTCTAATTAGGTCCGGTGCAGTCAGGAGAGCAAGCAGCCCGAGCCCACACGGCTTCGTGAAGGCTAGCCCTTCCCCTCCGTTTGCTTCTGGAGAGCACGGAGCTGTGCCAGTCCCGAGAAGATTCTCTTTTGGTGGCGCTAAGCCTTACACACCATCCCCACAAGGTATTTTTAATTATTTATTTAATTTATGTGCCACCTTTCTCCTAGTATGGGACTCAAGACAGCTGCCAATATAGATTTAAACAAACTCCAGCTAAAGCAAATCATAATGGTTTAAAAAATACACCAGCCCGTTCAAAACCATTGTGCACACTATCCTATTAAAAGCAGCACTAATTTAAGACCATTTAGCTCTTAAGTGAGATAGGTTGGGTTTCCTACCATTCCATAACTGATGTTTTTGGATTCTGATTTGTAACAGTATCTGCCAGCATGACCAATAATGAGGCACAATGAGGATTCTAGTCCAACATCCAAAGGTCCAGATCTTGCCCACTACTGGGTTGAATCCTGACTAACATTTAAATAAAGTGCAGTTTAAAAAATAAAATGTTCTGTTTCAGTACATGTGCTTTGTCCTGTGAGTCTCAGGCTTAGTTCTGAGCATCTCAAGTACCATTGTTAAACTTAGTACTTGGAAAAGAAAAACATCTGCCTTAAATCAGACATGGGCACAGTGTGGTCCTCCAAGTGTTGTTGGATGGCAGCTCCCAGCATTTCTCACCACTGGCTTTGTTGGACCGGGCTTATGAGAGATGCTGCCCGACAACGTCTGAAAGGCTGCATTTTGCCCACCTGCATCGTGTCTCGGTTGGCATCTGAGTAAGGTTGTATATGCTAGATGAATTATATCTTGGCAGTTCATGTTTCCTGTTTAAACCTGCAGCAATTTGTCAAATAAGGGTAACCATCGTTGTTGCTTTGCAATAAGGAAGTCTGTCTCGTGTGCCCATGTAATTTATTGCCTGGCCTGGTTTGTTTTCTCTGTGTTTTTTTTAGTTGGAACAATTCCAGAACAGCCTGACCAGACAGTTATTCCTTCTCCTCTTGGAGCCGAGATGAGAAGCCGGGTGCCCATACCTGGTATGTCATGCTTGGCTTTACTTTGAAACTGTGCCTTCCATTGCATTCCTGCTTACATGTAGGTAAAGGATCATTTTGTTGCTTTTTTCCTCCTCTGCCAGGTGCCTCAGTGCCTGACCCTTCCCTGCGAGGGATGGGCTCCCGTCTTCACAGTGCTCCCAACTTGTCGGATTTGCATTCCTGTCAGCAGAAGATAAAGAAGCAGTACTCGGATCCTCTGGTTGCCCATTTCAGCCACATTCCGACTGGCCAGTCTCCACAGGCACACGGGCTCCAAGCTTGCCGCCCACTGAGGTCTTCCCCAAAGCTCTCTGAATTCATGCAGAGGAGCCCCTTGCCAACTATTATGGGGTCTCCAACCAAGGTATTGCCTCCTTGCAGGACCTGTGAACTTTATTTTATAAAGCGGTAACGTAGGAGGTTGTGCAGGGGTGAACCACTATTAAACTGCAAAAGGAGCAGATGTGCAGCTTCCTACTTGAAGCAATATACAAAAAGCTTGGAAGCTTGGAAAATTTAGTTTTTGGACTACACCTCCCAGAGTCCAGTGGCTGTGCTGATTGGGATATTTTAAGACTTGTAGCTCAAAACAGTAATGTTTTTCAGTGCTCTATATTTACTGCATTTGGCTTTTTGTTGCTATCTTCATTTCAGTAGTAGCTGCAATGGAACCCTGGTTGAACCATAGGGATGTGTTAACTTTCCCTCTCTGCTCAGGCTGTGCAGCCCTTTAAAAATCTGCCTCTGGTCCCCCTCCTCCTCCACCAGTCTCTGCCTGGTGGGCTACGGATGGTTTGCAGCATGTTTCTGAGCACCACAAACCCTCTCCCAATGCCCCCCCAACCTCAAGGAAGGAGAGAGAGGAAATATAGGGCCACCATGCTAACCCCCCTTTTCCTTCTCCTTCCCCTGACCTGATTTGGATCCTGGGTGTCTCTTATCCCACCATGTCTTGTCTGCCTTCCCACAGACACACACACACGCACACATTTTGATATTTGTGATTTTTCCACCTTCCCGAGGGTCCTGCTCCCCTAATCCTAGCAAATGTGGAGGGCTGATTGGAGCGTATTTCTCAGAAACTGCCATAATCCTCTTCTCCTATGTTCCGTCTTTTATTTAACCAGGTTATGTCGCCTTTTGAGTTCAGTAAAACCCCAAGCTCCCAAAACCTGCTGACCCTCCTGGCCCATCAAGGCGTAATGATTGCCCCGACAAGGAATAAGACTCTGCCCGACTTGAAGGAGATGGGTTATTTTCACTGCCAACAAGCAGGGCTTGGTTTGAGGCCTATGGAAGAAGCGAAGGGCAGGTATGAACCTTAGCAAAGAAGGCATTTAGTACACTGATCTTTTATTGCATGGGGGACGTTCTGCTTTTCAGTTGTTGCTAGGAGGGGGATGAGATCAATCTCCTGCCCCTTCTTGCACCCATCAAGCCATCTTCACAACTCTTTGAGGTTTCCACACAACCTGGCCCATTCAGCGATGCATGATTTGCAGGCTGACTTGGGCCACGTGGTGTTATTGCTTGTGTGGGCCAGTGGTATGGGGCTTTTCCATGACTGACCCTCTGCTTCCATTCTCTTGTAAAGGAGGCAATACATTTTTCTTCCATTGCTTTTGACCAGTAGCCATTGCAGTGGTCCAAGCTACAGAAAATAAACATTGAGAGGACAAAGTCCCTGAAGTTCAGGGTCAGGGAAAAATTTAGGTTGCAAAGTCTACTGTTAGCAATGTTGGGACAGAAGGGAGAGGGAAACAGGCTAGACTTTTTAGGGCAATATCAGTAAGGATCCCACTTGCAAGTTTGCTTGGTGTGGGCTAAGGCAGTGCACTGTACGCTGGCAACCTCCAACCAATTGTCCACCAAAGTAACAGGACCTAAACAGGCACACTACTGCCATTTCCTTAGAGCTGCTTCTCCGTCATAGCCAATGTTGCAACCTATGGTTTAAGTATCCTTTAATGCACAGTTGGGCAATGAGTGGCCCTAGAGGTGTGGTTGAACTATATTGGTCTCATGTCCTTTCTCCAGGTCGCTCAGCACTGGCCGCCTTACAGACCTCCTTCTCAAGGCTGCTTTTGGGGAAACTGGTAGCAACGACAGCTTGAACAATGAGAAGCCCATGGAGATCACAGGTACTGGAAAGCCCAGAAGCTTTGAGATGAGCTTTCCTTTTGGCAGTGACGGTGTTTGGGTCTCTCTCCTTAATGTCCAACTGTCTGTATCTTGTCTTTGTGACCCTTTTCTATTCTCTGTGTTCATCTGTGTGGCTGATCTTTTTCCACAGCTCCTTCTGCTGCCTGTGGAGGAACCTTACACGCAGGAGCCCGGGATAGTGGCTCAGCAAGCCCCTCTCCAGTGGTCTTTACTGTTGGATCCCCTCCCAGCGGGACGACGCCCCCACAGACCACCAGGACCAGAATGTTTTCAGGTGATGAGTGCTCCTTGCCATCTTGATAGTGCTGTTTAAAACGGCAATTAGCACTGTATGTGTAGCTGCCATCCATCCTTTGTCTTGCAACCCAGGACTGTGTGCATTGTAGAGGAGCAAAGATTGTGGTTTAACTAGTGCAGGCACTTGCACATGTGGCTTGTGTGCAAATGGTATGAGCCAGCTGGTGGACTCACTGTCCTTGACAGCCTCTTGCAGTGCTCCTCTTGTAATGCTCCTCTTGTAAGGAACTTCTGAAATGGTTGGATGATGAATATTTATCCTTAAGGTTGTGCTCGGACTTTCTTTTGCAGGCCAAGTAGTGGGATTAGTAAAGATGCTGAGGATGAAAGTATTATAATTAAATGCAAATTAATCTATGTTCAGGAAATTTAAAAGCAAAACAGGGGGATAAGATATAGGTCCCCCCCCTTGGATTAACCTCTTTTAGGCTTCACTTCTAGATAACTTTGAAATATTTTATTTTGTCTTTGTTTTAAAGTGGGATCTTCTAGCTCTCTGAGTTCTGGAGGATCTTTCAGTGGGCGGCACTTCATCCTGGGAGCTGGCGGGGCAGGCGCTCGAAGCCCCTTTGGGTCTCCGATACACCTTTGCTGACCCCCTCACTGCCAACCTGGATGGAGCAATTACCTTTGAGGCACCTGAGCTACCTGAGGAGACACTCATGGAAGTGAGTTGCATCCCACCCACTCTGCCGGGCTAAGATCAAACCAATAAAAGGGGACAGGAGTTGATGTCTGAGGCAGGGTTCTCATTCTCAGCCTTGTACTAAAAATAAACTTGAAGTTCTAGCTTATACTATGATCCTATGGTGATCGCAGCTTAAGAAATATATGCGGGTGGTATGGTGGGAAAGTGAACATAATTGCTTCAAGCTAGAACTGCCTTGCAACAACCCTCCCGCCATGATTTCTTTTTCTGTCCCCCGGCTGCAGCAAGAGCACACGGACATCCTGCGTGGCCTGCGTTTTACTCTGGCCTTCGTCCACTACGTGATGGAAATAGCAGCCGTGAAAGGGAATGCCAGTGAGCCGAACAGTTCTTTGGCCTCTGAGTACCAGCTCCAAGAGAGTGTTGTGGCTGACCAGATCAGCCTGCTCAGCAAAGAATGGAGGTAAAAAACCAAAATTCAATCTTCAAAGAGACTTCCAAGAAAATTCTTCTTGCAGTCCCATACAGTCCAAGCTAGAGCGGTGGTTCTCGAATAGTGGGACAAGATCCTAAAGCGGGGTGGGCACAAGAAAAGTTGACCTGCAAGTGCAGCAGATGTGAAAAAGAAGGGAAGCCTGTGTGTGCGAAAGACCAGTGTAAAGTGTCATCCACTGTTATGCCTTCCTCCAACCTGAGATGTAGCAAAAATTGGCTTCTCTGTTTTTATGCTTTTCCCACTCCCTTTCTCCAAATGTTCAGTCACTGGTGCAGCAGGCGCATGTCCCTTAGTGATCATAGGGCAGATTCTTAGGTGGAGAGGGAGGGAAGTGAAGAGAGGAGGCGGAGAGTGTGAGAACTCCGTGTTAAGACAGAAGTCATGTGTGGCATGAGGGACCTATGAGAGAGAATGGCATAGGATAGGATGTAGGGAGTGCAACGTGGATTTGGGAGTGCAGTGTCCTCATGTATATGTAAAGGGGGTCACAGAGGCAACACGTCTGACAACCACTGACCTAGAGCCTGACTCAGTATTAAAGAGCTTGAGTAGTTTGTAGTGCAGCTTGGAGTAACATGACTCTTTGTACTTCCTTTGCAGTTATGCAGAACAGCTGGTGCTGTACCTGAAGGTAGCAGAACTACTGTCTTCGGGCTTGCAGATGGCCATAGACCAGATCCGAGCAGGCAAGCTGTGTCTTTCTTCCACTGTCAAGCAAAGTAAGAGTCCTAGCTCAAATGTACATGCAGATTCAATCTCTCTCATCCCCCCTGCCCGAGTTATTTTGGGAAGGGGCTTCAGTTCAGTAGCAGAACAGGCCCTAGGTTCCATCCCCAATTAAACAGATTAAATAGCCTGCAAAACTTGGGTGTAACTCATCATGAGCAATGAGTGACTTGTAACTGACTCCTTTTTTTTGAAGTAACAAGAGTCATAACTACATTATAGTGTGGTTGCAACATAGTGAGGGATAAACTTCACTCCTTGTGTGGTATCTTTATAACCAGTTTTAGTTACTTGGATAATTGTTAGGTGTACGTTGTAGCAGATGTCAGTGGTTTGCTCTCAAAAACTTGGCTCAGAGTTACAAACAGAAGCGTTTATTTCAGAAAAGTGAGCAAGACACCAACATTCCCCAAATGTTGCTGAGGATACAGCATTAGAGTTGGTTGCAAGTTTTATACCTTACCATGCAAATTTTGGCAGACGTCTCAAAGACTGGCTAAAGTCTTAACATGTCAAGTCACCTCACCAGCACGGGCACTTTCCTGGGCTCCCAGTTTATTTACATACCTTTCATTGTGGGAGCTAGTACAAGTGCCTGTTTCCTCATCTATGCATTCTTATAACACCTTCTTGTGATTTCATTATCCCACCCTTCTTGGATCTCCCTTTCCTTATGCCCACTGCAAGGTGACATTGAACACACAGCAATTGCCCATTTGGAGCGTAGTGATACTTTAAATGTTACAGCCAGATACGTCATTGCAGGTAGCAATTAGAAAGGGATACATATTAGTGCTTAGCAGACCGTGTCCTATTGAATCTGATGTATCTACACTATTACACTATACTGTTGCTTACATATGGTAGGATCAAGGCAGCCTGACAGAAAGCAATTGCTGGCATTCGGAGTTGACAATATTAGATGGATCGATGATCTGACTTAGTATAAGGCAGCTTGATATATCCATACATAATTTGATGACTCTTGTCTTTTCTCCTTTTTGGCCAGTTGTAAGGAAGCTCAATGATCTGTATAAATCCAGTGTTTCCTCTTGCCACTGCCTGAACATGAGGCTGCAGAGATGGTTCTTGGATAAGCAGAAGCTCATGGATCGCATCAACAGCATCACGGCTGAGAGGCTCATCTTCAACCATGCTGTGCAAATAGTACGGAGAAATTCTCCTAATTTTGGCTGGGCCCTGGGGAAGCATGGCTGGGTGCTCTTGAGGGTGGTAGCATTTCCCAAGCCTTAGCCTCAAAGCTCAGCCCCATCCCCATCCCCATCCCACCCGCGCCGCTTTTCTGTCACTTCATAAGATGTGCATTTGCAAGGGAGTGCTGAGCCATGCAAAGAGAAGGCATTCACTGGAATTGCAGAGCTGCGTGCAAAAGGCTCCAAATTCAGTTCTTAGTATCTCCAGGATTTAAAATACTGGGGAAAGATCTCTGCTTGAAATACCAGAGCTGCCACCATTCAGGAATATACACCGTGAGAAAAGATGAGCCAATGACTGAGCTCCATGTGCTCATGTCTGGACCTCGGGTTTGTTTTTGGGCTGTTATGGGGGCTGAGGACTCAGCGCTCCCTCCTAACTGCTCTATGCTGGAAGGTGCCCCTGCCCCTTTTACCTGTCTTGGCTGGTGTTAGAAGAAAGTCAGAATTCCAAATTTATTGACAGAGCTGGTTATAAGGAGTATAAAACTCCCTTGTAACAACAGCTCCCCTGGCTGCCATGTTGTTGCTGGGCATAATTTGAAGTGCTGGCAAAATCCTTATATGATTTTAGATCCAGGCTATCTGAAAACTGTATTTCCCCTTGCAAAGCCTGCCTAGCATTTGAGATCCTCAGTGGAAGCTGTTTTCTTAGGCTGTAGACCTCCCTTCCAAGCAAGGCTGGACTGGCCCCCTCTTGGTTGTCTTACTAGTAGGCAAAGGTGTTCCTATTCAAGGAGATTTGGGTAAGTGACTAGCCGCTAAGGACAGGACTATTAACATGTGAATGCTATATTTTTTTTAATTGCTTTCAAACGTCTTTTAATTTACTTGTGTTTTGTTATAACTTAATAGTGTTTTCTCCTCTCCAGGTTCAGGCTGCAGCCCTGGACGAGATGTTCCACCACCGAGAGGACTGCGTGCAACGATATCAAAAGGCATTGTTGCTGATGGAGGGGCTTTTGAACATCATCTCCGAGCAAGGAGACATTGAGAACATTAATAAATGTAAGGATCAGCTGATTGTTTCATCACTCCTCAAGGCTCTATTTTCCATTACTCCTTAAATCACCTGGTTCTGGAATATTATCCCTGGGGAATCCCTGCTCTTAGAAGCTTATAATCCACTTGGTCATTGCATGTTGATTGTTAACATGTGACAGCAATATGATCAGTATTGCTGTTACTTGGGAGGAGGACAGATGACAGAAGACTCATTTCTCCTGTACTCTTTTTTCTCTCTCACTCTCTTCTCAGGTAAAATGTGTATCGAACGCCGGCTTTCAGCCCTGCTGTCAGGGATCAGTGCCTGACAGAGAGCCTGTTGCGCTGATGCCTGCCGACGATTATCTTCTGTCCGTAAAATTGCCTGCTGCCAAGAAGACCAATCCTACCTGAGCAAACTTCTCGGTGACAGTTTGCTCAGATGACGGCAATTATTTTCCCCGTCAGACAACAGTGATGGAAACTTTCCCTAGATCAGATATCTATCCTCTACACACACACACACACACACACACACATCTCTGTCTTCGGGAAGAACAACAGAAGTGATTGCAATCCTTTTGCCGCAGTACGAACAGGGGGAAGTTACAGGAGGATGGCCTAGACCTCATGCCCATTTGATGGCTGACTGCAGAGTGAAAAGAGCATCAAACTTCTGTTGTGCCCATTCGTGAAGAAAAAGGCTGCTGCAGAACCAGGCTTCTCTGAGAGTTGAATCTGCTATGGCTTCATCGTCCACTGCTGGCAGTGGATATATTGAATTTGTTCAGTTCTTGGAAACAAAGGTGGTTTCTCCCAAAGAGAATGTCATCGGACAGAAAGAATGTCATTCTGCCACTTAGGCCGATTGCATCCCTGACCTTGCCTGCCAGTAGCCAATCACTTGGGAGTACTGTGTACCCGTTTGCATTTCTCAATGGCTGCTTAGGTGTCTCGTTGTTCCTAGCTTGCAAAGAAAACCAATTACATGGCAGGCAGGGGTTGGAGCGTTCCTAGCCAATCTTCGCTTGAGCAATTAAGGTTTTTTGTCCTTCCATAGCAATGCTACAGATCTTAGGTTCAGAGAACCACGCCTTTGCAACAGACAGAATGGTGGATGGTGACAAGGCAGGCGACAAAGTTGACAGTTCTTCATTTAATGTGAGGACATGTTCGTACTGTAATTAAAAAAAAAAAAACCCTTATAAAATTAGATCTGTACCTAAAAACAAATTGGAGCCTAAAACGTGGACTCCAAATCATCTTCCACCAGTCTCAAGAAGCCAAAACACACACACACACACACACACCTCTTCATCCAAAGGGGAATTATTAAGTAGATGCATGGCAGTAGCCCTCTGCTTTTATTGACTCTTCTATGGTATGAGAAAGCATCTGTGCTGGGTTTTTTTTGTCTTTGGACTGTTTGTTGGAAAAACAATCTCTCCTCCCTGAGGGGTAAAAAATGAAAAAGAAACACACACACACACACACACTTTGTGAAACCAAAGGAGCACTTTATGGACAATTTGAACTTGAGCTTTTTGGGCACTCGGCATCTCAGTGATCCAAAAAAAAAAATGTCATGATTATAGGAATGCTCTTCCCTTGCTTCTTCCTGCGAATATGTTGTCGATTGTTTGTGGTTTTTTTGAAAAAAAAAAAGATTGCACTACAAATGTGTGTGTTTGTACACATGCACACGCATAGACACATATTAATATATATTATGGGACTTAATATGTATTAATATGTACATGAAATAATGTATTGTGTAAATGTATGTGTTTTAAATGTACTGTATCTTAACGCTTGTGAGGAGGAAAATAACTACACAGTCTGTGTTCTCTTCGTGACTAGAGGCACCAGCTAGAAACTCTTCAGTACCAGGAATTATGTGCTTTATATTTTGATGTTTTTTCCTTGATTTTTTTTTTTATTTCTCTCTTTCTCTTTTTTAAAAAATGGATATATTGTTCAAAGCTTGGTGCTTTTGGAATGCTTAAGGGTAAGACCTTGACGTCACGCTTGCTTAGAAGTTGCTTTTGTCCCCCTTTGCGGTTTGGTTTTCCTAAGAAAAGAAAAAGAAATCAACTTTTAGCTGTTTTGACCTTTTCGGGATTTCCTGGCCCTGTTTTGAAAGCGTCAACGTGGCCGAAAGGAAAGGAGGCACGTTACACGTGTTAACATAAGGCTGTTTTGTTTGTTTGTGTGAGTGCATTTGGGCTGAGGTTGTGGTGACTAAATGTATGAGATTTCCTGTAGTGTGGGGTGGTGGTTTGTTTGTACACAGGTTTGTATAGAATGGATCCAATTGACAGCAGTATTTTTTTGTCTGTGCTAGACTAGGAAGCAGCTGTGGTAAAGAAGAGGTGGATTTCAGGGTTAGTTTTTTGTTTGCTTGCTTGTTTTAAAAGAATGGGTCAAAACATATTTATTTTCACACTTGTGGGTTTGGTCTTCATGGCTTACCTTCGTGTATGTTTTTGTGAGTCCCCTTTCCTCCCCCCTTTAGAAATATGCAAGGAACAATCTTAAACCAACTTGGAAAACAGTTTCCTGGCTTCTGGCAGGAGGTGGCTTGGTACCAGAAAAGCAAAAAAACGACACATCAGTATTTCAGATGAGGATGTTTGTTGGGTTCCGTAGCTTTTGCCTGCTCTTCGGGGTCATCTTAATTTAAATTTCATTCCGAGTCTGCATCTGAGGCATCTCTAAGTCATCTGTGTAGAAGAAAGATTCTATAGTTTGGTGATGTTAACAGAGTGGGAAACATTTTCATAGAGGTTTGTCAGGTATCGGTGCAACAGAAAGATTGTGATGACCCCAGGAGAAATGCCAGTGAGCATTCACACTAGCACATTAGATGTGTAAGGGATGCTACAGTCATAGGATTGATCCAGCATTGGGAGTACTTTGCGACTGATTTCATAGTTGTGTGTCAGTTAAGACGTTACTGCCCACCTGTGGTTTCTTCTGCAAATCTTTCTTTAATTCAGCAGTCCGCAGACCAAGCAGTCCAAGATCAATGATTTTATCCCCTCTCGAGTTGTCCTTTAATATATTCCCAGGCACAGATCACGCTGCATTGAATTTAATACACTTTACCAAGCAAAATGTTAGCCACACAATGATAGCCTACAAGACTGGAGGCAGGGGATGAAAACCAGCCAAAAAAAAAAAAAAGCAAGAAATTGTCAGTCCCATTGTGATATTGTTTCTTCAGCAATCTCTGGCTGAGATCCCGTTTTTAAGTCAGTAATTTTTTTTTAACTAAGAAAGTCGCAAAGATTGGCTAAGCCAAGTTCCTATTTATTCAATGGATCTGCTCTGGTTCACTATAAAAGAGAGACAGAACATGTAAAAGATTGCTCAGATTAGTCTCATGTATCTTTATATGGCCTTCTTCAGAGGGGACAATACATATGGAATAATAATTGTAAGCAAGGCATAGACTATAGATTTACAAAAATATCTGTGTGCATGTGTGCCTCATCAAATTGTATATAAAATAGATTCATTCAGAAATAGTATATTAAATAAGATAAAACTAATACATATAAAGCAAATGCTTACACAGCTATTTGAAAATTGACCTGCAGGAATTTCGAGTCTCCTGAACTTACTGCCAACCCCCCTCCCCATTTCTTTTAACAGCCCCTATGAAAAGCCATGCAAATATTTCCTGGCCAAAACACAGAAGGCTAATTTGAGAAATAAACTCTTCTTTTACAAATCCTGAGGTTCTGTATTTCCTGTTTCTTCTGCCTTTTTTGTCCTCTAGTTCAGACAAAAGAACTGGATTGAGGCCCCTATTTTTTTTTTCATTAAAATATAAAATATCCAGGTCCTTGTCTGCAGCATTTAGGCCACTGAGTCACACACCCTACTGGAAATTTCAGTTCCCCTGCTCCCTGCCTGCATGCTGTCACTTGCGTCATTGTGTGAGACTTGAGTTGATAGATCTGATTTTGTATCAGTTTGCATGCAAGCAAAACAATATTTTTAAAGGAAAATACTTTACTTTAAAAGGAGTATGTATATGTTGCAATGGGCACCATTTTAGAAGAGACACTCCTTCCATCTAGTTTATTTTTAAAAATAACATGTTTCACTGTTAATCGGAGGTCGCATTGATCTGCAAGGTGACAGCTTCCCCACACTGATCCAGATGATTTAACGCTACAGTCCTCATCCTCCATCTCAGATACCTTCCAACAAGATCTTTGTCACCCTGAGTTTTGTTTAGTAGGTAGGTTTAGTAGCATGCTCTGGTCCTTCAGACAATTTCCCTCCCTAATCCCTGGATTCCAGTGAGTGCCCAGCAAACAGGTCTGAAATGTTGAAGGGGCGGTCATCTTAAGTTCCCACTATGCAACAGAAGGGATGCTATGTCAAGGGCATTGTGGGAAATAAAAATGGCAGGACCCCAGTTTTGATTGGAGCTTTCCCATATAGGAGAAGCTCAATGACCCATCTGTGATTGCTTGGCAGGAACTGGTCCTAAATGCAACTGCTACAGCAGACATTGAAACAATCTTTGCTTCTTGCTCCTCCAAATGCCACTGATTGTATTATTATTATTATTATTATTATTATTATTATTATTATTATTATTATTATTATTATTTATTATTATTCATCTTTCCACCACCCCCGCTACCAGCTAAGCCAGTAGCTTTACTCCCAGGTTTGCTTTGAAATAGCATGGGCTCCTTCCTCTTCTGCCACCAATGACCACCACCTTCAGAAAGTGGCATTCTAAAGCCATGGGTTTCACCAAACAATGTCACTTTGCCAGATCAGCACTAACTTTCCAGTTGTACTTAGTTACTTGAATGTATCCAAGATGTTCACATTCAACTTAGTCATTGCTCCAAAAATAGTTTACAGAACATCAATACTTGAAATGTAGCCACTGTTCTTGGATTTAAAAAAAAAATAATTTACGAGATAGAAGCAAGCCATCTTTTGCCATCACACTGGTGATTTTACTATTATTCTCCAATCTTAACTGCATGTAGCATGAAACATGGGGGAGGGGTAAGTGGAAAATGAATATTGCTTTATAAAGTAAGGAATTTGAAAAAAAAAACTTTTAAAAGGGGCGAAAAAGAAAAACCCAAGTGGAAGTGGCTATTCTAGGATTTATTCCTGTTGCAGATTTTGTATGTAGCATCTTAACGAAAACCGTTGACCTAAATACACGTATGTTCAGGTTTATGAGAGAATGTGCTGTCTGAGCTCCACATGGTTATGCTTGATAAGTTTGTCACTTTTTTTTAAAGAAAGTATGTTGTGTTCTTGCTTTAAGTTGTATAACACTGACTTAAGAAAATAAATTGATTTTTAATTGTTGTTTCTTCATGCCCTGGTCATCTTCGAAGGATGCTATTGTGTTATTGTTGTTACATGCCTTCAAGTTGTTTCTGACTTGCGGTGAGCCTAATGAGAACCGATATGGAGTTTTCTGGAGGCTGAAAATGTGTGATATACCTAAAGCCAGCCAGTGGGTTTCCATGGCCAAGCAGGGAATTGAACTCCGGTCTCCAGAGTCGTTGTCCAGTGCTCAGACCACTATGCCACACTGGATGTTACTGTGTCCTTGGTCATTTCACAGTTGAGAACCCTCTATTTTTTGTGACTCCTGTTTCTGCATTTGGTGAATATGTGAGGAAGAAGTACCAACATGTTGGTTGGCGATACTCCCAATGGGCGGGCATGCTGACCATTCCACCTGGTGATAGTGCCTAGTGGTATTAAGGTTACAGAGTTATTTCCCATTGTTTCTGAACCGATGAACTGCTGATGGACATGGCCTACACTCTTTCCTTCCATGTCAATTGACTGGTATGCGCATATCTCTATAATGGCATTTATTTCTCAACTTTTAACCTTCCAGATAAAGTAGATTCAAGAAAAACGCCCTTCAACCAATATTTCACCTCATATTGTGGTCCCATCCAGGTATTTGGAATGTAGTTAAACTAAATGTGCGAGCAAAGGGAATGCACTAGCCCCATCCTCTACATCCCGTCTCTTCACATACAGAGAGCAATGAGGATTCTTGCCACATGATTCGGAACCCTGGGAAAAGAAATCAGTGTTGCAGATTGCATAGCGCGGCTCCATGCGCGCACAAAAGGCTCTCTTCCCTTTTGCTCTCCACTTATACAGAGTGATGACAGAGGGGGGCAGTGTTAGTATACTCCTTTCCTCCTGTGTTTACTTAATGTATATTACAGATTGCCCAAATAGGGAGTTTTTCACTCAATATACAGATAGATGGATAGATAAGCTTCCCTTGCACTGCTTTAGTGTTTTAAGTTTGCATAAAGAATTTTGCAACCTTGGGTTGGCCTAATCAAGGTACTATCACGAGATGGACTTTGTCATAAAAGCTTAAGTTTCAAAACCCGAAGTAGACTTCCAGTGGTGTCTAGTTCGAGTTTTGGTTTGAATGTTAGCAGCCTGCAGCCCAATGGCCTAAAGAGATGATACGACTGATGCCGAGCTTTGTTTCTCAGCACTGTCTTCTATCAATAGGGAGCCCGTTTTATTTAAATTATTTCAGGCAACCATTAGAGGCACAGCTGAAAATGCCACTCGTCTCTTCTGTGGGAAATCCCAGCACCCTAGAAGTTTCCCAAAATGGACCAGTTTCTTCTCTGCCCTGGGAAAAGTACAGTCCGGTCCCAAGTTGAATTGGATGATTAAGACTGTATGTGCCCTTGGACCTCACGCATTCCTGCAGAACAATATTGACCCCAAAATTCACCCTGGGATCAGCTTAGCTCAGTGGTTCTCAACCTTCCTAATGCCGCAACCCTTTAATACAGTTCCTCATGTTGTGGTGACCCCCAGCCATAAAATTATTTATTTATTATTTACAATGCCTCCCCCCCCCAGCAAAGGCCGCCTTGCCAGCCAGGAATGGGGGGGGCAGGGAGGGAAAGAGGAGCCGTGCGTCCCCCCAGGAAAAAACTCCAGAACCCCCCTCGGGCTCTGCTTCGCTCTCGTTTCTGCTGGGGGGGGCAGTGTGGGAAAAGTTTCCAGGGTGTCGACCCTGGCTGGGGGGGGGAGGAATCCCAGCGCCTTTGTCGTTTGTTCTGGATGCAGCTTGCCCCCCCAGAAAAGCACCGCCTTACGGCACCCCAGTCCTTCCGCAGCACCCCCCTCCATGGCGAGTGGGGCGGGGGCCGTGGTGAGGAGGGGGCTGCCCCCCGTACTGCTGCCGCTGCCCCCCAAGCTGGCCCGTCAGACGGGAGGTTCTCCCGGTAGCGGAGAAGGGGAGCGATTTCCGTCCCTTCTGAACAGGGGGCAGGAGGACGTGAACATGTGGCTCGCGCTTGCGCACCACCACTCCTGCTGTGGCGACGCTGTGGCCGCACACGCTCCCACCAAAGGGGGCAGGAGGACGCGAGCACGTGGCTCGCGCTTGCGCACCACCACCGAGGAGGGAATGGAGCCTACGACTATCGGAAATATGTATTTTCTGGTGGTCTTAGGCGACCCCTGTGAAAGGGTCGTTTGACCCCCCCAAAGGGGTCGTGACCCACAGGTTGAGAACCACTGGCTTAGCTGCACTAGAGCCTTGGCAAGATCTAACTGTGTTTCTGTACGCATCCCACTGGGCCCAGGGGTCTCTTAAATAAAGTGAAGCTTTGCCCTGCTGTGGCTGAACTGGGAACAGCAACAGCATGTGGCTTGGCTGGAGACCACCCCAGCCACTTCTTTTCAGCAGCAATGGGAAGAATTCGAGGCGCGTGGAGGGTTGTCTCATGACTGGCATCCAGGGACTTGATCATGATGACACTTAGCCTGTCAAGAGGGTCAGCCTTCCCCATTTTATTCCAGGGCTGGGGAAACTTTGGCCCATCGGGGGTGGACGTCCAACTCCCAGCTGCCGGAGCGAGCTCGCACGGGTCAGAGATGCCGTTGAAAACATCTGGACTGTCAAAGATGCTCAAGCCCTGCTAGGCGGTGATGCGCGCACTCTAGTCCTCCCAGTCGTTTGGACTTCCACTCCCAGAAGCCCCCGCTGCCTTGGCCAATGGTCAGGAATTCTGGGAGCCGAAGTCCAAAAAAGTCTGGAAGAGAACTACTGAGCTAGGAGAAGAGCGTGGAAGGCAGAGCCCTCCGGATGCTGTTCAACTGCAGCGGCCCTCGCGCGGCCCGTGAATCCCGAAAGGGTTGCCTTTGGGCTTCTCTGCAGGCGGGAGGCGTCGGCTTCCCCGCTCCGCAACGGCCCGGCGAAGCTTGTCCCTCGAAGGCCACCGTCGGGACTTCCGGTTTGCCCGCCCCTTCCTCCTCCCCCCACGTGGTCCAGGGAAGGCAGTTGGGGCGAGCTTGCCTTGCTGGGATCGGCCGGAGCGTCGGCCGTTTGGGAAGGGGAAAAGGCGGACCCATGCCGCCGCCGCCTCGGCCGGGGAGAAAGTAGCGGCCCCCGGGAAGAACCCCGGCCCGTTCTGAAGATGTTTTAGGCGGCGAGTCGGGGGGTCCTCCTTGGCGCCGGGCTGATGCATTGTTCCCAGACCGGGCATGCCTTTATCCTGCTGGGGGCTGAGGGGGCTGAGACGGACCGCTGAGCCCTGGGCGAGAGGAGCGACGGGCGGCTGGTGGTGGAGGACGATCCGCAGCGTGGTGGGTCTGACTCGCCTGACTGAGGCTTTTGTGTTTGGTTTGGTTTTTCTGAAAGACGAGGGAAGGAACATGTGGCCCTCCGGATGGTGGGAAAGCGCGAGTCCCATCGCTCCTCGCCCCTGGCCAGTCAGGAGGGGAATGGTGGGACTTGTAATCTGGAGAGCCACCTCTTCCCCGTCTCTCCTCTAATGGCATGCCAGTTCTGCTTACAGATATAAATATAACATATATATATTATATATAATGTGTATGTGTGTGTATATGTGTATGTATACACACACACTGTGTGTGTATATATATATATATTATATATAATGTATATATGTGTGTATATGTGTATGTATACACACACACTGTGTGTATGTATGTGTATATATATAACATATATATTATATATATAATGTGTATATGTGTGTATATGTGTATGTATACACGCACACTGTGTGTATATATATATATATAACATATATATATTATATATGTGTGTATATGTGTATGTATACACACACTGTGTGTGTATATATATATATATTGTGCACACATACATATAAACACACATACATATTGTACATCATATTATACATCAGCCCTCCACATTTACGGGTTTCACTTCTGCAGATTTGATTATTCACGGATTCTTTGCTGCCCCCTCTGCTGCCTCCCTAGGCCATTTTTAGTGGGGACTGCAAGCCTCCTGAGACGGAGAAACTGCGAATGAGGCTTGTAAGTCCCTCTTAAAAGTGGTGTGGGGCAGCCGTGGAGGGGGCAGTCAGCCCCCCAGCCACCCACTTCGGCCTTGGGAAGGAACCCTGGGGCCTCAAAGGAATCCACAGCTGGGTTGAATGTGGTGGTCGTACCTTTTTTGTTTGTTCAATATTGTTTGGGAGGGCCTAGAGTTATTCAGTTTTTCACTTTCACGGAGGTCCTGTGCCCCTAACCCTAGCCAGTGTGGAGGGATGACTGTATATCTATCTATATAAAAGGGACTGTCTGCTTTTCAGCCCCATGATGTGTTTGCACCACCAAAGTTGTTGCAATGTTTTGTAGTTCCTAGAATGTTGTAGTTGAGACAGACCTGGACTGAGGGTTACAATCATCCCACTTTTCAAGCTCAGAGTGGCACACATGGTGCATCTCCCTGTGCCACTCCACAACAGCAGTGAGGTAGGTTAGGTTGAGAAAAATGAGACCTGACAGGCCCAGGGCCACCCGCTGATCTTTGTGGCCACTTGAGGATTTGAATACAGGTCTTTTGAATGCCTGTCCAACACTCTTCACCGCTGCATTACAGTGGTTCTCTTGATCATCTAGTTTAACCCTGGTTTTCATTTTTAGAAAACTGAAAACTTGACCTGAAGCTGGAAATGTTTTTCCATAAGACCTGCAAAGCATTTGGGAGTAATTTGAAGTAGTTGTGATAATGCCTATTTAATACATGGCATTTCTATAATAAAGCCAGTGAAGGAAGATACATGGAATAAAGTGTTAAATTTGTTTGAATATAGTGGGCCCTCTGTGTATCTGGGGGTTCCATTCCAAAACCCTTGCAAATAACAGGATGCACAAATGCTCCCATCCTACTGTATTCAGTGATTGCAATGTGCATGTATCAATGTGCACGTGCCACCATTTTAAGTATGGGGATGTGATGCTTTGCGCAAGCATAAATTTGCAAGTAAGCAGGACACATTGTAATATGTTTAAACAATATTATTTGTTTGTTTCCTGATCACATATTTTAATTCAAAAACTTATGGGCTGTTACAACAATCTACTGGATTCTTTGTGACTGTTCTTTGTTGCTTTGTTACTGGAATATCTTTGTTATTGTCTCTGACAGCATCTTGCAATGGCTGAAGAGCTGAGAACTGTGACTGGCAACCAGGCAAAGAGGCTGTATGGAAGCAACTGTGGAAGGGAGGAAGAAGAGAAAGAGGAAGATGGAAAGCAGGAGGGGAAGGGGCATGCAATGAAGCGGTTCAAGACCAGCGAAGAGGACGTCGAGGATGGGACCAAGAGGTTTCCAAAGAGGAAGATTGTGCTGCTGATGGCGTATTCAGGGAAAGGCTACCATGGGATGCAAGTGCGTGGCAGAGTGTGCATCAGGGAAGGGGAAGGGGATCCTGGTGAAATATTTGATGCATGGAGGAGGAGTGCTTGAGCCTTGGTTCTCAAGTGTGTTTATTATAGGTCAGGATTCATTTTAGGGCTGCTGTTCCCTAAGGAGAAAGCCACCTTATTCACCTGTCTATATCCTACAGGAGGAGTAATTTGAGAAGGCTCCTTTCCAAATGGAAACTGGATTCCATCAGCGCTGTCCATTCTGCTGTTGTCCTCCTGAATTCCAGTGGTGCTTGTCCTGACCATGATATCTTAGTGAACAGATGCAGGGCTGGTAGAGCGCTAGCGTAGCGTAGAGACTGAGCTTTGGACACACGCACACACACGTACCAAACTTTGTGGATTCTCAAGTCCCATTATGTACAATAGTGTAGCAAAATGGCATCGCTTTTATAAGACGGCAAAGTCAGTTTCCTTTTTGAAATATTTAGACATATTTTCAAGCTGTGGTTAGTTGGATCTTTGGATACAAAATCCATGGATATGGAAGGATGACTGTAAAAAAATTCTGTAAATTTTGAAGCTGGAGAAGAGAATGGATTTTTCTGGAGTAGGGTGTTTAAGGGGAAACAGAAGTTTTTGGTAAAACTGAAATATATGCAATACTTTCATATCAAATCCACACTTGTTTTATTGCTTTAGTGACATAAAATGCATCATAACTTACTTAGTGTATGACACTGTACTGTTTGGAATGCTTTAAAAAAGTAAAGTAGAAGCCACAAATTTTGTAACAAACAAAGTAAAATGTATTATTTAGGCAGAAACAATCTTAAAGACTAGGCTAGCAACATCATTGGATACAAAGTTTTAACTCAATGTTGAAAATAAGAAACTTCAGTAGTGTGTTGCACAGGCAATGAAGGCACTTCATTGACTGTCTTCATACTGATCTTCACATGACACAGTTCCTGCACAGCAAATAAAACCTTGCTTTGAGAAGCATTTTATTAATTCCAAAAAGGAAAATATTGTACTGAAGGTTGTTTTTTTTTCCTTGAGAACACCTCTCTAGAAATCTCTGTGGTCAAATTCTGGTGGAAGTTGACCATAGAATTGCACTGGAGGATATAGAGATTCCTAGAATCAAATCCAAAATTATCAGATCTGTGAAAGAGAAACCAGTGCACGTGGAAGACTGACTGCATTTTTTTCTTCTTTTCCACCCTTTCCTCCTTCCAGCGCAATGTGGGGAATTCTCAGTTCAAGACAATTGAGGATGACTTGGTGTTGGCCCTCATTCGGTCCGGATGCATCCCAGAAAACCACGGAGAGGACATGAAGAAAATGTCTTTCCAGAGATGTGCCAGGACAGACAAGGTGATGCTCTTTTGTGTGTGTCATTTCTGTATTGTTTGGTTATAGGGCAGGGGTAACTCTGCAGGTCTGGGAACCAACTCCTCCCCACCCCCGTACCCACTGTGGGACACCCAACACTTGAAATCAAAATGGGAAGTGGGTAGGAGTTTGCTTTCAGTTTCGTTTTTTTAAAAGTTCTTTTTTTGACCACTCCATTTCCAAGCATGAATCTCTTGCACCTTGTTTTAATGGAGGAGGAGAAGTGTTGGCAAATGTGATCATTTCTTGTGTTACTCTGGATATTTGATTCAGTTGAATCATAGAGTTGGAAGAGGCCTTATAGCATATCCAGTCCATCCTCCATTCAGCCAGAACTTGAACAGCTCCAACAGAAACCAATCTTTGTTTAAAGACTTTCAGTGAGGAAGCGAATCTTCCTTTTCATATCTGGGCAGATGATTCTTTTTTCAGACTGCTCTTACCATCAAGAGGTTTCTCCTGAAGTGTAAGCCCATTAAATCTAGCCTTGCTCTTTGGACTAGATATCAGAATTTTACCTTTTTCTGTGTTACAGCCATTAGCTGTGGTTGCTTTGGAATTCCGGGAGCTGTAGTCTTTTAAAAAACGGAAGGTCTGCCCATACTGCTTGACATAGGAATGTCAAGATTCTTGAGTTTGGTTACATTTTAACTTACGGTAACTGATGGAACTGCTAGAATCTATGATTATGACCCAAAGTTACTCTGTCCTTTAGCTTTTGATGGAAACCCCCTCATTACTTATTAATACCTGCCTGTTGATTAAATGCAGGGTGTTTCTGCAGCTGGGCAAATCGTCTCTCTGAAGGTCTGGCTGATAGAAGATATTTTACAGAAGATCAACAACCATCTTCCTCCTCACATAAGAATTCTTGGTAAGGATAGGAGAATTAATAATGGGAGACCCAGGGCTGAGTCTTGATCTGGTTGTAGCTTCTAGCCCTTTTGAAGCAGAGCAGAGTTTGAAAGCATGACTTTTGGGGGGAGGATAACTCCCAGAATCCTTCAGCCAGCATGGGATTCTGGGAGTTATCATGCATTTTTTTCACATATAACTGCATGTGAGTGTATGCATGTGTGTTTTACATTTAGGGCTCAAAAGGGTCACAGGAGGGTTCAACTCCAAGAACAAATGTGACGCCCGAACCTACTCTTACATGCTGCCAACGTTTGCTTTTGCGCACAAGGACTGTGATTTTCAGGATGAAAGGTTCCGCCTGAACACAGAGACTTTGGCGACCGTTAACAGCCTCCTGGCTTGCTACAAGGGGACTCATAATTTCCACAACTTCACCTCCCAGAAGGGGCCCAAAGATCCTAGTGCCAAACGTTACATCATGGAGATGTATTGTGAGGAGCCCTTTGTGAGAGAAGGCATGGAGTTTGCTGTGATTAAAGTGAAAGGCCAAAGTTTCATGATGCACCAGATCCGTAAGATGATTGGCCTGGTGATCGCCATTGTGAAGGGCTATGCCTCAGAATCCATAATGGAGAGGAGCTGGGGAGAGGAGAAGGTGGATGTCCCTAAAGCCCCTGGGCTGGGCCTGGTTTTGGAACGGGTTCACTTTGAAAAGTACAATAAACGTTTTGGCAACGATGGATTCCACGAGGCCCTGGAATGGGCTGAGGAAGAAGAGAAGATTTCTGCTTTCAAAGAGAAGTACATCTACCCCACCATTATAAGCACGGAGAAAGAAGAAAAGTCCATGGCAAATTGGCTGGAAACTCTATCTAACCATGACTTCAATTCCACTGCATCAAGGACACAGGCGGACAACAGAGACACACAGGTAATGAGGATGAAATAGCGTATGTTAAAAGTATGTTAAAACAATCTTTGTTCTTTGCCAATGTGTCTTTGTCACTCTTCCCTGCCCTTTTCTTAACTCTTGTGCCATTGATCCTTTCCCCATCAGGTTTCCCATTTTTATCACATTCCGCCTGTCCTCCATGGATGCTTATTATGTCCACAAAAAACAACAAACACATAAGCTTTTGTGGAACTCAGCGCACTTCATTGGATGCAGGAAGTTTTATCCTCAGCTGACAAGTGTGTATACATGCATACCTGCAGATCAGTGTGTGTATGTATATAAAGAAAGAGGGAGAAAAAATGTAAACAGTAGGATCATATGGCAATGAAATGCAGCAACAGTGTTCAAATCAAGCTGTAAAATAAGAGTATTCACAATAGCTTTGTCAGCAATTACTGCTGTTCTCAATGGCCCTTATGTTTGTTTTGCACACAGTTAAGCTTTGATTGAATTCTTACATTTGTGTGTTTCCTTGCCATTGCTCTCACTATAATATGTGTGTTTGTATTTTTGTTGTTATATTATTCTGTGTGGTTCCTAGAGGATCCCAGGGTAGAAAATTGGCCCTTGGACCAAGCACAGTTGCCCACTCCTGCTTTTATGCATTATAAAACTCTTCACTGTGTTTGAAGCATATTGATATGGCTACACCACCTGTTTGACTGCTGGAGACCACTAAAGGCTAGCACATAACAGAACTTGCTAGTTGTGGAAAGCAAAACAGAGCTGTGATAAGGACTAGTCAGGGTTACAGTTTACTGTCAAAGCATGAGACACTTTTGGGCTTTCTCTGAGTTAGAAAGGTTGGGCAACATCCTGGAAGAGTCAGCGTCTGGAAAGGTAAGTAGTAGTGGGTAAGTTGCAGCTACATGTTTTCATGGTGAAACTATGGAGGTTGCCTCTTTGTGAAGCTTGGCTGTTGTTTCTTTTTCAGACCAACGATCCTGAAGGCAGTGATGGATTTGGAGACGACTCAGACTGAACTGAAATCATTCCGGAAGGTGGCTTATAATGGCATGAAGTTTGGCCCATGTCGATCCAAGCAGCCTCTGTTCAGAAAACTCGGGCTTTTGTTGAAGTGGCATTCATCTGCTTGCGTAAAGACAAATTGGTCAGGCTGGACTGAGACAGGAAGAAAGACTGAAGTGACACTTGAAACAGGCTGCTTATCTCTGTTTACAGCACACAAAAGGGCAATATGTCTGCTAGAGTTAGTTGTGCATTCTTTATGCTTGATTTAGAAAATTGTTTTAAAAAGTCAGCCGAATTATGTCACGTTGCTTCCTGAGATAACAAAACAAAATCTTCCAGAGGACTTAAGGTACTAACTGGTACAAGGTATTAGTAAAAAAGTTTTATTTTGTTTTGAAAGGCCAAACTTCCTTGCTCCTCTTCCAGGCTTTCTGTAGCCATACTTCCTTCAATTTGGCCAAGGAATAATTGACTCTTAATTGCCATATGTTTTGTCTCTTGCCACTCAAAGGCAAAATAATGTTTTGGTTTGAACAGTTTCTCACTGGGGGATCTCTATTGTTTTCCTTTTATAAAAAAAACATTGTCTTATACAGAGCTTTCAAAAAGCATTGCTCTGCTCTTAAAATAAAGGCTTCTTGTGATACAATGTAGAATGATCTCTATATTTCCTTTTTGTGGAATTATGAATAGAGCATAGAAGAGTAATAACAACTGGAAGTGTATTTTTCCCTGCATTTTTTGCAAGAGAACAAGAGATAAGGTAACTACACTGGCTAAAAATAGCTAATACAAAATTGAGACAAATATAACAAATACCTATCATGAGGAAGCTGAGGTTAAAATAATCATACAGCATATGCATTTTGACAATGCTAGGTTTTCTTCAGTGCTTATAAGTGAAATAGAATCTATCATTCCATAAAGCTAGAATAAATATTTTTAGGTTTTTCCTTCATCTCTGGATAATTATTGTCTAAGCTATGTTTTTATTATGTAGAATCTACACTGCCAGCCTAATGAAATTGTAATTATTGTCTTGTTTTTTCATTTATGAGTGCTGAAGAAGAACTTGTAGGTTGAAATGTGTCTTCATTATGGGGATTTTAACTTTAGTTTACATGTTGTGTATTGGTCATATTTATAATATAACATTTGCTCAAATGTTGTATTAATGGGGATTGTATTTGCTTTACCCCTTTTTATTTTGTATTGTTCTATTTGGGGAAGGTGAATTCCTTTGTTTCTACTTCTCCCTCCACTGTGTCTCAGTTCCCTGTCTCTGAAATGTAAGATTTAATTCCTGAACTCAATTGGGAATGAGCCACTTTATGTATCACAAAAGTACTAGACAGAGGAATAGGTCCCTTTAGCATAGAATTCATTCCTAAAAGCAGCAGATCCCATCTGATCTTGGAACCTACATAGGATCAGCCCTGGCTAGTACTTGGGAGGCTGCCAAAAATTACAGGTGCTTAGGACTATATTTCAGATGAAGGAACTGGCAAAACCACCTCTGAGTAGTCCTTGTCTTTTTAAAATTGATTTACATTCAAAAAGGATTTCAGTTACATTCAATAACGTTCCACTACAACAAACGCAGGAAAATAAAAACACAAAAGGAGGAAAAACAACAGTCATACGTTTCTATAAAAGCGGACGAAATGTCCACTTATGTGTCCGTTTGTAAATTTTGTCTATACATCATTCTTTCAAATGTTGCAAGTACTGTGAGATCTTCTAGCCATGGATCACAGATGGAAAAAAATGATCTTTCCAGTAGCAAAGTATCAGTCTTTTAGTAGTCAAAAGATCACAATCAATCAATCCATTTCTGTTGGCCATTTGTTAATTTCTAAGAAACAGGTAAGTAACTCAAAAAAAATATACATGTCCCTGTGTATCAAGGAACTTCCAAAAACCAAATTTATTCATGTGATTACTTTCACAATTTAGCGTCTATGGGACAACTTCAAAACATATGCATTAAGGAAGCATTAGCAGTGTTAGATCTCCAGCAGTTTGCTGATTTGGAAAGCCCTTTCTTGAATAGACAAGGCAACCAACATACCCAAAAGAGCAATTTCTGCTGTATAACATGCAGTTGGAGATCTATAGCCATACTAGTTACAGATGTTAAAACTGATGGCCATTAATTAGTCAGAACTGGATATTCCAATTCTCTATTCCATTCTTGCTGTAAGCCTTGCATGTCATATTTACAGATAACAGATTTGTATTTATAAATCATTAGTTTGGATACTTGGTGGGCCTCATTTCATGTCTCTAATCAGGGAACTTCAGATGCACTTAAAGCAGTAAGGCCAAAACTGGATTATAACAAATGTTTCAGTTTGTAGCTATTGCCAGTTAGCTGGTAGAGTTAGTTTCAACTGCTCTTCCAAATTTAAAAAGGCAAAAACTCACCATCCAGGCCAAGTATCATATTGAAAGTTAGCAACCCCATAAAATCCCTTATGCGCTTCTTAGTAAGAACAAATCTTGTACAAAAGATGGCCAATGTAACTTTTCTACCTGTCTTTAGCCCTGGGTGGTTTCAGGAGCAAAGTAAAATCTACAATAAAAGCAGCATAGCAGAGGGGGAAAAAAGGGCAGCAACAAAAAATACATTATAAAGCTTGAAAAGCTGTGTATTCTAAATACTGATACCAAAAGAGAGTGTGTCTGTATGTGTATATACATATATATGTGTGTGTGTGTATACACATATACACACATCTATATACACATATATACAGTAAAAGCAGCATAGCAGAGGGGGAAAAAAGGCAGCAACAAAGAATACATTATAAAGCTTGAAAAGCTGTGTATTCTAAATACTGATACCAAAAGAGTGTGTGTCTGTATGTGTATATACATATATATGTGTATATATACACATACACATATATACACGTATACATACATCTATATACACACACACACACACTTATGTGCATATACACACATACCTATACACACACATACCTATACACACACACACATATATACACACACATATACTTATGTGTATATACACACATACCTATACACACACACATATATACATATATATATACACACACATATACTTATGTGTATACACACACACATATACTTATGTGTATATACACACACATATACTTATGTGTATATACACACATACCTATACACACACACACATATATATACATACATATACTTATGTACACATACATATACTTATGTGAATATACACACATACCTATACACACACACACATACATACACTTATGTACATATACACACAAGCTATACACATATACACACACACGTATATATACATACATATATATACACACACATACATATACTTATGTACATATACACACATACCTATACACATACACACACACACACACAGAGACATATATTGTGCCTTGTGCTGTCTAGTACACTCTTCCTGCCCCTCTCTTGTGAACCTCCCAGGTGCTCTTCGCACAGGCCCTTCCCTCAGTCGGACTTTCCTCCCGGGGCCGGGGGGAAGTCGGGAGAGGCACTAAAACTGATTTAAGACTCCTGTCCCTCAAAAAAATAACAACCAACCCCCCCCCGCCTCCCTTCCCTCAGCCTCGTCTGCACTACCTCCCTACGCCTGGCCAGACCTTTTTCCTTCCCCGCATGCGCATTGCACAAAAAAACAAAACAAAAAAAAAAGTCCAGAGTCCGCGACGCGAGGGAGCGGCCCGGCTTCAAGGACGGCGAGGCGAGGCGAGGCGACGCCACAGCGGGCGGGCTTCGCCGTTCGAACGCGGGCGGCCCAAATTACAACGCCACCGGGCTGTCCCTCGCGGGCACCCGTAAGCCAGCGGATGCGCCCGTTTGGGTTTCCTCCTCACGCCCCTCCCCTTTCTCCCCTCGGCCCGTTTCCTGCCCGGAACAAATAGCTCCGGCTGGCCCCCGGCGAGGAGGAGCTGGCGGAGGGGAGGAGGGCAGAGGCGGCCTCGCCGCGCGCAACGGACTCCGGCTCGGACGGCCTCCCGCGGCGGCGGCTCCGGGCGCGGCGGACGGCGGGCGAGGCGGAGCGGCGGGGGAGCGTTGGTCAGTCCCGGAGGGGGGAGGGCGAGCGAGCGAGCGGGGGCGCGCGAGGGCCGTTGCGGGTCGGTCGGGGCGAGGGCCGGTCAACCCCCCTCCCCGCTTCGTGGGCGGCGGACGGGAGGGGGGATGGCGTTGGAGGAAAAGTACGCCCCGTGTCTCTCTCTCCCCCCGTCGCAAAAAGAAAGGGGGGTCTCCAGTTTCCCTCAGCGCCGATGTCGGAGGGAGGGCGGGCGGGCGTCTGCCACGGGCGCTGGCGGGGCTTTGGCTTCCTGAGGAGTCGCCTCTCCAGACCGCTTTCCGCGCCCGGGCTCCTCCTCGCCGCTTTGGTCTCCGGAGCAGCCGGTGGGGCGGCCCGAGCGGAGCCTCGCGGACCGGCGGCGGGGTCCCCGGTCCCGATTGTTTCCCCCGCGCTCCCCTCTCGCCGTGAGGCAAATCGCCCGGTCGGACGCGCTTGCGGGGCTTCGGGGTTGGGTCGGGGCCTCTTCCCGGTGAGGAGAGTTTGACAGGTGGCGGCGTGGATTGCCCGGACCGGTCCCTTCCGAGATTCAAGCCTGGCTCGGGCCACTTCCGCACGAGACTGTTCATAGCTCGATGATTCCACTTTCAACGTCCTCTGGAATCCTGGGGTTGGGGGCCCTCCCGAAACGGCAAACCCCAGGATTCCAGAGGAGGCTTTCCTTTTATTTTTATTTCTAAAGCTTTACAGTCATTCTGTGAGCGGGGCAAAGGGAGGGAGGTTTGGGCTAGGATTGCCCCCCACCCCTGGGGCATTTTGTGAATGAATGGGGTGATTTGAGTTCCGGTATCCTTGAACTGCCCCCGACCCCAGGGGCAGGGTGGTAAAGTGACATTTCTGTAAGCGAGTGCAATGCAGGGGAGTAGGGTTTTCCTTATCTTTGTGAAGGCTGATCTACAAGGTTATGGGGACCTAGCCTGATTCTATGGATCGTAAAATCATGGAGTTGGAAGAGACCCCAGAGGCCATCCGGTCCAATGACTAGATGACTGCGAGACCACACTCTCCTTGTTTCTTAAAAGTTCTGGTGATCTGAGGGTGGGAGTGCCTGAGGGAGAAGGTTGGGATGGAGAATAGTATTGGTTCTAGCTGTTCTGTATGCGTCAGAGGTCTCTGGTTCTGTCTTCAGGATCTCTAGGGAAAGCAGAAGTGGGAAACTGTTGCTCCTCCGGGTACTGTCAAAGTGCAATATTGGTTAGCCCTAGGTACAGAGATCTTGCTGCTGCAATAATTCAGTCTTTCTAAAGATGTGAATTTGACTTCTGCTGCTGCAGTTGGAAGACAAATGTCTGCCTCTAGATGTTTGCAGTTTCTAAATATGGTTGAGAAGATAGAGGAGGATAGAGCCAAGGTAGACAAATATTAGATTGGGCATGAATGTGCAACTAAATGCCAGAAAGATGTTTCCCTTAATAGAACTTTACGAACTTTTTTTTCTTAGAATTGGGAACATTCAAAAGGTGATAATGCACCATGGCAATGGTCCCCCAAATGCCCAACGCCAGCTCCAAAGGTCCCGCTCCTTCACTGGCAGCGAGACTGAAGATCAGCAGACAAATCTGCCCCAGTCTCCAGCACCTTCATTTGCTCCTTCTGCAAGCCCGTCTGCACCGCAGTCTCCTGGTTACCAAATCCAGCAGTTTATCATGAGCAGAAGCCCCGTAGCTGGGCAGAACGTGAACATTACTTTGCAAAATGTTGGCTCAGTTGCTACAGGGAACCAGCAGATCACGCTTACTCCGTTGCCGATCCCTAGTCCAACGTCTCCAAGTTTCCAGTTCAGCCCGCAGCAAAGAAGATTTGAGCATGGGTCACCATCCTACATCCAAGTTACTTCGCCATTGGCACCACAGGTTCAGTCTCAGAGTCCCACACAACCTAGCCCTGTGCCAGTACAGTCCATATCGAATGTTCGGGCTTCAGGGCCCAGCTTGGGGATGTGCAGCCAGAGCCCAACGCGAGGCTTTGTTGATGCCAGTGTGCTTGTGAGACAAATCAGCTTGAGCCCTTCTAATAGTGGACACTTTGTGTATCAAGAAGGCTCTAACATTGCCCAGATTTCTCAAGGCACCACAGCTCAGGTACAGCTTTCATCTTCTGGAGCATCTGGTACGGGTAGAGAACGCAGGCTGTCTCAGCCCCATTCACAAACTGGTGGCACAATCCACCATCTTGGACCACAGAGCCCTGTAGCTAGCGGAGCCAACATCCAACCTTTGCCTAGTCCTGGTCACATTGCAACAAATAACCTGCCACCACAGATCAGCAATATAATCCAAGGCATGCAGCAGCATCAAGTGCTGCAAGGGCAGCAACTGAGCAGACCCCTAGGATATGATAGGACTTCTGGTGGGCTAATAGCTGGGGTTGGAGGACCTCCTGCTTTTGGAATGACATCGCCGCCACCTCCTACAAGTCCTTCCCGAGCTACTGTACCACAAGGACTAACCAGCCTCCCTCTTGCTCCATCCATCTGTGCCGTGGTAAAAAAGCAAAAGAAACTGGAGGAGATTCCCCCAGCTACCCAAGAAGCTGCTCAGATGAGAAAACAGTGTTTGGAGCACCATCTCAAGCAAATGGAGATTTTGAAAGATGCTTTCAAAGAGTATTTGATCGAGCTGTTCTTCCTGCAACACCTTCAAGGAAATATGATGGACTTCTTAGCTTTTAAGAAGAAGCATTGTGTGCCATTACAAGCATATCTTAGGCAAAATGACTTGGATCTAGAGGAGGAGGAGGAGGAGGAGCAGTCTGAGGTTATCAATGATGAGGTAAGAGATCTTGCTTCAATCATTCAGTCTTTCTAAAGTTGTGAATTTGACTTCTGCTGCAGTCTTTTAAGTTGGAAGTAACTCTAGCTGAAATCAGTTTAAATAAACATGATTAGGACTGCATAGTAAGGTTTACTGAACTGGCAGGTAATGTAGCAGCTGAAGTCTCAGTTATGGCATGACCCTAATGTGGCCAAAGAACATAATCTTGGCCTTTAGGATCAGGGTTAAATCTAGCAGTGTCATACATGGGTAGGCAGTGTGGTGTAGTCAATAGTATTTATCAGCGTGATGTGAGTTCAAGTTGCGTTCTTGCTTAAACATGAAGCTCAGTGAGTATCTCATGGCCAGTAGCCAAGATTAACCTGCTTTGCAGACAATTTATGTTGAACTGCAGAAAATTGTCTGGGGGAAGGAATGGGAAAATTCTGATTAATTCTGCTCTCAATTCATTAGAAGAGAGAGTTGGATTGAAATATGGAATGGCTTTAAAGCAATTCTGCACAGGATTACAACTTAAAATAATCATGATTTTTTTAAAAACCTTTTGCATTTGGGAATTGTGACATAGAAGTTTTTCTTCCAGTTGCAGCCAAATTGTGTGTTGTCAGAAAAGTTGTGTTAACAGCAAGTAGAAGTTAAGAGTTGTGTTAAGAGCAGGTAGAAGTTGTAGAGCATCCTTGTATTCCCATTGGTCATGTTCATAGAAAGACTTTAGATGTGAGTCTAAAGGACAAACTGTCAAAAAGGAAGTTCAGCTACATGATCTGTGGTTAGTTTTATGTTTGTTTAGTCGGAAGTAAGCTGCACTACATTATGAACTGACATAACAGCCAGTTTAAGCTAGCCATAACAATTTATGAGATGTGCAGTTGTTGACTTACAAGACATCTTTTCCTGAAAGGCATGTGTACCCTTGCAAGATGTGTACATTTTCATGTATGTTTCCAATTAAACATTGTAGGTGTTTTGACCCTTTATGTCATGTTAATGAACTCTTTAATGGCATTTCTTGATAATGTAATGACCTCATTGTTTCCATCCAAGTGATGATTGTGGCGGTATGGCCCAAGAGAACTATAGATGAGATTTCTCATACTGGATCAGCTGATTGTTCTCCTAACTGTTAATCTGGGTTTAAATTTGTATCCAGGAGATAAAATTGAGTTAGAGATAAGGAGCATTGACAACAACCAGTATGAGTAAGATCAGGTTTTTATATTTAAATTATTTTTTGTCTTATTTAAATCAGATTTCAGTTTTTTTTTCTCAAAACAAATAGTGAAAAGAGAACCTAGGTCAAATCATGAATATCTCTAATTATATTCTGTGAATAAGTTACCAGAAGTTTATGGAGATAGGATCTGTCCTGTTGTTCAGATGATGTGTATCAACTGCACATGCTCTAAGTGCAAAGATGGAGGAGGTCAGTAAATAGAAAATTTTGGGAAAAGGGGTAGATCTGAACAAGGCAGAAGAGATGCAAATTCAAGAGATACCACTTTTGATGAATGGCCAATTAATCTGAACACTATTCAGGAGAATTGCTTAGTATATACCTATCGTTTAAGGAAACTTGCATTGTTGAGTATATGTTAAGCTATATATTAAACAGAAGAAAAGTTCTATTAATAACATACCTCTGCTGAAAATGATGATTTAAATAAAATCGTCCTCACTGGTGCTTTAAGTTGTTATTTAAATAATTAAAATTGAGTCCTTTGTAGAATTTAAATGAATATGATGAAAATGATACCAACTCTGCTGTTGTTGTTGTGTGCCTTCAAGTCATTTTTGACTTATGGTAACCCTAAGGTGAACCTATCATGTGGTTTTCTGGGGCTGAAAGTGTGTGATACACCGAAGGTCACCCAGGGAGTTTCCATGGCCTAGTGGGGAATCCAACCCTGGTCTCCAAGGTCCATAGACCAATGCTCAAACTATTGCTGCACCATGCTGGCCCTCACAAACCATGCTACGTAGCTTAAAGTGTGTAATTTGTGTAGGCTCCTCGTTTAAAAAATTGCTCTTGATAAAGTCCTGTTGAAATCCATAATAGGGGTTAAGGAAGGGCTTTAAGGGTCATCTGAACAGATAAGATGGCACATAAAAGTTGTATAAATTTTGTGGTCTGTAATTTAACAAACTGCACTAATAAAAACTTAAAATAGGAATCTTTAAATATGACATTGCTCTCTTCTAAAGGATTTCTTAATTTTTCCCTGAATGGTATTTTTTTTAAGTTAAAAATAAGTTGTATTTCCTTTTTCTCGTGTCACTTAAACAGATATGGGAGATTTTCACTTAAATTGCTAACAGAATTCAACCACAATTTTGCAAGTATTTCTGTTTGGGACAGTGGTCTTTCCTAGTTTAAAGGACAGGGCAAGTCTCCTATTTTTGTTCTGTGGTTCTAGCTGAGCCACAAAATTCAAAGCTTTTCCTCCTTTTAACAGTCAGTTGAGAAATCAGGGGTTTTTTTTTCCTTGTTAAAAGAATTGACCCAGGTGCACTTACAGCAGGCTTGTACAAAACCATGATAAGGAATAAATTTCTGTGGGTGTTGACCAGTTCTTTCTTTCTTTCTTAATTTATTTATCGAAAAAAAAGGCACTTTGGGAGAATCTCCTTTATTTGTACTTTATGATCTTCCTGTCTTATTCCCTCCCCCCGCCCCCAGCCTTCTTCATCACCTTCTGCTAAAGCAATGCACTTCATCCCTTGCCTGGGTGGGCTGATCACTATGAGAATGGGGGTGGGGGTGGAAGAGAGAATGGAGGCTATGCTCATGGCTTATTAAATGTTGGGGCTCTTCTGAGTGTGAATTGTCTTGTCATGCTAATTTTTTTGTCTGTTAGAAAGCCAAGATCTTGAAAGCTAACCCATATTATTGCCCAGCCTAAATTTCAAGGTAGACGTTTCTCGGCAAGAGACAACGGTAAATCGCACTTTAGTCTGTCCCTTGCTCAGTTCTGCTGTTTTCCGACGAAAGAGAACTTTGCTGAAAAACCATGGATTCAGGCTGATTCGCAGTACTTTACCTTTTGTTATAATCCCCTCTTCAGTGAGGAACCGTAAATCCAGTGCAGCATGGGGTGTGTTGATCAGATTTTACAAAAAGGAAAAAAAAAATAGAAAGCAAAAGAAAATGATTTCCCTTCTTTGTTTTTCCCCAAAATATCTTCTCTCAGGTAAAGGTTGTGACAGGAAAGGATGGGCAGACTGGTACTCCTGTTGCTATAGCAACCCAGCTTCCTCCAAATGTTTCTGCTGCTTTTTCATCTCAGCAGCAACCATTTCAGGTACTTTTTCAATGGTTCTAAACTTGTAGTTTCATCCCAGATTATTACTACTATTCTCATTCGGATTTGATATTTGAAAGCAGAATCTGTATTTTCCCTAGAGCCCATGCCTTCTCATCTTAAAACCAAAATGACCGTAAAATCTTTAAACTTTTAGATGCATGAGTGTTTATGGAGCGTTGAGGAAGCTACCCCCCCCCCACTCCCGCTTGTCTCAAAGTTGCTGGCTTATTTCATTAACCTTTTGGCTTTTAATGTGTTCCACTTTGGTTTGCTTATGTTTTGGTTCCTTTGTGCGTTCTGCATAGCAATAGTGTGAGTTTCTCTCTGTCTGTGGCAATATGACTTAGACCTCTTCTAAAATCCTTTTCTCTTTTTTCATCTTCAGTTTTGAAGGTTTTTTTTTAATGCAAATAAAAAATATAGCAGATTTCCAGATGAACTTCTTTCTCTTTCCAATGAAGTTCACGCTTCTTCATTTCATAAATGCATAATGGAATAACATATGGTTTTCTTATCAGATACATACATTACAGAACTTCAGAACTGCTGGGACAAGTTGTGAGTTCCTTGAAATAGTCCTGCAGATTATCACACCCAGTCCTGTACATCATGTTGAAAGTATAGTGGCAAACCATGATCTGTCTTTACACAACTGAAGTTTTATGAAATTTAGCCTTGCATGTTCATCCTTTACCTCTCCTCCTTGCATGAGAAGAGATCATCAGCTTTTACTTTGGCTTTTGAGCTAAACATAGTCCCTCAATTTCAGAGAACTGTGGTTAGTTCTTAGTCAAGGGTAGGTAACTTCAGCAGGTCCAGTGACTAATTTTTTGTATCTGCGACCCTCCAGGGGCTACAAGAGCTGCCAAAAATGCCAACAATCAAAGAAACAAGTCTGGAAATGGCTGAATGCTCACTTCTCATTTTGGAAAAAAAAAAGTATTAAAGAGTAAAGGGAAGGCTTATAGTCTGTTTAAAGGGTGAATCACACATTGCTCTAAGAGAGGTAGTTTCTACCAGAATTCAGAGGCTGCAAACACAGCTTTATGAGCTACCTGTGGCCCAGGCGGTGTGTTGCCACTTCTGCTCTAACTGGTTGCCCCATTTGTTTATTGACTGACCTGGGTTTATTAATTCACCACAGTTGAAGCAAATTATATTTCTTGGGTTGGAAGTAATGGAACTTTCGTTAGTGTAAAAGTATGAAGTGGGAGAGTAGGGGCTAAGCATGCAAGCTTCAGGCTCCTGCCATCTCATTCTAGTAACAAGAAGACATGGTTTTCTCACTGTGCCAAAATCAGACCATTGTCATTGCTTTGGATGCCTCTGTATGACAAAGGCGGTTCGTGAGATGTTATGCATAAATAGAATGGATAGGAAGTGTCTTGGTTTTAGTTAATTAGTGCAGTTTGGCTGTCGTTTTGTAACCTTGGTAGGTATCAAACTATTACGACGTAAAACTTCCTTCCTGTTTTCATTGAACTGTTCTTTCATCATAATCACTATAAGTGATGTCCGTAGGAAATACTGATGTATGATGTGCTGTATGGTTTGAACGATCCAAGTAACTTATTTATAAGAACACGTAATTAGTGGAGGTTTCCCCCCCCCCATCACCTCGCATTTTACAGTGATTCAAATAGTTTATCTTCTAGACTCAAGGCATTTCTTAAAACTGTGTGAAAGCTGACCATTTTAAAAACACAATACTTCATTTGATCAGCATCAAAATTTATGTACTGCCTTCTGTTTTCAAACTGAAGGGCCTATAGTGACTTAAGAACACAACAATAAAATGTTAAAATCACACAATCATAGAGCTGCAGCCTGAGATATCTTGTCCAGCACCTTGCAGGATTCTCAAGCTGGGATGTAATGAACAGCATTCCTGATCATTGTTCACCGTAAACTGAGTAATAATGTAACAGTGTCTCAAGGACCACGTGTATATCTAACAAATATACAAACAACTCCACAGAGTTTTAGCAGCATGTAGACTAGCTTACCTGCTTGTCCATTCATCCCAAAGTAAGGAGAAATGGGACTCCCAAGGTTTGTATGTTTCCCTACTGTGTTGACTGGGACAGTTCTTAAAATGTTTCTTTGGAGCATGAGGGCCTTTTAGGGTTATGGGGAATGATTAAGGATCTGCTCAATAAGAGGATTATAGAACGGAATGACCTCTCTTTAGAGGCTTACAATGGTGCCAACCTTGCTGTCTTGGGCCCAAAAGGATATATCATTAGATTATGCTGTAACTACCAAAGGTTTTAAGATCTTGCCAGTTGTTTTGCTGGTTTGTTTTTAATCAAGTGGCATTATTGTTTTGGATTATTTTAATTGTGAGACCCATCCTGAAGCCAGCTTCACTGGTGGATGATATATTAATACATGTAGATAATTTTCTTTTCTCTCTGAGGGCCCTCACTTAGTTTTTATTTTCCGTTCTTTACTAGGGGAATAGCTTTCTACAGGACTCCTTAATCACATGAAAAAAATGATTTCTAGTCATCTTTGTCACAATTTACTGTGATCAAGGAAAAAGAATCCAGGTTGTTGTTATGTAGACAGAGGCAAGTTTGACTGAGTGGCAAATTCACTTGTGTCCCTAAGTACACCCATTTACTTTGTCCTATATCAGTCAGTGGCTGTATCTGGAAACACTGGTATCATAAATTTGTCCTTCGTTTCTAAACCAACCATTCTCATTGGGGTTACAAAGTCCCATGCATAGACAAAATCATACCCATACAAATATGTAATGTAAGCCTTTCCCATGTGCACAGCACTTTGTTGGAATGATGGGCATTTTACTAATATGGGGTGATTTGCTTAATGAATCACCCCTGCTGGTAAGACCTCAGGTAAACCCTGCACATGTAGCTTCTGCTAGCAAAAATCCTTTCAGATTTCTACCTTGGTAGTTGGTCTGTCTTAGCTTTGTTTCTTATGTGCACTGGACGTTGGATGGTTAAGTATTTGGAAAACTGGGAAGTTCCTCTGTGTTGAGAGTTAGAGGAAATCCACTAGGTCTTTTGGTTGAAGTAGCATAGGTACTCCTGCAAGCTCTGAGCTCTTTGATATTTCAATTTATAATGCGATGTAAGGCCATAGATTGGGAAGGGCCTCATGAGCCATCAAGTCCAACCCACTGCTCAGTGAAGGATCTCCAGCAGGTAGCTGTCCAGTTTCTTTGTGAAAACATCCAGAGAAGGAGACCTACCACCTCTCTAGGCAATTGGTTCCATTGCTGAACCACTCTTGCTATCCAGAAGTTCCTTCTAATGTTCAATTGAAAGCTACCCTCTTGTAATGTCAAACCATTAGATCTGGTTCTGCCCTCTGGGGTGGTGGAGAGCAGGCCTGCAGCCTCTTCTCCTTGAGCACCTTTGAGGGATTTAAAGAGTGCAATGATCCATTACAGGACCAAGCATGTGATGCTGTTGAGCTCAAAGAAAGAAACTCTTCATGTACCTATGCTTTACTAGGAAAAAGAGATCAAACATGTAGCATACATCTTTCTTCCACTAAATCAAGTGTACCATTTCATAATACATGCTCTTTATAAAATGAATTCAAAATTATCTTAAGTAATCTTGAAGGCAATGGTAAACATATTGATTGTTGTTTTTTGCATTCCTTCATTTTCAAAACTGGCCAGCACCTTTTGGACAGATTTTACTCGTACAGCTTATAAAATAATGCTTGTAAGACTTTGTGGCTGTTATAGACAGCTAAGAATTTTGCTGAGTTTTGACTGTTCTGTTTTGTTTTATAATAGCAGGTGCATGCAGGGACTCCAGTAACAGGAACTGTGAATACCATAGAAATTGAAGCTTTTAAGAGACAGCAAGCACTTACTTCAGCAGGTACGGTCCCTTTCAGTGTAACTTTGATCATCCATTTAGGCTTAACAAAAAGACCATCTTTTGCCTAGGACTTATTTAAATAAACTTTGATTTCAGTTTGACCAAAGTGTTTGGCCAGTTTTGTGAGGGGAAGTCCAGTGAGTGTCATATATTTCTCTCGCAGCCAATAGATTGGCTTTCACAAAGCATCTTCTGCATTGGTGCTGTGTTTTCCCAGTAGATATGTTAGATACCAAAGCTGATCTTTGAAATCATGGGGCGTTTTTGTAAACGTTGTAAACTGAAACCCCTTCCACTGTATCCTGCCGTAAATGGAATTTGAATATCACCAGATTCGTCTAAGAGACCCCGAATTGAAGTGGGCCGTCATGGGATGGTTTTTCAGCATCCAGGCGTGGCTTCAGGAGTCCCTCTTCAACAGCTCATGCCAACAGCACAAGGTACTGTGTCACCACATGCCAGCCGAGATTAATTTAGCAAGGGGGTATGTCTGTGCTGGAAGCAGAAACCTTACAGAACTGAGCCCTTCTGAGATCTCTGGTTCCATCTTGTATTTCCCCCTTGTAAATTAATGTTTGGTGTGAAATGCCTTGTTCATGTCAAAGGAGCTGAGTGACGGGCTCCAGTGGTGCATGTGGGCATGGAAAATAGTCATGCAAAAAGATGCAAAATCTTTTCTGTTGAGAGCCTTCTGGTTTACAGAGGATGGCTCTCATTCGTAGACAAGTATTTTTTTTAAATTGCATATTAGTTTGTACATTTGTGCTGTGTTTTTCCCCCTATGATTAACTGTCAGCAATATTTTAAAAATGTAGGACATGTAGATAACCATTTAGTGATAAAATTTGTTCGTTCTGTGTGTGCTGGCTCATTTTTTTTATTTATTTTTTTAAAAAATCCATTTTTGTGGCATGGCAGACTGGTGTTGATTGAATATCTTGCTGTGATTATCCCGTGATATTTTTATTTAAACTCTGGTGTTTTGTTGCAAAGTAAGTAAAAAAAAAGTTAACTTTTCTCTCCTTGATGTGCCTTGACATCAAATGAGTCCCAAAGCATGTTTTTTTTTTAAAAAAAACCAACCTGACCTCTTCCAATTTTTGTTCCTGCTTTGTAGGTGGAATGCCTCCCACCCCACAGACAGTCCAACTCACAGGGCAGAAGCAGAGCCAGCAGCAATATGACCCCTCAAAAGGACCTCCAGTTCAAAATGCGGCAAGTCTACACACACCTCCACCTCAACTACCTGGGAGACTGCAACCGACCAACATCCCCATTACGTCTCTCCCAGCAGCACTACAGCTCACACAACCACCGCCACAAATCACTGATGCTCCCGTGCAATCTCAAATTCACGTGAAGGCCCAGACTCAAACTGTTGCTGCTTCTGTGCCACACGGCCAGGTACAAGTACCACTGCAGCCTCAAGTTCAGCCAGCGGCACACGTACAAGGCCAAATAACAACACAGATATCCCAAGCACCGGCTTCAGCCCAGCAGCAGGTATTTGTGCATGTGTGGAAAATTCATTTCAAAGGCTGTTGAATCTGTTTTGCTTTAAACTCTTTTAAAAAGGTTATGGAAGTGTGGTCTAGAAATTAACATTTGCCAGCCAGCTGCCTTTTGCTTTGCATGAAGAATAGACAGCTACTTCATCGGCAGGTTGTTCTAGATGACTTGAGTATATCAGAATATAAAACAAAGGTGTTATACTTGAAACATGCTCATATGTGTTAGCTGCCACAGAAGTATATGTGCAATGGAGCAGCTAATCATTGAGCGCAAGCAAGTAGAAAAGCAGTTTAAATGTACACATGCACAGTTCAGATACAGCATGTGGCGTGTGTGTGTTTTGTACTTTGGCGCCATATCCCTTTGCCTCTCTATTGTTGTCTTCTGTGGCTGCTTGCACAGATTGTGTGATCAGGGGGTGCTCATGGATGAAATCCTGCCTGTAGGGCTGAGCACAGATTTTCCTTTGACTTTTTATTCCAAGTGACAGCTGAAGTTCCTTAGAATTGGGAAAAACCTGGCTGGAGAAAATGGGCACTGACTGTTGTACTTTTCATGTTTCATGGTATGGGTGCAGCCATCATGGAAGTTGTGATCCAAGTCATTTTAATGTTCTTTTATTTGTCTGAGGTTGGCACTGCAGGCCCTGGGCTTGAATCTGGCCTACCTGGGATCCCTTTCTAGCCCTTTGGATCTTTTAAATGGTCTGAGCCCCTATCTCTATTACACTATCATTTGGTGGAAAATTATTGCAGCTCTTGGCCTGGCTGGTCGGGGTGAGGAACTGCGGGCCTTGAGCTGGAATCCAACCCACTT
Source organism: Ctenosaura bakeri (assembly GCA_948474755.1). Lineage (NCBI taxonomy): Eukaryota > Metazoa > Chordata > Lepidosauria > Squamata > Iguanidae > Ctenosaura > Ctenosaura bakeri. The sequence goes on along the minus strand of CAOLHI010002003.1, from coordinate 126,741 downwards.
AGGGTCCTGCAACTTCAACATAAATATATATTCCCAAAGTGGCTAAAAAAGTAGGGAAGAACAAGAGTACAATTTAATGAAGACATAAAAGAGGAATAGTAACGTACAGACCCGCAGCTTATTCAAATAGACAGTGAAATCAAACTGTTGTCAGTGAGAGATGCTAGTATTGCCAGTTCTTTAAAGTCTGAGAAAAGAGAGATGGAAATTTTGCTTGGTGACTGAATGCTACAAATGGCAGCTCCAGCTAGACCTCCCTGGTGAGGAATTTCTAGAGGCAATAATCCACCACTGAAAAGGCTTTCTAGTTCCTGCCCTGTATTACTGATGGTGGTGGCATATACAATATGCCTTCCCTACATGTATGTATTAACCTCTGTATTGGAGGAAAAGCAGGAGCTGAACTGCTTGCGAAACAGCTATGGGTATGTGTATGTACATGCCCCACAGGTGGGGCTGTTCAAGTCTCAGTGGTTTCCATTTTGCTCTCTGGGATAAAGGTTTCTGGCTTAGGAAATAGCTGAGAGGGTGCAAAAGATGCTTTTTGCCTGGAGATTGGGGTCATGAGGAATAGGCTTAGGCTCGGTCACAAAAGTGTCTTCTCAGTGGACCACTTCCCACAAAAACAAGTTATTTCCGTTCGCTTCCGTAGAATGAAACTTCATTGCCCTTCAGAGGGACAGCATTGAAAGCGAGAGCTACTTTTGATCCCTTAGCCTGGGTTTCATTGGGGGAGAGTGGTATGTGTGTTTGCAAGCTTGGGATGACATACACGTGTGTTGTATGCTTACAGGCTGTGACCTTAGTGCGAGCATCATCAGACTCTGCCCAAAATTCCCAGCGTCTTCCAGCAAGTGTGCTTCCGCCAGCTACATCCAACCCGCCTGTCTCCATTACCAATACAGCACCGCAGTCCACATACCCAGTGCAAACCAGCCGAACTTCTCCAGCAACAAATAAATCAGTGTCTCCCATTGCCTCTAAACCCCCGGGCTTGGCAGTGACAGCAACGACAAAAACACAGAGTCCCGTTCAGAATACAGCAGTCCTGCCCCAGGACAACTCCCACGATAAGCTGGCAGAACAAATTAAGCTGGTAAGACTTCTCTCCCTGTGCCTCTTAGCAGAAAATGATATTTGCATAAATAGTATTCGTTTTTAAAAAACTGAATTTGCAGTTCATACTGGCTGGATTCTTTGCTCCTGCTTTATAGTAATGCTTCCAGTGTTTTCTGCCTTTTTAGTAATACTGAATATGGAAACCTTTTGGAAGTTTCATTATTTCTCTCCTACTGAGCCAACACTGTTTCTGTGCAGACTGAAATCAGAGCTTGATCTCAAAAATGTAAATAACTTTTGCGTATTTTGGGTTAGCCCAGTCCACACCCTCTTTGTCCCTTTCTGGTTGAAGGTGTTTTTGCTAAGCATTTGTCCAGATTGATGAACTGCTCTTTATGAACTCACACATGTGCCACTACAGCTCATTTTGTAATCCAGTGTAGTTTATGAGCTGATGCAAAAGTCATTCATTGCGTTTTCTCTGCAATTAATTCGTCTGAATGATAAAAGTTGGCACGTATATTTATTTATTTTTATATACATATTAATTAATAACACTGAAAGCATTAGCCTGTTCACCTCCACTCCTGCCCTCTTTCAGTTGAGGTTTTAAATGGCCTGTGAAGATCTTGGAACGTGTGTCTTTTGTGAGATTTGTACACTCACGTGGCTGCCTAGAGATTCCTCTCTAGTCTGCTACATTAAGAGGCCCGGGTGATGGTGAGGAGAGGGATGCCATTTAAGCCTTAAGAAAGTAGCACTTTTGCATACCTTGGGATGCTGCCAAACCTACAGAAACCTCTTACGTCTGGATGATGCTGTTTTGGTTACATAAGGATTTAGACTTGAGAGAATGAATTCATTAGTATATACTGGGTTGCATCTCCTCAGACCTTGGGATGGCATCTAGCCTTCTTGGAGTCTTAATCTGGTTTCCTGGGTTTCCTTAGATGTGCATATCTGTTTCCCTATGACACCATCATTGTGTGAATTTCCAGCTTTTGTATGCCCCCCCCCAACAATTCTAAAAGGTCAGAATATCTCTCCATAGTTACAGACAGAATGTAGTGGTATTTTTGATCCCACCCTTTCACCTTTTTGGTTGGTCTCTCTTGTGATGTCTGAAGCAAAGCACCCTTCTTAGGCTTGCAGCTCTGTATGGATCTTGTGGGTTGTAGTTTCTTCTTCCAAAGTATGCTTTGTAAGAATGAGTGGTTTGTGGTAGTTCCTGTTAGCTGAATTACCTTTCAACTTGAGAGGGTTGATGTCTTCAGCCTTCCAAAAGTGCATTGTATTTCCATTATTTTTTGTTCCTGCTTCCTTCGAAAAGGAAAACCAAGTCCACCAACGAATAGCAGAGCTGAGGAAGGAAGGTTTGTGGTCTCTGAGACGGCTGCCCAAACTACAGGAGGCGCCCAGACCCAAATCTCAGTGGGATTATCTCCTGGAGGAGATGCAGTGGATGGCAACAGACTTCGCTCAAGAAAGAAGATGGAAAATGGCCACTGCTAAGAAGGTCTGGATGCACTTGTTTTATATTGTCTTGATATGATCTAGAACAGACACTATTCTGAGGGCCTGCTCCATTGCCTAGATTGCACATTGGGTGGATCTATGATGTATGATGGCTTCCTAAAAGTAGGCTGCTTTAGGGTTGGATTTGCCAAACTCCTCGTACAAATAACAATTACAAAAGCTAGAACTGCAAACAATGAAAGATTTGCATCAGTGTGTTGTGATTTTTATTAGATGGTCCGGACTGTGGCTCGCTACCACGAAGAAAAGAAACTTACTGAAGAAAGGGCCAAGAAGGAGGAACAGAACAAGCTCAGGCGCATTGCTGCAATGATTGCAAGAGAAATAGAGTATTTCTGGTCAAATATTGAACAGGTAGTGTTCTCCTTCTCCACTAATCATCAAATAGCCTGATGTTAAAACACTTTATCCTGGAACAAGGCTATAATCGAAAATGTCCTCCACTGGGAGTAAGTCCTGTAGAACTCAGGGAGTTCTGCACAGGGTTGCATTACATACTATGTTCTGTGATATTGCAGAGCATCTCTCTCAAAGGCCAAAGATGGCAGATCAGTAAGCACCACCTTATTTCCGGAAAGGAATTTGCCAGAGTTCCAATTCTTGCTTTTTAAAGTTTGGCTGTATTTGGGTGGATTGTCTTGCCAGGTGCCAGAATCTTGGCCAGTCTTGAGCCTAGATAAGCACTTGCATATTCAGTCCGATTGCTCTCTTGTTGCTTCCCCTGCTGCTACTAAATAAAGCAGGAGATGCTTGCTTAGTTTGTTATCTGAACTGAGGTTTCTAGCCTGTTGCTCCCCTAACAAGCCAACAATCATAAACCAAGAACCAAAGTGTGGTTTGCAATTCTGATTTATTAAAGGGAACAGCAAGCGAGGAAATTTGAATGATCCTCTAAACTAGGGGTGGGAAATATTTGTCCAGCCAGATTTTGTTCAGCTGCATTGCCCATTACGCTGTCTGTCCAGCTTAGCCGGGGGTGAGGAATGCTTGGAATTACAGTCCAACGATGTCTGCAGGATCACATCTGCCCTATCTCTGATCCAGCAAACATTTCCTGGTTTGTTTAGTGGTTGTGGTTGCAAGGAATAGCAAAGCAGGAGCAAGCAGGCTCATGCACCAGCTTGCAGCTTGATCATAAACCAAGATTTTCCAGAATCCTGGCTTATCATTCTGTGAATGCAACTAGTATGTCTTATGGATTATTGTTCTCACTGAGATTTGTTAATGTATTTAGCATTACTAGTCTTCTTCCGAGGCCCTTTTCGCACGTTACCCCTTTGCGCGGTGGGGGGGGCGTCTCGCACAAAAAGCCTCAGCAGGAACACTGCCGCTTCCCTGCTGCTTGAGTTCTGCAGCGCTTCCTGGTCATGCGAGCACCCCGCCCCTTCCTACCGCAGCGCAACCTGGGAATTGCAGGCTAGGGCTGAGGCAGAAAGCACGACAGGCCGGCTCCCGAGGCTCTGCAGGGCAGGTAAGTGTGCGTGGGCCCTGGGAGCATCGTGTGACCACGCACCATTTTCGGCTTTAAGCCAAAAATGAAGAGGTGCATGTGCAGTCCGCGTGAGGCCCTTGAGCGTCGCATAAATGGGAGTGCATCATGCAGACCGCTCCTCCCATTTATGCAACACTCAAGGGGCCCTCTCGCTTTAGAAGCGGCATGCGAAAGAGCTCTAGTTAGGTCTTTGCAATGTGAATTATCAGCAGTTTGTCCTCTCTTCAGTCTCTAGTGTCTTTTACTGAAGTCTTCTCTCTCATACATGCCACGTTCTTTTTGTTGCTCTTCAGGTTGTGGAAATAAAACTGCAGATTGAATTTCAAGAGAAAAGGAAAAAAGCATTAAATTTAAAGAGACACTCACGGAGAGGTAATTCTTTTCCATCTCCTTTTGCTTTCTGCAAATGAGATTACTATATTGTATTGTAACATGGCATACAGTGGATCCTCCATATCTGTGGAGGTTTGGTTCCATAACCCCCCTGCAAATAGCAAAAAATGCAAATCAGCTGCCCTATATTATTAAATAGCACCATACACATGAACACTTCAGTGTGTCCATGTTGCTGCCATTTTATGTATAGGGTGTGATGCTCCGCCATTGCTCAGATTGGCAGATCTGGAGGTTGCATATACAGAGGGCCCACAGTACCACCAAATAATGGTGTAAAGTAATATCTGAATGTAACTTTCATGGACTGTTGTCAGATGTCCGTGAGAGAAAGTGGAATGCTTGAACAGAGTGAGACAGGAATTCATATTGCACATATGTGACTATAGAACACAGGATTGAGCATGCTGTCATATTTGAGCAAACCCTGCAAAGTAATACTGCTCTCAGTCCCTTCCTAAATCTTAACCCAGATTACTGACCATACAGAAGTAAGTAACATTGGCTTCTTGCTAGATTCTATTTTCTTTTCTTCCGAAACGAAATTTCATTGTTCATGTATGCAGACTGCCTTCAGTGACTTAAACACTGCATAAAACCTAACTGTTTTACAGGTAAAGATGTAAGGCATTTAGAAGATAGTCTGCTGCAGAAGCACACAGATCTGGTAAGATTCTCCCTCCTCCCCATGATTATCTTGAACTTAGATTTATTTCCATTTGAAATACCAAGGTGTGCCAGTGTCCTTCCAGTGACCAAGTTTGCTAAATATAGTGAAGACAAAATTCAGATGATTTGGCTGTTGGATACTGCACTTGTATAGATAGGAAGCCTGGTATGTAAAATCAGAACTATTGTTTGTTGGTTCCGTTTTGTTTGTTGACTTCCAATGTCAACAGATGAAAACAGGAGGCTCTCTTATTCAGCTCAGCCTATTCATTCATCCCAATACTGTCTGTTCTGACTGGCAGTGAGTCTCTGGGATCCTAAGTTGAGGTCTTTTCCATTTTCTCCTGCCTCTTACCTTTTTAGCTGGTGTGCTGCAGGTGTAGAATATATGGTCTTCTCCCTGAGAAGCAAATGCTCTGCCACTGAGCAGCATCCCTTCCCATAATATAGTGGAAATGAGGCTGGTTATGGTATTGTAATGCTGACATGGTAGCAGGAGGTGCATAACTTTCTTCCTTGGCCAGTGTGTCAGGCCTGAGTGTCCTGATGATGCTCTTGAACTGTGGAAGCAATGTGCTTTACCGGCTAGATTAGATCTTTGCAAGTTGGATTGCAAATCGTAACAAGCACAAGAAGCTCCAGCTATGATGGTCTCACTTCTTAAAGTGTCTATCAGCAATGCACCCCAGTTTTTGCCCACTTATGGAGTGTGGCTTGGATTAAAGCAAAGCAGCAGACAGCATACTGAGGTTGTTTGTGTCCCTCTGTTTCCTTTTTGATGCAATTAATGGGAAGGGAGTATTATGTTTTGATTTTAAATTGCAGGGGGGCTTCTTTGACTGAGGAATGTTGACAGGATACGTTCTCCACATTTTGCAGTGTTTTTAAAGGGTGGATGCCCCAAATGCACTTTACTGAAGAAGGTGTCTGATGTTCTTAATATAAATTTGAAGTATTTGTGTGTTTTTAGGGTTCATGGTCATCTGGAAGAAAGAGAAAGGCGAGCACATCATTGACGGATGATGAAGGTTAGTAATTTAAACAGCTCTGCTGTTTTAATCTCAGCTACCAGTTTCATCAATTTCCTTTTAAATAGGAAGGAACAAGTGACCTGCAATGAAATCTGGTGGATACTCAGTTTCCTTTTCCTCGTGGTTTTCTGGGTAATTTTTGTTCCAGCAATCTCCATATTGGGAGACAGCTGATGTAAAAATAAGTCAACGAGTAAATACAGTCAGGGGCTGCTGTTTACTTCTGTATGTATCAGTGGAGCTCTCATTTACTGGGCATTGTCTCAGTTATCTCACCTTTCCAATTTAAACTCTTGAGAGCAGAAGTAAGGCATGAAAATGTATATTGTCTGTGGGGAGAAAAAGGGACCTTCCATGGTCTGCGTTTTGGAAGGGTACAGTCAAAGACTACAGATGATCAACAACAGTTTCTACCTTTCCACCAATCTTCCATCTGTATACATTAATTCATTTTTAAAATGCTTAAATTTCTGCCTTTTGACTATAGGACTCCAAATGCTTACAGTAATTAATACTCACAGTATGAAAAAACAATATTCTGGAAAACACTAAACAATTAGCGAAACCTTAAACAGAACACAGCAGCCGAAAAAGAAACAGGTGTATGTATATAAAGCTACAGAAGTCAATCAAATTGCTACCAAATGCTTCTGTTATGAGAACCATCTTTTTAAAAACCTGACATTGAGAGGCTGTGAAAGCAGAAGGCTGATTAGTAGTTTTGGGGAGTGTTTGTTCATGAAAATGGCAACATCACTCCAAAGCTTTGTCCCTGGTGAGCCCACCTGTGTTGACTTGGAACTTGGTAGCATGTGGAAGAGGGTATTGATAATCAAGCGAAATGTACTTTATACATGGGGGGTTAGTCAAGGTTTTTCCACTTTCACCAGGGTTTTGTGCTCTGAAGCCTCACGAAGGTGGAGGGGCCAGTGTACATTAAATGGCCAGATTTGAAAGTTCTGGCAGTGGTGTCTGGATCGTAGTTTCATCTCTGTTTGTGCAATTTATCTTTTGTTCTAGTTGAAGATGAAGAGGACACTATTGAGGAGCAAGAGGCTAAAGAAGGCAATGTAAATCATCAAAATGAGCTGTCCACTTTGGCCAAGGAAGGTGAGAACCCAAAGCCTTGCATGCAGAATATCCACCTAGAATTGGGAAATGTCTTTTCCCTTGAATCCTTCCTACTCACTTTTAGCGTCTATTGTTGCTCTTCCTGTTCACTTCTGCTTCTTAATTTATTTGGCGAGCAGCCTACCAGATTGTGATGAATTGTTGCCATCCATGTTGTTCAATTTCATGTGCTTTCTAAGTTCTATGTCAGAGATATGGGACACATAACAAGGATGTATAATTTATGACATTTTTTATTTAGACTTTTAAAATTACATTGAAAGGTGCCTTGCATTCCAACCCTGGGAAAAATGTGGGATATAAATTGAATAATAAATATATACTGCCTCTGGGAGGCTCAAATGGTGACAAAAGAGAGGGCTGGTGTAGTGCTGGCCCCCTATCTATGGAATGTTCTCCCCGATGAGGTCTTCATGATCCAGGTTGTTTCCTCACAGGATGGAATGATTTTAAAACATCACCCATATGATAATTGATTATCTCTGTGATTTGTTCTTGGGAGAGTAGCCTGTTAGAAGCCTAAAGTCTATTTTAGGATTTTTTTTTCCTTCCAAGGTACCCAAGAAGTGGAATTAATAGATGAGGATGGTGATGATAAATTAAAAGTATTTAATACAGATTTTGTCTATACAATTCCATTCAGCTGAGCTTCCTTTGGATGATTTGATGAAGATGTATGAAGGTGCTTTTGCTGAAAATGTGCACTGGCCACAACTGAAATCTGAAGAAGATAGCAGTGAAGAAGGTATTTTTTTTAATGTTTTGTTAGAAAATATCTGTAGAAAGTCATTGGCTTTTGAAGGAAAAGTGCAGTTTTTCGCATGTACTGTTACCCTCTGCCGATTATTGATTCCCCCCCCTCCGCATTTATGGGAAGGCTGTTAAGGTTAGGATAATAACAATGAGTGCTCATACAGAGATTTAAATTTAGAATGTTCATAGTCATGCTGTCTAAAGTTTGGAAGACCTTTGACCCTTCAGATGTTCTGGTCTACAGTTTACACTGGTCCCATCCAGCATGATCAACAGTAAAGGATTAAAGGAGATGTAAGCCAAAACATTTGGAGGGTCAAAGGTTCCCCAGCCATGTTATTTAGTAATCCTTAGAACAACCCTATAAAGTAGGTTGGGGATATTGCTCATCTTTTACAGTTGCTTAAGGCCAACTAGTGGCAAAATTGCAAGTTTGAACTGGGGACTTTTTAATTCATACCACAGCTATTGCTTTGCACCGGCTCTGGTTGATCCATGGTTTTAGATTTGTAGGATTAGGAAGATATAGGGAGATGTGTAGCTCTTGCAATCAGCAAAGGGCTTTCTCTGCCTGATAGGGATTGCATTAGTTTATACAGGGATTGCATTAATTTACGTGTATCTGATCTCTGCAGCCCAAGTCTGCTACTCCTATACTTTTTTTTTTCATGGCTGGAGGCTTCTGTAGAAGCAAACACGGTGCTTAACTGGCAAATTTCCTACTATTTTTCAGTTTGAGGACTATGGCATCCAGTGTAAATAAAAGCATTAATTTTTTCCAGAGATACTTGCCACAGTTCTATTGTTTTGTTTATATTTCATGTCATGCAGTTTGCAGATTAACAGCAGCCTAGGCTGAGATGAGTTGACTTGCTTAAAACTGCCTAATGAGGGACTTGAAACTAAGCCTAACTACTACCATACGCTGCCACTGTTTTACATTACTTGCTGAAAGTCTGCTGGCTGAGGCGCTACACTATTAGTGCCTGCTGTCTCTTAGTGCCTCATTCTCATCTGGATTCACTATCTTAGATTTTAGTCTGTGCAGAAATATATTAATTAATTAATTAAAAGGTATTACTCAGAGATTACCACCTGTGCAGAACTGATTGTTCCTTTTTTGTTTGTTCATTTGGGCAGAGATGGAAGACCACATAGAAAGAGAAGTCCCTCAGAAAGAGGTTATTCTGATTGACTCCCTCCTCAGCATTGATCAGTATAAGGGTGCTGAGAGAGCAGTACCTCAAAAAAAACATGGGAAGGACATAGCGGAGGTGGCGGCTGCAGCAGAAGCACTCCTGCCCAAAGGCAGTGCCCGGATCACAACTGCAGTAAGCATTTTCTTTGGTACACATTCAACCGTGTGGGGAGTTTCCTGTCTAATGTGAAGAGACATCCACAGTAGCGTAAGACCTGTCACTCTACAGAAGAAGACAAGGATCATGTTCTTGCCCCAGTGCTAATGACTTTGGCTCCTCCCTTCCATTTTATTTCATAGCTAAACAGAAAGTTGGACCACTTTGCCCAACCCAGATGCAGTTACAGACTTGCAGGTGAGAGAAGGGAGGGGAGATCAGACCACAGAGGGCAAGGCTGAGCCTGAGGCTTGTTAGCAGAAGACATCTGAACTGATGAGTTGACTAGCCTGTGGAGCTTTGTTCAGGGTTCAGTCTTCACCATCCAGATCCCCACACATTGACATATACAAGCCACACATCCCTATGAAATCAAGAGCAAGTTCCAGAAAAACTTTTTTTCCCTGAAACTAATTTTGCTTTACATGCTTGCAAATCATGGTGTCTGGCCTTACCATTGACTGCCTGCTGGGGCTGATGGAAGATGCAGTCTGACATCTCCCTTGCTCCTGCTCTCTAGGTACACGTAACTGCCAACCTATTTCACATTTTTGGAACAATGTTGTTTTACTTTTTGCCAATTCAAACTTGAGCATAAATTGTTTGCTAAGAATCTTGCCACATGATGGTCCAAAACAGTCTTATGGTGGCAGCCTCATGCCCATGAGAGGACCATAAGCAGTATATAAGTACAGCAACATCCACTCATGTTTTCCAGCATCTGGCATAGAGCATCCAGCATCTGGCATAGACAAGCGTACTTCCTCCGAAACTAGAGGAAACATGTAGCCATTGTGGCTAATAGCCAGCAGTTTATAACTGAAGCCTGGGAATTGATAGTGAGGTTTCATTTTTGCTCTTTGGACCTGCCTTTAAGTTCCTGTAATCTTGTGCTTTACATCTGTATTACAAAAGGATTCTGGGTTAGGCAGAGGGCTACTAAATGGTAAGTGGTGGTGGGATCCTTCCCTGTTCTTTTAAAATAGTCCCACAGCTCTCTTAATATCTACTAGGAACTGAGAGGAGTTCATAAAACTACTTGGTGGGAGACCCTCTTGCCTTGATTTGTATAAATGAACAGAAATTAGTAAAAGAACTGCCACCTTGTAGTAAAGAAAATCCCAAATCAGATTGGTGCCTTTTGTTGTAGGTTAAGTACAACACTCCACCTCTCTTGTATGGCTCCCTTCGAGAGTATCAGAAGATCGGCTTGGACTGGCTAGCCAAACTGTACAAGAAGAATCTCAATGGGATTTTGGCAGATGAGGCTGGGCTTGGAAAAACAGTGCAGGTCATTGCCTTTTTTGCACACCTGGCCTGTAATGAGGGTAAGCCAGTCTTTCTGTCCTTTCCTGATTTGTGACTATTAGTTCTTTTTAAACTGAGGAGGCCTAATGGGTTCCTTGTGTACTTGTGTTGATTGACTAGGCAGAATTCCTTCTCCATAGGTGACTGGGGTCCTCACCTTGTTGTTGTCCGAAGTTGTAATATACTTAAGTGGGAGCTTGAACTGAAGCGTTGGTGTCCTGGGCTGAAAGTCCTGCTCTATATTGGCAACCAGAGAGAACTCAGAGCAAAAAGACAGGTACAGTATTATATAGCTGTTGTAGGTTCCACGTCTGTCTACTGAGCAGAATTGAATCTGCGTTTATTGCTTATCTAATAGAATGAGGCCCAGTTTTCCATCCCAGATTGTTCTTCCCAGAGAAGGAACCCAACTGCACAAGTTGCCAAATGTTTTCTTCAAGTTTGTCTTTCAGTTAGAGAAAAAGCAGGGAAGAGGGCAGTAGCTCTTTGCCCCTTCTAAAACATACCCTTCTTCTGAATAAGGCTGTAGGTTCTGGGAGTCCTACCTGTACCCACAAGTTCTGAGCTCTCCTGTCACACTGTAGATAAAGGATGGGCAAGATGTGGCTCTTAGGACCCCAAAGTGAGCTCACTGTACCCTGTCAGAGCTGCATTTTTTAAAAATGTTGGTCTTGGGGTTATTTTTCACCCCTAGACTGGTCAAATTGACTCAAAACCAGCTACAAAGCAGGTTCCTTCTGGCACACCTCCAGAGTCCCCCAACTCTTCTAGACCCCAAAGGGAAAGAGGCCAAAAATCAGCTAAAATAGCAGTTGGAAGTGGCTTGATGTCACTCTGCAATTGCCTACACTTGCTCTAGATCTTTTTTGGTGCTCTTTAAATTTTCTTTGTTATTCTAGGAGTGGATGGAAGCCAACAGTTTCAGTGTGTGCATCACGTCCTATAAGCAGCTTTTCAAAGGCCACCATGCATTCATGAAGATGCAGTGGAAGTACCTGGTTGTTGATGAGATGCAGCAAGTTAAAAACATGACAGAGAAGCACTGGGAAGCACTTTTCAATCTCCACAGGTCTGAAGCTTGTAGAAGTGTATTTTCTCCTTCTTTGGACTCCCAAAGACTTACCATTAGCCTAGGAAGTAGTTGGTTCTTGTAGTGTAAGCTAGCCTTCCACAGATTTAGTGTTCGTGAGCCTTGTTTGAGCCAGGAATCTGTGACCGAAAATACTTGTTAATCCCAGCTGGAGTAAACTTATTGGTCCAGTGGAATTTACATAGTGTTTACTTACCAAGTTTCCATTGATTCAGTGTGTGTACTCTAGTTGGATTTATTTCTATATGCAGGGTGAAAGAGAGTGTTGTAGATGGTAGGTTAATGGATATCCTAGGTACAGGTATTAAATGGCTTGTGTAAAAACGCCTGCATGGGAGGATGGGATGCACAGGGGCACAAGGTAAGGTTTTGCGTCATCAAGTTCTCAGATTAATCTGCAAGACCAAGACTACATTATATGTAGACTTTTCCCAGTGTTATCTATGAGGAGAAGGGCGGATATAGTTTGAGACCACAGCACATGGGATGTGTTTGTGTGTGACAGCTTTGACATTTTTTTGGCATGAAAACAGCATGAGGGGAAGGGGCAACCCCACTCCCATGTGGTGCCACCTGGAGTGGGACATTTTCCCATCCCAGTGGTTGCTATTTGTAAAAGGAACCTAAACCCATGATAGATGTTGACATGACATACATGTGAGCCATTCCTCGTCTAACTGGAGTCTGAATGTGTTTCCTCGTCCTGGATTTGTTCTTTCTTTCTTTCTTTCTTTCTTTCTTTTTTTCTCTCTCTCTCTCTCTCTCTCTCTCTCTATTTTAGTAGTTCCCTTTTCCCATTAAGTACCATGATGTACATCTACTAGCAATATTTTTTGGTAGAATTTTAAATTGCTAATGTCTCTTCCTTCACAGCCAGCACCACTTGCTCCTCATTGATACACCTCTGCACAATACCTTGATGGAGCTATGGACAATGGTGCACTTCCTGATTCCAGGAATCTCTAAATCTTACCTGGATTTCCCAGTGAAAGCAGCCAATGAGGAAAATCAGGATTACTGCCATAAACTGGTCATCAGGTTACATCGAGTAAGTCACTTGATTTGTGTTTGAATTTGCAGGTGTAACCTTCACTGCTTTACTTCATTAAATGTTGTTTAATGACTTTTATATAAGTGTCACCTTTGATTTTCTACTCTACCTTTTCAGATGATCCAGCCATTTATTTTGCGCAGATCAAAACGCGATGTCGAAAAGCAGTTGACAAAGAAATACGAACACGTGCTCAAATGTCGACTTTCCAATAGACAGAAAATGATGTACGAAGACGTCATACTGCAACCAGGGTATGAGATTCAGAATTAGGAGTTTTAAAAGAGTTTTTAAAATCCCTGTGTCTTAGTGGTGCTTAAAAGCATTTACTAATCCATGGCATTGTAGTTAGAAAAAAAGAGCTGAATTTGAGCATTTATCTTTCAAATTTAGAGCAGAATTCTGCAACACCTAGTCTATGTATTTGAATTAGTAAATTGGCAGGTGAGGACTCACAGTTGTAGATGCTTTCCAGCATGAAAAGCTCTCTCATACAATGAGTATTTAATGTTGGACAATGGTTTTAAGTCAGGACACAGAGCCCCGTGCCTCCATTATTTAGATGGGGGACTTCTTCCATGACTGGGACTAAATGCTACATCCCTGCACTGATCAAGATGCGTAAGTCCTCGGCTTCCATTGAAGATGTTTCAAGATGCTTCACTTTCCCAGCCAAAGCCATTGCAGCATCTGTGGTAGCGAGAAGGTGGGTGTGGGTGAAATACTGGAATACCAGTTCCCTTTTCTGCTGGCTCCTGCCTCTTTGGGGAAGACAGACCAGCATTAATTAGAGAATAGGCATAAAGAGACCCACATTTTCAAGACAGAACAAGGAGCAAAACCTGCCTAAATCTTCCTCCCCACTCTTTCTCCCTTTCACTTACTGGGAGGACAGACAGCTTATCTATAGCTGTGGTTCTTTGGACAGTTACCTGTGTATTTACACAATCCACTCTTCTCCTCAGTAGCACGTTGGTAGGCACTTCTTTTATCTACTGACAATGTAAGATAGCTGTTTGAACTGAAAAGATGTCAGTGTGCTAACAAAGAAAAAGAGTTATTTCTAAAATCTTTGGGTTCTAGGCTTCAAACAAGTTTTTATGACCTGTCCTTTTTATTGGTGACCATCCTTTTCCCCCTTTGGCAGAACCCAAGAGGCTCTCAAAAGTGGACATTTTGTTAGTGTTCTTCACGTTTTGATGCAGCTGCAAAAGATCTGTAACCATCCTGATCTCATAAGCCCTCGATTCTCCAGTTCCTCCTATGTAGCAGAGACACTGCAGTATAGAACTATTTCACTGGTCTTAAAAGCACTTGAAAATAATCTTTGGAAGGTGAGTTAAGCAGTTGCAAGGCAACCTGAGTAAAAGAATGTCAGAATATTTTCATTCCCATCTTCTCATTTGTGGGCTTAATGCCACAAGTCTGTATAAAGTAGTCTTAATTTCTGCTGAATTAAATGTGGAGTTATGGGCAGTTTTTGTCTCCAGTGCAGTACTGTCTCCAAGTGGTTTACATTTTTATATAGGACAGGCAGTTAAATGTGCGCTAGAGGATTGGAGGGTATACTTGTCCCTTGTTCTTGGTGACCCCAACAATTAAAAATAAAGACCACTTCTATCTGTGTGATGTTTCCCCCGTCATCAGATTGTGGCATCCTGTTTGGAGCTTGATCTTACTCTAACAGGGCTTTCACAGAGGTGGCTCCTAGGTTTTAGTGAATCCTGTTTATGGAGATTGAACTGGATCCTCTCTGCTGTCTTTTAGAAAAATTGAAAATTATTTTGATTCAAAGGGACTTTTAACTGCAGTGACCATTTTAATTTTTGATTGTTTTAATTTAAATGTTCTGTTTCAATTTTATGGAGTATAATTCTTGCCTCTGTGGTTTAAGATTATTTAAAACAAATATCCCCGCTTTTAATTATTAAATTGCTACTTGTTCGGCCTTGTAATCCACTCTTAGTACTTATTTGCAAACAAAGCGGGGTCTTAATATTAACTTCACTATTCATCTGTAGGTTGCAGACTTAAGTATCTTCGATTTGATTGGAATTGAGAATAAGATGACTCGCTATGAGGCGCAAGTGCTGCCAAAGCAAAAAGTGACCAGAAAGCTGATTGAAGAAATCTATACTTCTCCTCCACCTCCCCCCAGACCTAATCCAGTAAAGCTGAAGCCGAGCAGGTATGGAGTACGTAAAAACAATGCCTCTCCTCTCCTTCTGCTAGCGGAGAAGTTCTGCTGCTATTTCTGAAAAGGAAGGAGGAGGATCTGATTAACCTTTATTAGGCATACTACAACATATACATTTACAATAAAACTTCAACAATTATTTTTAGAAAATTTAAGTCATAGGTCTGTTGCCTCCACCAGAAAGTTGGCCATTAGCCTAGTAATATGCGGATTCCGATCTTCCAATAAATATTCCACTGATAACCTATCCAAATTCCTTTCCAATAACCTCCTTAACAACTTTTTCCTTGGAATTATATACAGTGGGCAGAACAATACAATATGATGGAGAACGTCAGGAGCTTGAGCAAAATGACATATACGATTCAGAAAAGGGGTCTGTAGATATCTACTGTTAGTCACATTTGAGGGATGTACATTCAACCTTGCAAGTAGAAAGGCCTTCCTTGACACCAACAATGAGAGAGTTTGAAAATAATCCGGAATCCTACCCTGCAAGGGGGGAATACCAAGCATCGATGGGGAACAAACCCTTGGAGGTGTTGGATATGACAACCGATATTCCCTCTCTGCAAGGCAGGCCCTGATAGTTCCAAGACACTCCTTTTCGGTTGATAAGAGGAGAGAATCCATATTTAAACCCATAGACATTATTTTGCTTTCATAAAATGTAGCCCACCTGGTGTAGTAAATGTCAGATTGAAGGAAACATAAAAGGTCAGATCTATTAGAAGGAGGAGGAAGATACTGTGAAAGTGCTGTTGAAAATACAGATAAGCAGAGTAATCGAGAATCCTGTCCAGGTTTATGATAAACAAGCTTTGCAGTGAGATGTGCAGATCATTTCCACACACACACCCTAGCTCTTCCTAGTGTAAATGTCATTGCTGTGTAGCAGCTGTTTGGTTACTGTGTCATCTAAATCTTGGGCCCTAGTTTTTGCTCTGTTTTCATGGTAAGACCAGGAACCCAGTTTGGTTCTTGGCTTAATAAAGCCTGGCTTGTTTAGGAGTGACAAGCCGGGATCCCTGGATTGAACAATATGTTGAGCCACCGTCTCCCTGTTTCTTGGTCCTTTTCAAATTATTTTAATGATATTACTTGAAATTTCTAAAAGGAGACATTGATATGCACTTACACGTGTTCTAGGATTAAATCTTTAACACATAAAAGAAAAGGAGAGAAGACTCTTTATACTAATATAAACACTTGGTAGGAGCATATGTCATCTGCATCGTTCCAAAAATTAAATGAAAACTTCCCATTTTGGCATGTCCAGGCGTGACTTTGACATGCCTGAACATAATATGTAAATTTAAGGGTGATAGCTCTGCCCCAGGTTTTGTAGAACAGATGTGACAATCTGTCGGGCAGGTGAATTTTTCCAGTACTCATTGTGTTTATAAACTATGGTAACTTTCACGGGGCTTTCCTGTGTCTAAAAGACGTACCACAAAGGGAAATCCTGTGTGATTTTTTTTTACATAACAGGTACACATTCCTGTAGTGGGAAGTAATAACAACACCGATAATTGTTTCAGATTGTTCCAACCTGTTCAGTATGGGCAAAAACCTGAAGGCAGGACTGCGCGTTCCCCAGTGCTCAGGTGCAGCGTACAGCAACCACAGCTACGGTTGCCCAGCAAGGACAGGTGCGAGGAAGATCACCTATGGCTACAGTATCTGCAAATCAAGGTAAGAAAGGTATTGCTGCTCTGGTTTATCTCAGTGTCTGAATGCTGATGTTCTAGGCCATTAAAAGTTGAAATTGTCTGCTTTCTCTCCCCCAACTTTCCCCCACACCCAATTAAAGTCTGTTCTGAAAACTGAATTGTCATATTGAAGATATTAATTGAGTAGGCCCACATAAAGTTCAGCACGTGGCAGTAAGAAAACTGCTTCCCCTTGAACTTGGCCTGCTGCTCTTATCAGTGTTTATCAGGCCACTGAAAGATGCCCCAACTGGGTGAACAATAAAAACTGAGTGTTTCCAAACTGGGTATGTGGTGAAGTATGCATAAACATTTTCTTTGCTGCCTGTCGACCTAGTCTACCTCCTTTGTGAACTTGCTGATTTAGCTGTCTGACGTGCTCATTGGTGGCATGGAATTATGATATTGAGAATGAAAATTGAGCCTCCTGAAGGGAAAGGTGTATGCTTGTCCTAACCACAGCAGTTTTTATTTTTTGTGGGTGTCTTTATGAGACCGGGGATAGGTTGCCGTGCTCCTCCCACTAGAACAATTGGTGTGTATCAGGGCTACGCTCACAACTGTTTGTTTTGAGGACAGTGGGAGACAGCCCCAGGTTGGGCGAGAGGTTCCTTTGAAAGCTTGTTCGAAGCTTGCATGTTCCCCATGCCCCATTTGACTTGATCCTTCTGAGAGCCGACAAAAAACAGCAACAGCTTAGAATAACTTTTTTTCCTGGAACGATTCCAGTTTGCAAAACAAGTAACACATTACGTGTTTGAATGCTTTCCCAAGGTAAAATCTCCCTTCATTAAGAAGAAAGCTGGCATGTTGGTAAGAAGGATTCCAGCCTAAGCTCTTAGCTGACATGCTAGTTTTCCAGGAGAAGGAATACCTCATGTAGGAGGAATCTCTGCCTTCATTGTCAGTGGGGGGGACTGCACCACGCCCTTTTTCAGAAAGTTGCTAATGTGCAAGGGAGCATTTGGGCACCAGGTCTCCTCATCCAAATTGTTCCGGGAGGGCTATTATACGATATGCTTTTCCTGAATGTCCCAGTATGCTTTGAAAGTGAGCCTCTCAAGACAACAAGCTTTATTTATTTATTTGTTTGTTTGTTTGTTTGTTTGTTTGCTTTGTCTTAGATATCAGATGGGGTTGTGAGGATTCCAGTGTTTTAAATCTTCCTTTGATTTGATTTGTCTGTGGAAGGCTTGTCCTGGGCAGAGCTCGAGAACCCCGTGTTCACACAAATTGCCTTGCAAACAAGCTAATAGCGACCCAACATGTTCTTGTCCACTGCTGCAGTATAAGCTTCATTAAAACACACAGGGCAGCTCGCCTCCAAGGCGAGCATGTTTGTTTGTGTGTAATGAGTGTGTGACTGCTGTTTGTATGTGTGTAAGGAGCAGATGAGTCTAATTCATTGAGCTTGATGTTACAACCTCTGTGACACGACCAGTGTTTAAACGCCTCTTGGTATGTACAGCCTGTGAAACAAGGGATTTTCCTTCCTTTGAAACTTTTTTTTTGTAAAGTTTAAAAAAAAATCTCCAATGCTATAAACCCTTAAAAAAATTGGGACTGACTCTAATTGCTTGCACCACCCAACCTTATTGATTGCAGCCGCCGCCGTATCCTCTTCCGCAGCATCACAGTTTCAGACAACTCAGGCTTCCATCAATGTTCCTCCGAGACAGCATCCAGCAGTGACCTTCACCACAGCAACTAGCCCAGCCAATCCTGCAAAACAGCGGGCTCAGACCACTGCACAGGCGTTACAGATAGGCCAGGCTCAGCCACAGGGCCCCCCACACACCATTCAACAGAGTGTGCTGCCTCAGAGGCTGGTATTAACCTCTCAGGCTCAGGCACGGTTGCCTAGTAAGTGCCCATCCCCTCCCCTTTCCAGGTTTCTCCCATCTTTATATTTTATTTATTTTTAAAAATTTCCCTGAGGTTAAGTTATAGGCACCCTAAAAAATGTGTACAGAACGATTTGTTGCAGTGGTTTGCTTTCGTTCTCTCCCTCCCAACCCCGCCCACCCCTTCACTCTTCTGAGTAGCTTTGCTCACTATTTTACTTTGCTTATTTGACCCAGGAAAAACGTCCAAAAAAATTGGATAAGAAAACCCAGTTGACAATTGCTGTGGGCATACGTTAGTGGTGTCAACTTAATCTCCTAATTTTTGCATGTTTCCTCCGCTGGCCAGACTTCCTTCGGACCCAGAAACTTCTTTATTTTAATGCTCTCCTCTTCCTAATTTGATTCTCTTTCTTTTGAAAACACTAACCTTATCCTGCTAAGACGGCTTCTCGACTTCTTTGGAGGCTAGCTGCAACTATTGGCAAGAGGGGGTGGGGAGGGGAAGGGGGGAAATTTGATGAGTTGGTTTTGCTTCAGACTGTATGTGCACTGCCTTACTAGCATGTCTAGAGAATATTGAGCACTGATGTACTAATGTTTTAATCTCTGGGAGAATGAACTGCCTTTGCAAAAGCTAGAAGTTTCACAACTTGAATCCCAAAATTGTGGATAGTTTTCCTTTTGAAACTTTTTTTTTTTATGTACTTTAGGCTGAACTGAAGATCAGTGCCTAGAGACATTAAAAGCTTTGGTTAACATCTCCTTCTTTTATCTAAAATAATTTTGTGAGTGAGTTTTTAGTTTGGTTTTAACCAATTGTGAACCTGCCTGAAGGGTGAAGTATAAATCAAGCAAACCTTAACTGTAACCAGTTTTGCAAACAAGCAAACCTTAAAAATGTAACCAGTTTTGAAACTAAGCATACACAGGAAAGAAACTTGTCATCTTTTGAAAATCCATTACAAAATACTTGCCATGGATTTCTGTCGTATCAAATATGCCAGTGTTCCTACAGCTTAGCTCATAATTTATCTGTTTTAATTTTTATTAGAATAAAAGCAGAGTGTGCAGAAAACAAAAATTAACCTTTGCTTCAGCTGTATTTCACAAAACTGGACAAATTCACTGGCAGTCCTTGTGAACTTCTTGGTGTCTTTTACATTTCCTTGGTTTTTGCTTTTGAAAAGGCAGTGGTGGTCTGACCTTACTGAATCTCTACCCTGTCAAGTGTCACATGAGTTTTTTCAGGTTACTCTTGTTGCCTGTAAAAGTGAAAAGGTAACGTCTCTTCCCTCACCCCACCGTATGTTCTACATTTCAAACAAAACAAACAAAAAAACATCCATCCCATCACCTGTATCAAAGCAGTACCTGTAGAACTTCTATATGACACTTTGCCCCTCTGCACTGCATATACTTCTGCATGGGGGTGGCTTCAGCATCAGTTCTACTAACCAAAACAAAAGAAAACTTGGCATCTTTGGAAGGCAGCCCCTCCCTTTTAATTGCCTTTTTGTCCCCCTCCCACAGGTGGAGAAGTGGTCAAAATAGCCCAGCTGGCTTCCATTGCAGGAGCACAGGGCAGAATTGCTCAGCCAGAGACTCCGGTGACATTGCAGTTTCAGGGCAACAAATTTACTTTATCTCATAGTCAACTTCGCCAGCTCACTGCCGGACAGCCTCTGCAGCTGCAAGGTACTGTGCAAGCCAGTTTCCGAATGAAGAATCTCTCGTTTCCCTTTCCCTTTCCCTTTCCCTTGCCCCTTTTGCCCCCAGTGGTTGTCTTGTCTCTTTTCTTTTATTTTTTCATTGGCAAAGTTCTCTTTGTCCTTGCGCACAAGTCACTGCACAGTTGCATTCAGGATTCTGATCCTCTTTCTCTCACCTTTGACTTTTGCTTCTTGTCTGTTCTTAACCATTTGAAGAGTTGCTTGTGCCTTACCTCCAAGAATCTTTGAAGGCTTGCTTTTTCCAGTTGTTTCCAAGGATCTTTGCAGCACTGTTCTGAGCGAGGTTGTGGCTACTGTTTTTCCCCTAAGCTGAAAGAGTTCTTAGGCTTCCTTTTTTTTCATGGAAGAGTCTTTACATTTTAAAAGTACTGAATGAATAAATATTGCAGAGCAGTCTGGAGGATTATATAATTTGACCGTGGATAAAATGGCATTTTGGAAGCTAGAGTACACAAATCACCCTTTTATCATTGCTATGACTTCTTCTGCTTTTTCTTTCTAAGATATAATAAAGAAAATAAATTGTTTAAGTTAAGAAGAGGGCCTTTTATTATGTGGTATTGTCATTGTTATATTTGTGCATAAATCACTATAAACAGTACAAGAAGGATAGTCTTTGTGTGCGTGTTTGTGCTGATTTTTCCTTCAAGTTTATGACTTTCTTCTCTGAAATTTGTACAAACCAGGCAGTGTCCTGCAGATTGTTTCAGCTCCTGGGCAACAGTACTTACGGCCTCAGGGCCCAGTGGTCATGCAGACAATGTCTCAGGCTGGGACTGTTCAAAATGCTCTGAACACTTTAGGAAATCAACATCCAGCCGGCTTGCCAGCTTCAGCAGTTGCACAGCAAGGTAAGGGATTTTCTCCATGCTTCTTATTGTAAGACAGTTTAAGGAGCAAATCTGAGCTTATACACTCTCTCCCACTATTCCAGGTTTCCCCCTTTTCCCTTGCTTGACTACAGAGTATAAAGGAAAGTTGTTTCTGTGGGAAAGATGAACAGTTTCATAGAATCATAGAGTTAGAAGGGACCACAAAGGCCTTGTAGGAATAAAAAACTAAAGCGCCTTGAAAGATAGCTATCCAACCTCAGTTTAAAGACTTTAAAGAAGGAGTTTCCAACCTGAGGCAATCTGCTCCACTGTTGAACAGCTTTTACCATCAGGAAGTTCATCCTGATGTTTGGGTGGGATCTCTTTTCTTGCATTTTCAATGCATGAAATTGGTTTGATCTCTCTCCACCCATCCCACACCCCTACTTTGCACTCATAGGCTGCAGTACTTGAACTAAAACTTTCCCTCCTCTTTAGATATCTTCTCTATCTGTTGCCAGACCCTCCACCCTAAAGTCACCAGAGCTGATTCAAGTTCTGCTCGATCACACCACCATCACCCTCATTCCTGGCTGGATCTTTCAGAATAGCTTTTGACTTTGTTGGCTGGCCTGTTGCATCATATTGGTTCCAAAGACCTTGTTCATTTCTCTGTTGTACTGGGAGCCATAAAGCCATTTTTGGCACTTGTGGACTCTGCACAGACCATTCCATGTGGGCATTTTGGAATTTCTGAGATTTTTTTTAACTGTGTCAGCACAGGAAGTCCCCTGAAACAGCTCTTTAACAGAATAACGAACTCTTCTGTATATTCTAAGCCACCAAAAGTTACTAGCCTGCCCTAGTTGTCCATAAAATTGCCAGCTAAAAACTCAGTGAAATGCTAGGGGCAGGTTGGGGGGTACTCTCCCCTTTCCTCTCCAGCTTGCTTGCTCTGTGATGGTGGGTGGGTTTCCCCTCCTTCAACCTCTAGCATTGAAACCAAGCAGACTGGCAGAGGATACTGTGCCCCCTCTTCCATCAGCCTGCCTGCTCACCTGAACGCAGTTCCTTCTCACTGTTGCAACTTGGCAAATGGGTAAACACAAGGCTGTCCTGGAGAATTCTCTGTTGCTCTTGTCTGGGGATGGGTGTATTGTTCTTTTCTGGAGAGACTGACTCAGGCCCCTCATGCAGAGGTGTGTAGCTATGTCAAAAGAGCATATTTGAAATGTATAAATACTTGGTTTATCTTTAAGTGTGTGTTCCAGGTAGACCAATGGGTGCTAATTTAGCATCGGGGGATGCACCTTCATGTTTAAAACCTGGCCTGATCCATGGAGGACACTCACAGGTATTCCTATTAATAACTGTTTTGTGAACTCAGGTGTCAGATTAAAATGCTTTCTCTATCTCTTTAGAACTGAAAAGTGGTTTTTCCTTAAAAAGCCTTTGCTCTTTTCTTTCTTTAGTTTGTTTTTTTCTCCCTAGTGTAGCAGGCTTCCCATCCATCTAGATGTATATGTTTACATATGGAAAATGTTGCAAAAATAACTTATAATATATATATGTATGTATAAAGAAAGAAATAGGTTACTTCAGTAACATGTGAAAGGGAGATTACAGCAAACTTGGAAAGCTGTGGAACATATTTATTCATTAGGAGTTGGGAGAATTTCAGCTCACTTATAAACAGTTGCAACCCTGGTTAGGACTGATGACAGTTGCAGTTAAGCAGCATCTGTAGGGCCATGTTCCCATCCCCAATGTAGCTGCATTAATTAGCCCTATTTTATTGCATGTTATGCAAGAAAAAAAGAGTCCCATTGGATTAGATCCTTGCAACTGCCTATCTAGCCCAATCTACACATGTTTTCTTGAAATTAAAACTCTCTGAATTCAATGGAACGTATTCCCAGGTACATAAGTTTATGATGGCAGCCAGGTGACATGCTGTGGCTGTTTCCACTGTTGTAATATGGAGTAGAGATATGCCCTTTCTTTTTTTTTTGTCCTTTTGCAAAGGAGTCGTATGAAGAAAAAAACAGACTTCTAAAGGAGCGCCTGGACAGGATCTTTTCTTGCAATGAGCGCCGCTGTTCCCAAGTTCCAGTTTATGGTGGAGATCTCCTTAGACTTTGTTCTCTGGTGGGTGACAGAAAGATGTCCCCTCAGTTTTCCACGACAGCCGGCAAATGGAGATGGGCAGGCTTTGCCAATTGTTGCCTCTCGTGTAACGCCTCCAAGGACCATAGCGATCCCCTGCAGGGGCTGAGGTGGACGCTGGAGCAGCAGCAAGACTCCCTGAGAGATGCTGTTAACAGGTGGTTTGTAACTTGCACTCAGACATTGAAAGTTAACTTGACTACCCTACTCTCAAGATACCTCCTCCTCCCCCCAATCCTGGTATAGAGATGCTCCATATGTTTCAATAGATGACATGGAAATGGAAAGTTTTAATGTGAATTTTCCAAGTAATCGACAGTGACAGTCAATTTCAGCTACATGTCACTTGCCATGCCTTGGTTAGGGGTGGGTGACCTCTTTCCTTCTTGCTCCCTGCTTGTGTCCTGGATGCTTCTTCCACAGCATTCATGAAGGGAGGAAAGGCAGAACAGGCAGGTATTGGAAATAGCTAGTTTCCTCAAGAGATGGGATTTGGTGCCCAAGCTTGGACTCAAAGATTCTATGGCTTATCAGGTTACTATCCAATAAGTAATATATCCCAGGTAACCGCAACATTCTTGCTTTGTTTCCTAGGTTGCTCTGCGTTCTGCCAGCTGCTGTGGCTGCTCCTCCGTCTTTGCACGTGGCAAGGCTTCCTGCATTGTATAGTCACAAAATGAAACAACTTAGGTACCATCTGAGAGAGAAGGCAGCTCCTTTCTTGCACCAGCTGCAGCAGCTCACCACTCCACAGTTGCTTCAGTTTCCTGACCTCCGATTGGTGCAGTATGATGCAGGTAGAGGAGTATGTTTAAAAATAAGCACACAATCAAACGAAAAAGTTGTCTGGATCCCACAGGACCAGGAACTGGATGAATGTGCTCCAGAAGGGCCTTAACACTCTGCTCTTTCTGAAATGTAGGAAAGTTGGAAGCTTTGGCAGTTTTGCTTCAGAAGCTGAAGTCGGAAGGACGCCGGGTACTGATATTGTCCCAGATGATTCTCATGTTGGACATCTTGGAGCATTTCTTGAATTTCCATTTCTTCACTTATGTGAGGATTGACGAGTGTGCAAATCAGGAAGAGCGCCAGGTAAACTCAGTAACCAGGACCAGTCACTTGCATCTCATGGTATTCACATGTTGCAGCTGAAAGTCCTTATAATTTTGCTTAACCTCTTCTGTGTATTTCAGTGAGTGTGCAAGAGCTTTCTGTAGAAAGCTGCAGCCAGGGAACTTGTAACTGGCTTGAGTGTATCAGATTAGTTTTGCAAAATCTTCAGTAATCCTCAATGCTGCTGCTGTACATCTTGTATCAGAATGCGGCGTTTGCATGCCACTTGGTGAGCATGTAGCATGGTAAAGTACTTAGGTATAATTAAATGTGACTAACTCAGCCATGTATTTTAAGAACTGGCCCCACATTCCCATGGTTCTGGGGTGGACAAAATACAGCATATTTATGTATCACCTGCTGTGTCTTAGGGCTGTTTTTTGGCCTCCCAGATTCAAAACATTTTCCAATTTTTTTAAAACTATTTTTTTTTTTTGCACAAAAATGCCCCCAAGTGCCTTTTAAGTGATGTGGAGTGGATTTTGCCACATTTTTTGGAAGCCCTTTGGCGTATTTTCGGCCTAGGAGAGCCTTTAAAAAGAAGTAGTGAATTGGAAGTGACAAAAATGCTCCCCACATCCCCAGCTGGTGTTGGGGAGGGAGCATTTTTCGAAGGGTGCGGCAAGATTTCAGTCCCCTAAGGTCTCCGGGGGGGGCAATGTGACCTCCCAGTCTCAAGCAGATGCCCACCCCAGCCACAGATGATGAGAAATCCCACTCTGATAGAGGAGAGATGGATTGTTCTGCCTCTTTTCTACCATCCTGCTTGATTTCCACATTGGACATGGAGGAAGGAACATCCCTCCCTCTGTGGCCAGAGTTTCAAAACATTAAGCAATAGAGTAGCAAACAATTTTAAAAAATGCCAGCAACCTTTGTGGTATTATTTACAAGGCTGATTTAACAAATTAATCCTGTAGAGGACATAGGTTTTCAAAATGAATACCACTCGTAGTCTTTGGTGACTCATCAGTGAATGCTAACATCTTGTAGTCTGTGCTGGTTTCACCTTGACAGTTTGCTGTCTCTTCTCTGCTCCCCCACCCCATCTTCCACTCAAGGAGTTGATGAAAATGTTCAACAGAGACAAGCGCATCTTCTGTGCCATCCTTTCTTCACACAGTCGCTCCACAGGCGTCAACCTTGTTGAGGCTGACACTGTTGTGTTTTATGACAATGATTTAAATCCTGTGATGGATGCAAAGGCTCAGGAATGGTGTGATCGGATCGGCAGGTGCAAGGACATTCACATCTACAGGTAACGCTCACATAATAGCCATTCGGCAAATAGAAGACGAACACATAAGTACAGGGACAGAGCCAGCACCTCTTTTTCTTTCTTCTGGATGTTAAAAACCGGGGCTTCTCTTCTTCTTGTTCCCTTGTTTTACTACCTACTGTTGAAAACTAGGCAGTACATTTGCCTCCTCACTCTGCTGCTTTTGTTGGCCAGATGGAAGCAGTCACGCACACCAGCTATGGTGCTGCTTTTAAAATATATTTTGTATTCACAGCTCTGTAAAATGGGAAAAATAGGTCCTCTCAGCAAGGAGGTAGCCTCCAGTTTTTCTTTTGTAGCTTGTGGTAGAGAATGTCACAGAGGCTTTCTGCTGATGTGTTCTGAAGTTTTCTGAACCACATTATAAAGCAGTTTGTGTCCTTGAACAGTCAGTTTCTCTCGGCAGTTACATAAGTTACTATGTTGTTCTTTCAGCTGTTGAAAAATTTCTGCAGAATTTCCCCCTCCCTCCTTGGACATTCAGTAAAATTCAGCTTGGTTTTGTGCTCTCTTTTCACAGTTTTGGCTAAAATTCCGTGTTTCTCTCCCTAGACTTGTCAGTGGGAACTCGGTAGAAGAGAAGCTTTTGAAAAATGGCACCAAGGATTTGATCCGAGAAGTAGCAGCTCAGGGAAATGATTATTCTTTGGCCTTTCTGACACAGGTATAGTTGTTTTCTCATTTCACTTTTTTGAAAACGGATGTCATGCTTTTTTGTGTTAGCTTGTTTTCAGAGCACAGGCTTCTGAGCCTTTTCTTGTATTCTTGATTCACCTGAAGAGCTTCCAGTTGGCTGCCAAGGTAAAGGTAATCTAAAACAGAATTATTCCTATTTTCTTCCAGGGTAGGATACAGACAATTCCCTAAGAACTGTATATGATAATTATGAGTCTTGGAAAGCAACAGTAATGACTCTTTCCCCTTCTCCACCTTTCCAGCAAACGATTCAGGAACTCTTTGAGGTCCATTCTCCAATGGAGGATTCTGGCTTCCGAGTGAAAGCAGAAGAGTTTGTGATGCTTTCACAAGAGCCATCTCCAGCAGAAACTATTTCTCCCAAAGTTGCAAGGCCTTTTATAGAGGTAATTAATTGTGAATCCTTCAAATAGAAATTGTAAAGGGCAAAGTATGACTACCTGGGAATAAGTGCTGCTTATTTGTTGGAGTAATCCCGCCCTTTTAATTTTTTGAATTTCTTTTCATTCTGTTTTCTGTAAAATTGATAACGTATTCTTGTGATTAAATACACTGCTCCTCTGAGAGACATTTGAACCTTTTAAAATGCATAGATAATATTTAGATCATGTTCAGAATATAAACAGAGTAGTTTTATCCAAAATTGTTTAGGACATAAAGAGTGAGATTTTTTTTTCACTGTACCACTTTATGTTTAGCTGAAGCAGCAAGGTCAGACTTGTTGGTGTTGGTGTGATGTTAATTTTCAACTCATGGCAAACTCTGTCATGGGGTTTTCATGTCAAGATTTATTCAGAGGGGTATGCCTTTGCCTTCTTCTGATGCTGAAGGGGTGTGACTTGCCCAAAATTACTCAGTGGATTTCCATGGCTCAAATCTCTCACCCTAGGCTTCTGTTCAATTTGCTGTTAAGGGAAGGAGCTCCTTTGGGATAGGTTAAAAATGGCCCTCAGAGTCTCCGTGGTGCCCTACTGGAGTTACACTGTTAGGTTGTGTGGAAACAAAGGATTACAGAACAATCCAGAACATCCTACCCTTGCAACATTCCAAGAAGACAGTTGCCCTCCACATTTCTCTACACAGGGATGTGAAAGCACTAGTCTTTCAGGTGTTCTTGGATTGAAAACTGACAAAATCCCTTACTCCTGGCCATGCTGTCGGGAACTTCTCAGAGTTGAGGTCCAAATATTCCCCATCTCTGCTATACAGGGAACCTGTGTGATACGGTCGGCTGCAGACTTGAACAGAGGTACAGATCCCTGCTCAGCCATGAAGTTAAGGACCCTAACCTCCCTTTCAGAATAGAATGATAAGATTTTCCACTAGTAGAAGAGGGTGAGGTTTTTGGTCCAAGCAACCCCATTGCCTGTATGATTAATGGTACAGAAGAGTTTTTGCCCAAAGTCTTACAATCTAGGTTGTCTTGGCAAGATGTTCAGGTTGTTTTTTTTAAAAAAACAAGCTTTGATGTACAGCTACATCTATATAAAAAAGATACCTTGTGTTTTTTGAAAGGCTCTCAAAAGTATAGAGCGAGAGGAAGAAGAGGAGTTAAATATCCGTGTTATGGACACAGAAACAGAATTGACACTGGACCCTCTTGTTTTTGAACTTGGCAAGTCCCAGTATCTTGATGAGCCCTCCCAGCTGCAGGAGTTGGTTGCTGTTGTCGATCAGGTAACGTTGCTTTCCATTAACAGTTCAAGATAGCTTTTGATCAGGTAGTGTTACTATTAATGACACTAATTATAAAATGTTTAAAATGTTAGACAGAATGGACCTGAAAAAAAATGTTAGACATAATGAGGCCAATGCTACTGTGATAACTCTGATGGTAGGCTTTTTAGTTTAAGATTTGGTAGGTTCTGGTGGAACTTTAATGTTTTCATTGTTAGATAATGACTTCTCTGTATCTGCTTTCAGCTCACCCCGATTGAAAAGTATGCTTTGAATTACTTGGAGCTCTTCCATGTTTCCACTGATGAGAGTGACCTCAAAGAAAATGAGGTAGAGTTTCGACTAGATGGCCCTTGTGATCTCTTCTGACTCTAAAATCGTATGATTTTAACGTGTGCATCTTATTTTTCTTTTTTTGAAAAAATAGGTGGAAGTGAACACTGCAAAAACATTGTGGGAGGCACATCACCTGAGGGAGTTGAAAGACGAAAAGGAGAAAATGCTTTGGGATGGGGAGGAGGAGGACCTGCTGACCTATTCCCGGGAAGATGCATACAACAAAGTAATTTGCCTACAAGCTTTTGTGTAGCAGTGCTGAAAGGGAGACCTGCAATAATGTTTCACCCTGTATCTTCACACGAGGGCAGCCAGCTAGCCTTGCCCCATCCCCATCCCGTGTTTTCTGTTTTTCATTTCCAGCCAATGTTCAGCATGTTGTGACTCCTGAGATTCTCAGTTCTCCTTGGGTTTGGGTTTATTTCTTTAAGCCCTTAGCTTAAAAAAATCCCAAAACTTTCTTGAACCACTTATGTTCCCCGGCCATTAAGCTAGTACCTCCTTGTTCCTCAGAGGCACCATTTCTCTGATGTCCTCAGATTCAAAATGCATTTATCTTTCCCCCCTCCAGGAATATATTTATGAAGGCCCAGATGGACAAACTGAGATCATGCCGGTAATTCTTTCTGTTTAGCTTTTATAACTTGTACCAAATACGGAGTGGGACATCACATGATAATTAACCAGCTGGGATAACTCTATTCTAATATTTTTTGCAGCTCTGGACTCCCCCAACCCCACCTCAGGATGACAATGACATTTATATTGATTCTGTCATGTGCCTGATGTATGAGACCACCCCGATCCCGGAGTCCAAACTCCCCCCTGTGTATGTCAGGAAGGAGCGTAAACGTCACAAAACAGATCCATCTGGTAAATATCTGATTTGATTTCAGATCTGTAGAAAGCATCTTACTGTTTTCTTTATGGGTGAAAAATAAAGGGGGCCTGTTAGATAGGAAGCAAGGCAGAATTGACAATTTTTACTGGCTTCAGAAGCTGTCGTGAATAACAATTCTTTCTTTTTACAATATATGTAATTAAGATGATTGTCACTGATATGGTGCAGATATAGGTGCAGTTCGTTGTGCTCTACTGAAACGATACTGGAAGTTCTAAGGGCACAGTGGTCTACCCTTGTCATAAAGGATTTCATGGATGATGATTTAGTGCATGCCAAGGTGGCTGAGTTCATGGCCATATTGCAGTTTTGCTTTGAATGTAAAGTATGTCCCACTCCCCCAGCTCTTGCTTTGGATTCAAATCCAGGCCAGGTACTTTGTTTATTGAAGGGTAGTAGTGTTGATGATCAAGGCCTACTATTAATGCAGCAAGGGACAATTCGTGGTCTTGTCAGTACAGTTGGACTTCAGTTCCCAGCATTCTTCATTGTTACACTGGCTACAGCTGACAGGAATGGCAATGCACTATCATCCAGAGGGCCACATGTCCTTCATCCCACACTGAGGCATAATGCACACTACAACTCCTTCGTTCCTTAAGTGTTTTGAGTCTCACATGTTTCCCCCGCTTTTTTCTGACTTCCTCGCTGAGCGTGGTCTCTCTTGTCTAGCTGCAGGAAGGAAGAAGAAGCAGCGTCATGGAGAGACAGTCATTCCTCCCCGATCGCTCTTTGACCGAGCCACCCCAGGGATGCTGAAAATGCGACGGGAAGGCAAAGAACAGAAGAAGAACATCTTGCTGAAGCAGCAGACACAGTTTGCCAAGCCGTTGCCCACACTCGTAAAGCCAGCTGCTGAGGTGGGCCAGGACAATCCTGAATGGCTCATCAGCGAGGACTGGGCCCTCCTTCAGGTGAGAGGGGTATCTGCAGTGTTTAATGGCCAGTACAGCTCATCATGGTGCAAATGCAAAACAGAGTACATTCTCCCTGTTGGTTGCCATTGAGTGCAGATGAGACAATGAATGCTAAACATGCCTCAGTGATCCCAGGGTTGTCAGTTGTGAGTTGACTTTGGTTTACAGAACTGCAGCCTTGTTCCTCCACCTCCTTCATTTACATAGTTCTGCCCTCATGTGTAGAATGGTGGTAAAATGTTACTTACCTTCTGCTAGACTTCATTTGGTCTCTTGTTTTCTTTTATAGGCAGTTAAACAGTTGCTGGAGCTTCCTCTCAACCTTGCCGTGGTATCTCCAGCTCATACCCCAAACTGGGATCTTGTCAGCGATGTGGTGAACTCATGCAGTCGGGTTTATCGTTCTCCGAAACAGTGCCGCAACCGCTATGAAAATGTTGTCATTCCCAGGGAGGAAGGGAAGGTGGGTCGAAGCTGAAATATGCATATTTTTTTCTTGCACACTCTTTGGGGTGTCAGCAACATAAGCTAGTTGTAAAAAAAAATTTTTTTTTTTTGCCTTTTAAATTATTTTATGTGGCACTCTTTTTTATTTTAATTTTTAAAAATGGTCAGGGTGCTTTAGATTCCTCCCGACAGCCCTGTGAGACAGGTCACTATTATGCCCATTTTATTGATGGGGAGTTGAGACTGAGACACAACAGTTTATCCAAGGCCTCCCGGCATGCTTTCCCCCTCCTCTTTTTTTTTTGGTTGATCATGGGTGTGACCCCTGATCTCCTGGGCCTTAAGCCCCTCCCTCTGTCCACTGTACCACACTGGCTCTAATAGAGACTTTCTATTCATGTCACTAATCTATCCCCATCCCATCGCAGAAAGTCAAACTTTGCTTCTTATTTTACAGCTTATGTATGAAGCGAACCCTAAGAAGAAGACAAAAAGCATTTATAAGGTGTGCACTTATAAATTGTTGTTCCAATGCAGACAGTCTGATATCTTAAGCATCAGCAGAGGTGGACACAAGATGAAGTAGAAGATCTGTATTCGAGTCCCAATTTGAATCCTAAACTGGCCATTCCAAGCCGTTGCATCTATTCCGTGTTGACGCAATAGATTGTGGCACCTGGCGGCCTTTGTCTCAAAGATATGCATTAAAGAGCGATTTCGCACACTAAGCCACCTTAGTCAGCTTCAGTTATTTTTGAAAAAAGTGTTTTGTCCACCTCCCAGAAATGCCACCTCATTCCGCATGATTATTACAATTAGTAGCCTTTTTAATTAAAAAAATGTTTTATCACTAGCCTTTTTTTACTTTTCATTTTGAAATCTGATTGCTTTGCAGACATTTAATGAATTAATCCCTGCAACGCCCCATCAGGTAATGTATCACCCCCAGTTAATAGCTGCAGAAACATAGTTGCACAGTAGCTGTGATTGTAATAGCGATTAGTAAGAAATACAAACAGCCTTCTGAAAACCAGACTTTGAAGCATCGGAGTTGGGTACGGTGGATAAAGAACTGTTGGCCTCAGGTCCACCCTTCTGCTAAGCCGTTTTTCTGAAGAGCAAAATTTGGGGGGGGGGAATTGCAAAAGAACATGCTGTATGCTACAACACCACTGTTATGGGAAAGAAAGGCAGTGCACATATAGGTGTGTGAGCTTTTCCATCTGTGCTGTGAATGGTCAAGGTGTGCACCTGATGCTGTGGTATAGTTGACAGTAAAGCTGCTCTGAGTCTTCCAAGGAGGAACAAGATTAAATAAGTATAGTAGATAAACAATTGAACTAACAAGTATAGCTTATGAACTCTCCTACTGCAGCAGGGTTAGTTAGGTAGAGGGTGTTAATCTATTTTTCAGTGGTGCAGTTTGGCTGGCTGGCTGGCTGGCTGGCTGGCTGGCTGGCTGGCTGGCTGGCTGGCTGGCTGGCTGGCTGGCTGGCTGGCTGGCTGGCCGGCCAGCCGGCCGGCTGGCCAGCCAGTTGTTCCCCAGCTGCACCTGCCCCACAGAACGGAGGGGTAATGGGGAGCATCCTTCAGCTCATCACCCAGAGTCCTTTGAGAAAGGAAAGAGGATTGTTGTGGGAATGGGTGAGGTGGCGGGAAGGGAAGAGAAAGGATGATTTTGAAGTCACTCCAAAGGTACAGGAAAGAAGACACAGAATTGTTTTGGAGTTCAGGAAAACGAAAGGAGTTGTTTCAGAGGTAATGGACATTTTGGGGGTACAGGTGGATAAGCATTTTGAAAGTGTCCATAATTTTCTGATATTCTGTGATTATGTGAAATTGCAGTTTAATATGTTTGTTCTTCAATTCCTGCCCTGGCACAAGCAGAGTTTTGCAGATGTAATTTTCCCATTTTTCTTAGCCCTGGCTGTGAGACTGAAAAAAGGCCACGATACTCCTTTATTCTTCTGCCTGTTTCCATCCCTTTCAGAGCTCTAACCATGATGCAGCATTCATATGTTAACCATGGTTAGAGTTTACACATTGCCTTCATCTGTTTACACATGCTGGATTAGCGCTAGAGTGTCGTTAATTTGGGGGTGATGTCACTCATTGATTAGCACTGAAAAGCAAAAGAAGATGGGCGTGCAAGTGACAGAAGGAGCATGTACACTCATGGCTCACTTCTACTCACCAAAATAGTTTTGAGAGGGTGGTAAGCAATGGTAGCTTCTATTCAAAGATACGGTTTGATCTGGTTTTGGTATTGGCATCTTTTATGTATTGAAACTCTCACATAGGCATAGAGATAGAAGTGTCCCTGTGCTTTTAATTGCCCTGTATAAAACTTGATTGTTCTGTTCGCATTTAGACTAAGAACAGTCGTCCGCTTCGAACCAATCAGCTCTATGCCCAAGATGAGGGTGCCACGCATACCCAGCTCTACACTAATCATTTTGAAATAATGAAACTGATTGCTGGGAAAGAAGCCCACCCATCAAACCCTTGTAAGTTCATATTAGCAATTCCTGTTAGAACTGTAGAACTAAAAACATTGGACTGTTAAAAAAAAGCTGTCTAGGGTAAGCATTGTATAAAATAGGGTGCTGCCACTGAAAATGCCATTATCTCTTCTCAGGACTGTTTAGAATGTGTTTGCTTTACAAAACTGTTCTTTTTGGCTGTATTTCAGACTCGGTATGAATCCTTTTCAGAAGAATCCAAAGCACACCTCGGTACTTGCGGAAAGGTAAGAAATTATTGGAAGGCAGGCAGGAGTGTCGGTGGTGATGTTGGGAATTAGAGAAAGTGGAGAACAAACAGGGTTTGTTTTCTCAAAGAGTACATTGGGCACAGTTCTGGTAAACAAAAGCACTTTTGAATCCTCCTTGATTATTAGTTTGTATTTGATTTTTCCATTGATGACAGCGGGGCCTTAACTTTTGGCTGGATTGTAACCTTTTTGTCTTCTTTCTCTTTTTTTCTAGCGGTATCAACTATGATAAGCCACTGCCCCCAATTCAAGTGGCTTCTCTCCGAGCAGAGCGTATTGCAAAGGAGAAGAAGGTATGTACATTTAGGAAAGGGGATTAAGAGATCAACTGATTTGATTGACTGGGCCAGATAAGTGAGCTGAGAATAGTGGAGTACTGTTTTAAAGGGCAGACCCTCATTGCAAGGGTCCCCATAGTAACACCCAAGAATCTCAAAATGCAGGCAGTTATGTTGATCCACACCAGCATGCCAGTTGTAGCAGTTTTCGTCAGAAAGGCCACCAGTGATCTCATTGTCCCACCTAAATAGAAAGTTCTGGTTGTTTGATTCTGTGAGCCTTGGCTTAACTATACTGCTGCTGGAGAGAAATCCAATCCAGTCCAGTCCCCTCTGAATTCATTTTGTTTGCAAAATGTGTACCTTGCTGCCTTGAACTGTCCTCTTTTCATAAGCAGTGTGGCCTAGAAAGTGACGGCATCCTCTCATTCCCCCAGGCTTTGGCTGAGCAACAGCGGGCCCAACAACAAGCAGGGCCGCAGCAGCAGCAGCAGGCGGGCCAACAGCAAGTGCAGCAAGCAGCAGTACAGCAAACCCAGCCTCAGCCCCAAGGTCAAGCTCAAGTGGTCCAGCAGCCCCAGGCTGTGGTACAGACAGCTGTCACCACTGTGGCAAACACTACAGTACTGGTAAGATGTATTAACACAAAACATGCCATATTCGAGTCTGTTGTTCGCCACCTCGAGCCAGAGAGAAAGGCGAGTAAGAAGTAAATATTGTTGTTGTTCGGTGGCAAGTAAAAAAAAGGGTCCAAATGGCCAAGCGCCGGAGCTAGGGCACTTGTAACCACTGGTTGATGATACTCCCTAAGAATGCCAATGAGAGAAGAGTTAATAATCCCATAAGAAAGTCTTCATAATGTGAGCCTTCTCTGTAGCCCCCATCATTGCCATAGCCTCTGTGCTCTGGATTGAGTACGTCATTAACGTCTAAGACTCAGCCTATCTGTTCCAAAATGATGCAGCCTCTTTGCAGTCATAACTGATGGTAGTCATGATTCTCTTGCTTTTTTGGCGAGTGCAGTCACTGTGGCTGCAGTGGTAAATGATAGGAATGATAGAAACAAGTTTCCCCCTTGCCAATCTGGAGGTCTCTGACAGGCCGCCTGAGCAGACTGGCAGGCCTACTATTTGATTTGATTTCAGAGATCCCCACCCTCCTTACTGCCCAAAGCACAGTTCATCCCATTCATCTGGTTCCCCTTCACTCTCTGTAGCATTTTCAGGGGTCTAAGGTTTATAGAATTCCACTTACAGCAACTCCAGTTGCACGTACTTATACCCGGATCAGTGTATTCTGAGCTTTTTGTACTATTTCTTTAAATGACTTACTTTTGAGGCTCATTGGGTCTCTAATTTTCAAAGAGTTCTTATCTGTGCAGGCAATTGTGAATATGAGATTTCATGAAGCGGCACAATAACCGTTTCAAAATACTTCTTTTTAACCAACTTTGTCTTTTGATCAGGCTGGCACAATGAAAAATTCAGCAACTGGGACAAGCATACAAACAGGTAAGGTATTTCTGCCCTAAGAAAGCATTGTGAGTGCTGATTTCTGTTGCAGATCTCAGAGTGATCTTGGCTTTGCTTTCAGCTACAGTGACTGGGAACGTTATTGTGAATACCGTGGCTGGAGTTCCAGCAACTACCTTTCAGCCCATCAACAAACGTCTTGCTTCACCAGTTATACCTGGAACACTGACAGTGAGTACCTTCACGTGATGAGTATTTCACTATGACTGCTGAATTAGGGCAGAAACTTAAAAGTCAGTTGGTGATAATTGAAACAAGGTCTGTAATCCAGTACTAGTAGAGATGAAAATGTGATTTTAACAATAGCTCTGTTCCTTTCTGGAGGCGAAAACCCAGAAGATAGCGCTAGGGGACTTCTGTTTGACCTCTTTGCTGTCGGCTCTGGGGGTCCCCTACGATTCTGTTTTATCTATGCTATTCAACATCTACATGAAATTGCTGGGAGAGGTCAACTTGAGTTTCAGTGTCTGGTTATGTCAGTCTAGGGATGACATCGAACTTGTTACTCCTTTCAGTCCAAGGAAGTACCAGTAATGGACTGGATGAGGGTGAACAGATAGAAATTTAATCCAAACAAGACAGAAGTGTTGCTGATCCTTTGAGAGCCAAAATTCTATTGATAACTGTGAGTGTTCTACTTTGAAGCAATTTCAAGCGTTGCTGCTAAACCCAAAAAGCTGTAGTGATCTGTATTGATTATCAAATAAAGTAGATAGGCTGCAGAAATTTTCCTTGGAGATTTTGGGATGTTGACTCATATATAGGTCTTTTTTCATTTGGATGATATTGAAAATTTGTATTTGAGATAGTGGTTTTGATGTTCTTGTGACATCTTGAAGCACAATAGGTTAGATTTTGCTGAGAGGAGTCTTAACTTTTCCTCTGCTTTTAGACATCAGGCGGGACTGCTGCAGCTCAGGTGGTACATACCCAACAGAGAGCAGCTACAGTGCCTGCTGCATCTGCAGAACTGGTGACAATTGCATCTACTCCAGGGGTTCGAGCTGTGACATCTGTGACAGCATCAGCTGTTGCACTACCAACTTGACCCCAGTCCAGACCCAAGCTAGATCTTTGGTCACACAGGTCACACCAGGTAATGAGTTTTAATTTACATATTTTAATACTTAGTATATATTTCTAACCTGTAGATAATGCTAATTTTAAATGTGGTAGTAGTTTTCAAAGAAGGAGCTGTGTGAGTCTTTTGCAGCATGAAAAGGAGGAAAGGAGGAGGAGGCAAAAAGAAATGTGGCAGCAGCCTGAAGACTTATGTCTTTTTATGCACACAGGTGCTGCATTTTTATCTTTAATGTTTTGTTTTTAAACTGTTTTATCCCTCTTAAAATAAATGGCATTTGAATATATCTTGTTTCTGTTTTTAGTTTTATGTTGTTTTTAGCCTTGTTGTAATCTGCCTTGGGCCCCATGTAGGGTGAAAGGTAGGATATAAATAAATAAATAGTCTTACTCTTTGGGTGGCTGGCTTGGGAAATAGTGCTTCCTGAGTGCTTTGTGCTCCTGAATTTAGAAAGTTAGACTTCTGATATCCAGAGAGGAGGAGTGGATCCATTCTCTGGATTAATGGAGAGGTGCCAGGGAGGGAAGTAGGCTGATAATTATTGGGATTGTAGGAGGTGTTTGTGTGTGTGAGAAAGTAGACCTTTCCTCTCTGGCTTGGACCCCTCTCTTCCCATTAGGAGGACTTCTTCATTGGCACCAATCCTTATGTGTCTGTTATCGTTTTGGTAATTTTCAGATGTTAGATCTCATTTGTCCCTAACTTTGAATGGTTTGGGCCAGACTAGGGGGACTGAAAGAGAAGCAGATGGAAGGAGCTGCTCTGGATGTGGAAGGAGCACCTGAAGTTATGCTTGGAATGCTAGACTAGTGTTTTCTTTTCTTTTTGGGGGAAACCTTCCAGCAGCTCCAGCCGGTGTACAGCTTTCTGGGAAGACAATCACCCCAGCTCACTTCCAGCTCCTGAGGCAGCAGCAACAGCAGCAGCAACAGGCGGCGGGTCAAGTCCAAGTCCCGCAGATCCAGGCCCAGGCCCAGGCCCAGGCCCCAGCCCAAATTAAAGCCGTAGGCAAGTTATCCCAGGTAAGAAAGATGCACCTTGTTTCTGACATAATCAGGACCCTAGAACTTGTAGTCCTCCGTACGTTGTCAAGTTCCCCTTCCCACCAGCCCCAGTCATTCTGGCTAGTAGGAAACTGCCCATTGCTTCTAGTCCTGCCCTCTGCAGCATCCACTAACTTCAAAATGCTATTCATTGAATTGAAAGCCAGTGGATTTCTGATGATGTGTTGTGTTTCTCCTTTCTCAGGAGCAGCTAATCAAGTTGCAGAAGCAGAAGCTGCAGCTTCCACAGCAGCAAGCACCCCAGCAGCAGGCACCGTCTGGAGCCCAGCAACCCACAGCTCAGGTTCAGGTGCAGCAGCAGCAGCAACAAGCCCAGCAGCTCTCCGCTGTTGCAGCCCCAAGGCCCGGGGCTGTCCTTACTGGCACCACTGTCACAAATCTCCAGGTTGCTCGCCTCTAAGTTACCCTTTATTCTCCAAGTGGAAGCTCTGATGTGGAAACACTGGAGGTCTGCTCAGTCAGACCTGTTCCTTTTCTATGTGATCATATTTCAAAAATCCCATTAAAAAAAACTCCATAGATCTTATGGAGCAGTAGAGTTTGAACTTTTATATATAGAACGGAGGTTCAAAACAAAAAAGTAAAAATCCTAAGATCCTAAATCTCATGGCTAAATTTTTAAACAGGTGGGAGGATGGATGGGTAGTTTCTTTAGCTTTAATGAATATTTTTCCT
Source organism: Ctenosaura bakeri (assembly GCA_948474755.1). NCBI lineage: Eukaryota > Metazoa > Chordata > Lepidosauria > Squamata > Iguanidae > Ctenosaura > Ctenosaura bakeri. Next base: position 88,640 of record CAOLHI010002003.1, on the reverse strand, counting down.
CTTGCTCAGGCATTCTATCCACACACACCTCTGTATTCTTACATAAAGAAGCATTCATACATCCAATTCTTCTACTTCCTCATCATGTGACAAACTGATCTTGGGATCAATGTTAAATGAACATTTTTAGTTTGACTCTGTTCCACTTGGAGATCCTTGGACAATGTAGGGCTTGCTATGGAAAAACCTGGCCTTCCCCCAGTGAGCAAATAGGCAGGTCTTCCCTTATGCTTGTACAATAATCCCCAATTCCTTACTGCTTAGACTCGTGTTGCTGCTTCCCAGCTTCAAGCACAAGGTCAGATCCAGGCCCAGACTCCGCAGGCAGCCCAGGTGGCTTTGGCAAAACCTCCAGTGGTGTCTGTTCCAGCTGCTGTGGTGTCATCAGCAGGAGTTACCACCCTCCCTGTTACTGTCGCTGGGATTAGTGTTGCTATCGGGCAACCGCAGAAAGCAGCAGGTATATTAACTGTTTCCTGAACCTCAAGTTTGGGGGTGGGAGTGAAAAGGAGGTTAAAAAGACTTCAGGACAAAACTGGCTCTTTCACTTTGGGCTTCTTTTCTTCTTCTGGGAGCAATGCCAAAAAAAAATCCTCTTTATCACAGAATATCTCTGTTCGTCAGAACCTGGAAAAGCTCCTTTTTGGATTACAGCTTCCAGCATGGCCAATGAGGATTCTGGGAACTGGAGTCCAAAATGTTGCTTTTCCAAGCACTGTTGTACAGTGCTTGTGCCAATGAAGTGTTTGACAGATGGCTCTGAACATTCAGTTGTTCAATGAACTGCAAAGTTTGCAATCCAGTATCTGTGATGGAAAAGAGATCTGTCAATTCAGCACTGATGAAACCCTTCTGCGGTAGCTGGTTGAGGGCTGGCCAAAGATCTCATGAGGACTACAGGCATACCTCAGTTAATGAATTAGATGGCTTCCCGGACATTTCTTCTTTAAAGGAAAATTTGGTACCACAGAGAGAAGTAAGATGTGAAAGAACAGAGATAGGTTCCTACACAATGAAAAAGAAGAGCAGTTCAACCTGAGGAATCTTGCTCTTCCTAGATAATTGTTGAAAAGCCGCATCCTCTCAGCCTTAACCAGACTAGCCAGCGGTAAAGAATGAAGGCAGTAAGAATTTGTAGCATCTAGAGACAAGGAAGCTCCCTGTCATTTGATGCAAAACCATCCTACTCTAATCAGTTTGGGTTGGAAAGGGCGAGGAGGCTTCTAGCGGTTGCCATGCCTGCCATGGGCATTTGAGAGCAAACACAGGGTGCTGTGAATGGTCTGGATTGCAAACAACTTCTTGGAACGAGCAAAGCTAAGAATGCTCCCTTCCGTTTTTGCGTCCTCTGAAGGCGGACAGACAGTGGTGACCCAGATGCAGCACCTGTTGAAGCTGAAGCAGCACCATCCAGCAGCCCAGCAACAGAAAGCCATCCAGCCTCAGGTTGCCCAGGGACAGCCTGCTGTTCAGCAGAAGGTATCTCCACCCCTCCTCTCTTTCTGTCTCTGTCTCTGACACTTAACTGGTTTTCTTGCTTTCTGTTACATTGCTGTACAGTTCAGTATTTATTCTAAGCCATTATTGTGGCATATGCCACATTGCCACTAACCTTGAGGACTGGATAAAGTGTGGCCACTTACCTAGAGATGAAAACTTCAGAATCAGAACTAAAGCTTGTACATCCTGAAGGTGCACCCACACTTAACCGCACCCTCTGGGTCTAGCCAATCCTTTGCTCTCCGTATTTTGTTTTACAACTTCTGCCAGCCCCAGATAGCATGTCCCCTGCTCCAACATGCGGTGGGGTTTGCCAGCCAAAATGCCTGGAAGGTACTGAGTTGCCTGCCCGGGCATTAACAACTCTATCTCGCTGACTCGAGAGCCCAATGTCCTGTTTTGCTGCTCCAGATTAATGCCCAGCAGGTTACCGTTCAGGCTCAACAGCAGACGTCACAGCAACAGAAAGTCTATGCTACGCAGCCCGCCCTTAAAGCACAGTTCCTACCAACATCCATTTCTCAGGCCCAGAAACCTGGGGGAACACAACAAGTCCAGACTCAAATACAGGTACAGGTAACCTGCCTTTTTCATCTGTCTGGGGTTTTGGGGGAAGCCAACAGTCATGATCATCCCACAGTACCCCTCTCCCATTTCCCTGACATTGTGCAGGGTCTGTGTCCGGCCAGGTCACTCCCAGATCAATCAGTGTGGAGCCCCCAAGCACTTGCTGAAGATTAAAAAAAAAAACCCGAATACAAGCCATCTTGTTTTAAGCCTCCTCCCATGTGTTGTTTCCAAAGGTTGCAAAGATTCCACAAGTGGTCTCGCAGCAGGCAGCAGTGGCCAATATTCAGCAAGTGGTTTCAGTTTCCCAGCAGGTAAGGTTCTCTGGAATGTGCTTTCTAGGTGAAGTTTTTACTTAGAACTTCTGTTCATATAGATTCTATATGGCCACTTCTGGCATCTGGCTCTCGCACATACCACCTTAATCACGCAGACCAGTCATCTGATGCTTAAGGGATGTGTTGTGAATTTGTTAAAGATGATCCACCTGCAGACACCAAAAGATCCAGATATTTTTTTATCTTAATACCGAGGTCCCAAAATTTTTTTTTTGAGGGGGTGGACTTCAGCTCCTAGAATTCCGAACTACTGGCCAAACAGGATGGAAAAGAAGGGAAGGTGTGAGAAGAAGCCTTCTATTCTAAATAAGCAAGTTATATCACATTTGGAAGACATACCCGGAGCACCCTCCTCCAGGTGCCATTTTAAACGTTTTAGTGTTACAGAATCATGTTTATGGGGATATTCAGCCTGCATAGCAGAATTTGCTCTCATGCATGCATTTACCATGTTTCCTATTCTACTTATATTGACATTAGCATTCTGGTTTCAGTTTGTCCCTTGCAGGGAAGCTGGGATTCAGACTTTTTTATTCAAGCCTCAAGTGTTTTTTCCCTAGAGTCAGACAAAGACAGTAAAAGTCTCTTGACTCTCTCAGTTTGCTCATTGGTCCCTCTGTTTGTGTACTCACACCTTGGGGTCTTTTCCTTTTAAAATTTAGCTTTGAGAGTTCTAGACGTTTTTAAAAGAAACTTTGCTGAAGTACGGTTTGGCAAAGAACTCTCTTGAAATCCTACATAATGTTATTCTCTAGCTGGTTGCTTTAACCCTTTATTCACTTGACACTGTGCCAGGGATGGATCTTGGGTATACAGCCTCTGAAAGGTTGTTGTACATAATAAAAAAACAGACTAGGCTTAAGGGCAAGGCAATATTGTCTTACAACCAGTTTGCTAAATGCTTTGCAGATAAAATCTGCCTGAATCCATGGTAAGAGTCAGCAAGTGTTCCAGTCCACTCTGCTTGTCCTGTTAGCATGGATATTTCTCAGCGTGTTCAGTCTGAGTACGCAAACAGATATGCGTGAAGGTTCTGTGTGGGGTTTTATTCTGATTTGTGCTTTCTTGATTTTTTTATTTTTATGTGATAGCCTTGATATGAAATAAACAGCTGACACGAATTTTGTTGTTTTCCCTATTTGCTTTCTGAAATGCAAGCAGCGAAACGAAGGATCAGAGCGAGGTCTCAGGCAGGGCCAAGCGTTTGCAGACTGAGGTGTTTGCTGTGACCTGTCTGATTTATTTTTATGTATTTAATTTGTATCAGCCCCTTTCTTCTAGCACGGGAGTTAAGGTAGCTTGTAGTGCGGAATAAAACAAGCTACCTTTAACTTCTCTACTTTCCCTCTTTCAGGTTCAAGCCCAACCACAGACAGTGACTTTGTCCCAAACAACTGCAGGCCAGCATCAAGTCCAAGTGATCCCTGCCGCTACCACGGCTACAGCTCAAGTGGTCCCACAGAAACTGATACAACAGCAGGTTGTCACAACATCCCCCCAGATGCAGGCCCCAGGAGTACAGAGCCAAGCCCAGGCATCGGCACCATCTGACAGTCAAGCCCAGCAAGCAAAAGTACAGATGAGAGCCCCTGTCAGGTTGAAGGCACCCAGCAAGCCCAGCTGAGCCCCTGATCTGACAGCAATGATCAAAGGGGAAGTGTGGGGGGGACACAGCTTTTAAAAAACATTTTCTACAATCTGGCAAAAAAAGGGGTACCGTTCCTGCAAGAATCCTTCCTTCAGATGTTCTGTCTTGCAGGAAAATCTCAGATGGGGAAAAATTAATTCCAAATAAAGTTCCAAGAATGGTTATTTGAGCCATATACAGTGTAAATATTTAAAACCTAGATCTCTGCGTGTTTCACAGAAACCAAGCAATGTGGTTACTTTCAAACAGCAGTAGAAATTTGCTCACACGTTACGTCACATCATAATCACTGCCAGAAGGAAACTTATTGTGAGGGGGAGACACTGAGATTGTCTTTCAAAGGTAGTCACCATTTGGTGGCTGGTAAAACAAAGTCCTCTCCACCTACTTGGGTTAGCTGTCACAAGCCCATTGCAAGGTGGAAGAAGAGGTGTGCTGGAAGCATTTAGCCAGTAAATGTCGATTTTTAAGTGTCTGTAAGTAGAAACCATATTGCAGCCTCCATTTTTGTAAGTCTTTTTTTAACAAAAAAACAAAACCCAAACACTTACTAGTAGCATGTTGTTGTTGTTTTCTTTTAATGTACAGTTGCTTTTTTAAAAAAAACTACCCATCCTTACATTTTTTGCTCCCATTTTTCACTGTTAAGGTAATGAGTATCCGAAGCATGTGGTTTTCTTGGTAAATAAATACTGTGTGATAATAGCTGTGTTTAATTGTTACCATCCCTGCAACCTTAATTTGTAAAAAGAAATGTTTTTCTTTTTTAATGACTGCTGAGCAAATAGTTTGTTGTCCTTGTTTCACGTGGAGCTTCCAGTCTGGAAAGTATGTCCATCACACTCCATTTCAACACTCAATTTCCCAACTCAACAGGGAAGAAAGAATGGAAAAGTCTCAGTCTAATTTTACAGTTGTGTAAAGAAACAGATGAATTTTTGTACTGTTTATTATTAAAGATAGAAGTGTCCCGATAATTGATAATTTTAGAAGTTTAGTTGCTGTTCCCACAATTGAATTCCAAAGCAACTAAGAAGCATTTTTAGAACAGCAGTTCTCCATGCCCTTTACATTTTTTTGCTAAATGTTTTGTTGTTTTAACTGTTAAATTCACATAGGGTGCCATGAGAACCATAGAACTACTGGGTATCTCAAGGGAAAAAAAAACAGAAAAAAGAAGTCAAGGGCTATTGTCCACAGAGGGAATACACATATAGAGAAAGGAACTGTGAGTACAGTTGGGGACATCTTCTGCTATGTTTATCAGTCTTTTAAAGAACAAAAGTTTTCAGTCTTCAGGTTTACTTCAGAAAAATATCCTGCCCAGTGTCTGAGGTCATGTTAGGCATCCATCTCCATTTCTTGTAAATTTTGGTCTGTTTGATATCCAGGAGAGCTTAGACAAGGAATTAAGACACCTTTGCTAGTCTGAATGTGCAGAATTTCAACTCCCTCCTCCTAATTTACTTAAGTTTTCCTCCTGCTGCAACATACTATATTTTTAGAGACTCTACGTTTGACAGATGTTGTGTGTTTGCTTTATAAAAAAAACAAACCCCCTTTCCATGAAAGAGGTAGAGACAGACTGGAGATCCATTCCCCCTCCCTTCATCCCCCCTCCCCGGTTTGTGAGTCTGCTAGTATATGGACAGCAAAATAAACTGCAGATTAAACACTATAGCAACAAATGAGAATTGAATTACTCCCTTAGGACTTGCGCATGAATTGGTTCTTGGGGGATCATTACACCCATCCTTTCCCCCCTTAAAATGTTTTAGTATTACTTCTGACAAGAGTTTTAAGTCTTTGTGTACAAATTCAGCGGGGGGTAATTATACAAAATGCGAGCGAGAATACATTCTACAGTCTCAACATTCATATTTTGCTGATGTATGCTGAAGCAATGCTTGTTTCTGTGGATAGAGAAGGTGAAAATGAGATTCCCCTGGCTTTTCTGTCTCTTCCTCCTTCCCTCTTGGAAAGGGTCCTAAGAAGCTGGTCAAACTTGTAAATATCTTTATGAACATTAAAAACAAAAACAAAAAACAAAAAAAAAATTTGTACTTGATCTGTAGGATTGTAAGGACTTGTGGTGTATCCTACCTGAAAGCGTAATAAAGTGTACATTTTTATAACATTTGTTAATTATTTGTACCTTACTAAACTGGTGTGCTTTTGCAATGTCCTCTTGGTGCTGCGTCCTCCAAGTGATGGTTTTAGTTTCTTCTTCCAGAGACCCTAAAGAGGAAGCTAAGATCATCTTTGAATGTCAAAAAGCTGGCAAGCCTAATTGAGACACACATTCTTCTACTCCCCTCCCCGCAACTTTCAGAGATTTAAAGTGAGAGGTGAAACGTGAGCTCTACTCAAGTTGGAACTATCTTAACCTCCCTGTTGGAACCATCTTGGACCCATTGTAACCTCCCTGAATTGGGGAGTAGCCACTGAGAACAGCCTCTCATTCCCACCAGAGGTACCTGGGAAGATGGTGCTCAGATCGTGAGAGAAGGTCTTTCAGATGCCTTGATATAGAGCTTTGTAGATCACAACCACACTTTGAGTAGTGTCTGGAAATGGATGAGTAGCCGGTGGACCACTTCAGAATCGGCCTCAAGCAGAATGTGTTACAGGTCAGGTCTCCAGGAATGGCACACTAGCTTTAACTATGCCGTTGCATTCCTGAGAATCAGACTGATTTATTTTTATTTATTTAATTATTTATTTGTATCCCGCCTCTCCATGTGGATCAAGGCGGCGAACAACTTACAAACAGCATGTATTTCGAAACATTTTTCTATACATGCCCCCAACAAGCTGGGTACTCATTTTACCGACCTGTGAAAGGATGGAAGGCTGAGTCAACCGTGGAGCCCGGCAGGATCGAACTCACAACCTTGTGGCTGCACTACCGGCATTTAACCACTGTGCCACCAGGGCTCCTTTATGATGCACAGTCACCTCTTTGGTTGCCTTCAGAAAGTTGTTTGCAATGAGCAAATGGCTGGCTTGATCGAATTCCATCCATCGCTTTCCTGCTTCATTTCTGGATCCTAGGCCAAGCTGTACAATCAGTAAGTCATACCCCAGGGGGAGAGTCAGGATGATATATATATTTTTTAAATCTTTTATTCAGCCTGGGCCAAAAGAAAGACTGATGCCTGGGTGAGATTTCCACCAATGAGATGTGTCCAAAACAACAAAAGGTATATATGCCTTTAGACCTTTTTCATAAGGGAATTCGCAGACTAAGTTGCATCCCTTGTAGGTAAGATCGGGTGGCCTGCAGGTATTAGGGCATGCCTGCTTGGTTCTCAGGACTACACATCCCATTTTCCACGTCTCCCAGGTCCAACTACTGCTGCTGAAGGGAGGGCTCTTAATTCCCAGGCGCCTTGGTTAAGCGAGAGACTCCAAGTGCGGGCGCTGGGAGAATCGGCCGGGTTCCTTATCGCCTCGAGCCTCTCCTAGGTGACTCTAAGTCCCATCAGCCCCGGCTTCTCAGCCACACCCCCCCAGCCGCTGTTGGGCAGCCCTCCCCTGATGCAGAGGGTGGTCGTGCCTCCCCAGTCGAGGCCAGCCTCTCCAGATCGGGAGCAGCGCGGCCCTCTGGCACTCCAGCGACCATCCCCGCCCCGCGCAGCGCCCGCGATCCGTGAGCAGAGGGGAGGGGGGGAGCCGGAGCGCACGGACGGCTTTCCCGAGGCCGGGCACTCGGGCGGCCACGGCGGAGGCGGGGCGAGGGGCGGGGCCACGGCGGAGGCGGGGCGGGGCGGGGGGCGCGGGGCGGGGCTCGGCCTGCCTTCCTGCCTTCCGCGCACGTGGGCCCGGCGGAGCGGGGCGGCTCTGAGAGGGCGCCATGGCGGAGGCGGCCGAAGGGGCTGGGCGCCTGCCTGGAGGCGGTGCTGGGCACCCGGGAGCCGCGCCAACCGCGTTTCAGATCCTGGAGCGGCTCGAGGGGGTGGCGGGGGCCCGGGCCGGAGCCGAGGCGCGGCGCCGGTGGGCTTTCCTGTCGCGTGGACCCCCCCCCCGTGCGCGCCCGCTGGCTTTCCGACCCAGCCCCGGGCCCCGGGCGCGGGCCGGGGGCCCTCCGCCCTGCTGCCCGAGACGCGTGGGAGGCCCTTTCCGCACGCGCCGGTTGTAGCGCTGTTGTTCCACTTTGGGCCCCGGGGTTGCAGTTTAGCCAGAGGCCTTCGATCCATCCATCCATCATGCTATTGCGGTCAGGGACCATTTTTTAATAGTCACCTACCAGTGGTATACATACCTCTGGTAGCGTTAGCAAAGGATAAATATAAACATAAATCGTAAAAAATATGTAAAAAACATAAACTATAAGTACATATTCCTATAATAAAACCTAAGCATTGACTAAACCTTAGCCAGAGGCCTTGAGGACCTCGGCCAGAGAGCGCTTGGGTTCAGGAAAAACCAACCCCACAATTCCCCGGGAGGTTGCCCCGGAGTTAAAGTGGAATAAGAGCCTGCTGACTGTGCAGTGTGGTAAGGCTAGGAGATCCCCTGGGGGGGGGGGGGCAGCAGAACTTTGGGTTCTCTTTCAGCCCTCCCCAAGGGGGGGTCTTGGCTTGGGATGTGATTCCCCCCTCCCTGGTCAAAGACCCCCTTTCTATGGGGAGCGCGAGGATTGGTACCCCCAACATTCAGTGATGATGCTCTGCCTGTGTTCGTGATTGTGCGCGGCCTCGCCTTGCCCCCAGGACTGCTTTGGAATATGAGAGTGGTCCCCCGGGAGGAACATGCACAGCCTTTTGTCTTTTTAACTACTATTATGATGATGATGATGATGATTTTTACCCCGCCTCTCCCCATGGATCGAGACGGCAAACAACAATACTACATTAATTACATTAAAAAGCATCTAAACTGAATTCAGGTCTCGGGGGGTTTTAGTCCCAAAGCTCCAACCACTGCGCTGTGCTGGCGCTGTCCGGCTTTCCATTTTTCTTTCTTTCTTTTTTATATTAGACGATCATATACGAGCGAGTGCTTGGTTAATCCAGCCGATAACCACTTAGAGATTTAGAGTTTTTCCTGCCCTTTTCTTCGCTCCCTTTCCCCCTCCTCACCCAGTCTGAGCAGAAAGGGGATCGTCCTGTGTGCCTCCGGATGTGTAGCCGCCTCTTTGGAGCCTTGCTTGAGAAAGAGGAGCTGTTTGTGGGGGGCCCACCTTCAGAAGACGACTCTCTGCAAGGTGAGGATGACTTTTGGTGCGTGATAATGAAATCACGGGGCTTCACTTGGGAGGCCAAACCAATCAGTTACCGCCATTGAGGTGTGAGAGATGCGGTTTGTGTAGCAAAAATGGCACGGGTTTTCTTTCCCCAAAAGGATAGCTCAGTTAACAAAGTAGATGTGTTCCTAGCTTTACTTCTTTAACAGAAATTTGGCCCCGGGAATAAATACTGTGGAAAGAACAAGGTTAGGCTCCTGCATCACAAGACAGAAGAGGGGTTTTAAATATATTTCAGCCACCTGCTATTTGTTCATGCTCTCAGTAAAGGATTCTGGAGACAGATGCTTTTTACTGTGCCTTTTATTGGTACACAACAGACCCAAAAGAAAGAACCCCATTCTTTCCCGGGTAAAGCTTTCATTGCATTTTTTATTGCAGGCATGCTGCCACAAACTAGCACCGAAAGCCTCTCTTTCTCCCGCCCCTTTTATCATCTTCCCCAAAGCCAATGAACGTGAAAACTCCCAGTGAACAGAGGACAAAGGGGGAAAATGAAAAGGAGCTTTTTAGAGGCTTCGTTCACTGAAGAACACCTCTATTTTGACAAATTTTTATTTAGTTAGGTATGGATCGAGATTGTAAGCACAGACAAGGGGCTAAGAGCCCACCAGACCCAAAACTGGCCTAGCGATCCTCAGTGTATATCCATCTTGACTTTAAAGGGAGGCTTCATTGTTCAACTTCTCCATTAGAACTTTTAAGAGGTTGGTTTCTATCTGCTAAGGCTTGAATGGCGATAAAGACTTGGCCCCCCCTCTGATTTTGTACAGAAAAGCAGGGCAGGGGTATAATTTTTAAAAGATAATGTAATATAAATATAAATCCACAATAATAAATCCCAGTTTTAACGATGTTAAATGAGACAGAAATCAAACTGATTGCTCAATTCTGATCCACCCATTCTGCTTTCATTGCCAGCATGGCTAATGGTCAGAGAGAAAAACAGAGAAAATTATTAATGAAATAGTGTTTGTCCATAACAGAATGACATAGTTGAACTGAAACGACATCCCTGGCAAAATCCAGTTTTCCATCCATTGGTATCTCTCCCCTCCTCTTCACCCCATCGCCACTTCTCATGTTGCCTTTCAGAGAGCTACAGTGCTGAAGACAAGTACAAAATTTGGATGAGACATCGATACAACAGTTGCTGCAATTGCCTGGGACAACTGATGAGCCATGAATCTTCCAGGTCAAAGTGAGTTTGTAAGAGTGACCCTAGTAGGTTGTTGTCCGTTTTTGGGGCCCGGGCAGAAAAATCTCCATGTAAACAGGGTGCCTTAAGGGAGAGTTTTTACAGGGACTAGAAGAGGGCAGATGATATTGTGTCATGTGGACTGTTCAGTCATCTGTGGCTCACTCTACAGTAGTTAAAGTTGGTCTAGGTTGCTTCAGGAGACTGACAGGACTACATACTTCTATTCCAATTTATTCAGCCTGAACATGCCAAACCTGGATCGCTCGCATCCCGGTCAGCAATCTTTAACCACTACATCATACTGGCTGTTCCTTATGCTTCTGCTATGTTTGTGCACACCTGGGCCTCTGTGCAGTCTCCAAGTGGATGAAGTTCAAGCAGTAGGGCTGCAGATGACAGGAAGGCAAAGCCTTCTCTGTGTTTTAGTCTGAACTTTAAAAGGAGAGTGCATGGAGGATATTTGAGGGGTGTGTGCGGTTCAGTACCTGGATAGATCCTTCGAAATGCAAACTCAAATACAGAGTGGGCTGATTCACCATATGCTGACACGAATGCCACTGGCAGTCACTGATTTGAATCTCTTCTGAAACGGGAATGTCGGGTGACATCTTTACTCCTGACTTCCTTCTCCTTGTGGGAATGATCCCGCTGAGCACTGTTGGTGGGGTGTGGAAGGAAACATTATTTAACCATCTATCTGGCTTTTGGACTACTTTTAATTTTTTTAAAAAAAATCACAGGAATCTGCACTCTGTACCCTGATGAAATTTGTCGAACTAGAAGCCAGGCGACCTTTAGTCAAGAATGAATGGAGTTTCAACTTCCCCCGGGCTTTAAAAGTAAGTTTTGTGAATTCTGTTGTAGGCCTCGTGGGGATTTTCTGGAACACAGTGTACACTTTTAATCCCACTACTGTTGCTTAAGGGACTTGCACCGGAACCAGCAGTATTGAGTGCTCCTTATTTAGAGGTCCAACCAGGCATTCTTTCTTTAGAATATGTCATTCCATTCTCTTCCCTCCCATATCTTCCCCTGTGACTGCTGAGCAGGTTCACTGGGAATCTTCTGGGGTTTGTCTTTTTTATTCAAAGGGGGAAAAACCCTCAACACTAAAGTTCTTCTGTAGTTCTGTGCCCCCTCTTGTTTATGGATGATCAGGTATCAGCTGCTTAAGAATCTCCACTTGTTTTCAGGTATCCTTTCAGCACACATGCATGAATTTACTGAGTACTTATGCCTGTAAAGGATCTTATAACCTTGGCCAGTAGCATGTCTTGGGCACGTTGGAGTCTATGGGGCGCATCTACACAGAACTATGTAGATCAGGAAGTTTTATTGAATGTGCAAGAATCAAAATGTACACAATAATTGCATTGAGGCCTAGCAAATACTTCATAAATGGCAAACAGCACATGCAAAATTCAGATCAGTACCTCATAGATCACAAGTTTTTTTTTTTTTTGAATGGGGAAATGCTAACTCAAATGAGCAGACTCGCAAGGCTTGGGGTTAAGCAAAGTAATGTCTAGGGGTTGGGGGAGGTCTTCAAAAAGTAATACAGATCCTAGTACAAGCTCCAATCATGTGATCCCTTGCCTGATGCGGGTGTTTGTCTTCATACTGCATGGTACTCGAGAGAGATATACTGCCTCTGAACCTGGAGGTTCTGTTTGAACTAGGAAAGGGTAACAGCACTTCAAGAAATGGATGGGGGTGGTAACATCCTTTGGGAAAGGCCTGGTGCTTTGCTATTTTAACTGGTCGTGCCTTGTGAGCTTCAAGCTTGCTTTCCATTGGCTTTTCGCTAGTTGGTGGTGGAAGGCTTAATCTCGACAGAAGAGGATTCTTCTCTGCTGATTTCTCGCTTCCAAGAATACTTGGACTACGATGATGTCCGGTTCTTTGTGATGAAGCTGGTGGCAGAAAACATTGGCAGTGTGATGCAGAAAGCCAAAAAGGTACCACTTTCTGAAAAATTCATAGCCGCAGTAACGGAAAGGGAGAATGCAGAAAAGGCAGTTTTGGTGCCTCTTGGGTCCCTCAAACCCCAACTGGAAAAAAGAAGTGATTGTAGCATTGGATTAGGCAGGGATGGGAGGCACCCCCCCTTTTTTTTTAAAGTAACATTTAATGAGGTTACAAGTTACAAACACATTTGTTTAGTCATGTGGGCCAGAGGAGGGAAGAAGATTGGGTCAGCTGACCTCTTTCTCCCTCCTCGCCCCCCACGTCCCATTTCATCTTGTTCTCCTCCTTCCACCCATGCATGTGGGCAGGGGAACACAAGCATGTCTAGGCCCAGCCATCCCCAGTACATGTACTTTTTTATGTGTTAAATACAGTTTAGGGGGGGCTTACTATATTTGCAGTTTTTCCACTTTTACAGGGGTCTTGTGCTCCAGCCTCTGCAAAAGTGGAGGGCCCACTTTATTCTTCTGTCGAGGTATAACGGTTTCTCATCAAATACAAAAAATGCAGGAATGAAAATAAAGAGCAATTAACATGGCAGTAACAACTGCGTTATTGCTTTTTGTCATAAGGAAGGGAAAAAAATCCAACCCCTTGGTGCTTGTTCTCTCTTTCCAAAGGTGGAATTCCACCTCCTGCTGAGACAAATTCCTTTGGGTGTTTGCGTATGCATATGTGTGTCTGTCTTTCTTTTTACTTGTCCTTCCCTAGGCTCCTTTTCCAGTCTACCAGAAGAACGTCTTTGCCCTTGTGTCGTCCATCAGCATGCCAACTAAAGAGAGTGAGATAAAAAACTTCCTTGTCAAGCACGGTGAGTGAAGTGAATGCTTGTTCGTGGCAGCTGATTCTTTGCAAAATTCTTATAAGAGGTGCAAATGACAAAAGCAAACCTGGTTAAAATTGCAGTAAAACATAGACTGCACTTCAGAGCAACTGGAGTGTGTGAATAAGCCAAGAATCTAGTCTTGGCAGCAAAGGAGCAAAAATATTAAGCTGTTGTATAGATCACCTTTGGGGTTATTTCATGTATTCATCACATTTTACTTCTTCTTTGATCTGCCCATAAAAATCCCTCCCCAGATCATTTATTACCACAGTACCCCATGAGTTAAGCTAGGCTGAAAGATGGTAATTGGTTCAAGATCTCCCAGCAAGCTATGGCTTAACCTTGATTTGAACGTAGGTCTCCTATGGTTGTGCCCAGAACTCTAACCAGTGTACAATGCTGGCTTAGAATCACCTTTCCAGAATTATGTTGATTATATTGGGGCTGGTACCTTTCTAGGAGGTCAGCCAGAACAGTGGTTCTGAGACCTGGGATAACAACTATCTGTTTCCTGCAGTTATTGCTAGTTCTTGCACTGAAAAAAAAACATTGGGGAATTAAACACATGTGACAGATTTTGACCAAAATCATATTAATAACATTAAGAACTGGTGCCTGAGTTTTCTTGATTTCCTTTACCTTTCCTGTTCCTTTTTTACTTTGGTGTCTTGTCTTTCAGACTGAAAGCATGTGTATAGGGACTGACTTTCTACAATTGAGCTATAAGGTGCTTAGGGATGTCTTTGAGCTGAAGAGTGCAGTATAGATGTTTTCCATAAAGAGAACATTGCAAATTCAGAAGGTGTCCAGAGTAGTCAGGCATGAGGAAACCGCTGGGTCCAGGGCTACAATAGAAAAGGTTCTTCAAAGTTTGGGGCAGAAATTTGAATCATGCACTTTTTGATCCTCTAAATAGGGTGAAGGAAATTGAACCTGTAACCTTCAGCAGCCATAACATGCACTCTACAACTGTTATTTAGCTTTTCCCTGTGATATACTCATAAACTAAATGGAATCATTTAGCTGAGAATTTTTCTCTTGTTTTTCCCACCCTAACAGATAACCAGGAAGAATGGAAAGTATCAAAGTTGAAGGTACAGCTTTTGTTTGATGGGGAGAAATGGTCCTGATTGCTGCTTTTCTAGAATTGCAGATTGTAGGTCAGGGGTGGGAATCATCTAGTCTTCTGTATGTTGTTGGACTACAAATCCTAGTAGCCTTAGACTAGATTGTCAGTTGTAAGGAACATGGGGAGTGACAGTCCAATATTGGGTGAAAGGACATATGATTCACAAATGCTTTCCCTCACTCCTTTCATGGTACTGCTACCAGCAGAATCTCCTGTTAGATAGAACTTGCACTTTTCCTGGTGTGGTAGGTATCGTGCAAGGTATTAATTCACCTTCACACATGCAGTCTCTTCTTCCATTAGTTCTACTTGTCCCCCTACAAATGCCAGTCCCTATCTGAGTCCTTCAATCTCACGCATACCACATCATTTCAAACAGCACCTCCTGCGCTTGCTCTCTCAATCCATCTCCATACCAAATCATTTCCTGCCAGATATTCCACACTCATACCCCTGTATTCCTATTCCTTGACAGAATGTGCCACATTTTGTTATGTTACCATGTATTTTACAGCCTATTTGGCATCACAAGAACCCCGTGATAAAGCTTCAAAAGAACCCTGGGGGGGTTCTGTTGGGGAAGAATTTGAAAATTGCTCTAGTCAACCGGCAAAGCCCATTTTGCGTGAAACCCTTTCTCACGCAAACCCAGTGACCGCAAAATGATTTTCTACAGATTGTGCTCTCCCTTAGTGTTGCTTTCTTCCTTTCTCTTCAGGAACACAAGGTGGCCTTTGAGCGGATGTGGCTTGGATTTCTCAAGCACAAGGTGAGTGCCCAAAGCCTTGAAGTCCTGCATTTTTCCTTCGCTAAAACAAAGCAAAACAAAAACCCATCGTTCCCTCTTGCAGCAATTCAAGAGTGTGTGGTGTGTGCTTGCCTTTTGTCAAGGAAGGGGTTTGAATGTTTAGCACTGGAAGCTGAGAACAACAGGGGCATCCTGCTGGGTTAGACCAAAGGCCTACCCAGTCCAGCATTCAGTCTATGCAGTTGCCCCTGGGGAACTTGGCAGCAGGGCATGAATACAACTACCTGTGCCTTCTTGTGCTCCTAGTCAACTGATACACAGATGCCTACTGTCTTTGGTTCTGGAGGTGCTGTGTAGCTGTCTTAATTGGTAGCTGTGGATGTCCCTTTGTGAATTTTATACAATCCTCTTTTACGGACAAGTTGTGGAAGTGAATTTCACAGTTAAGACTAGAAGGGTCTTGTTTGTCACCCTCTTTCCAACAGTTGATAGCTAGGTAGCATAAAGAAGCTTGTGAACAGAGCTTAAATCCCTGCCCTTGCTGTTTAGAGTCACAATGTCACTGCACCTGGAGGGTTACGTGTAGGTGTCTCAGCTGATAACACTAGCTAGACGTTGCCTTCCATGAAATCTATCTGACCTCCATCCCCTTGAAAAGGTCTGTTGCTGCTCCCTGGACCAGCAACAGAACTGGTATAAAATGGAGTTACTTGGAAGCCTTTGCCATGTGTTGCTGCCCAGTATTGTTGGCTAGCTCAATCCTTGTACATTAGACTGCAGTGATTCCCCAATATCCAGAAGTGGGCCAACTTTTTTGCCTTTTGTACCCAGAGTTGTTTTCAGATCCCAGGGTTTTGACAGACTCCCTCCATCTCTATCCTCCACACACTTTACCTACCTCCATCTCCCTTGGTGGGGTACACAGATCAAGGATTCTATGGCCTCCGTGCAGGGGCCGCCTTAAGACATGTTGAGGACCTCAGGATGGACAAATTGCAGTCTCCACTTGGCCACCTTTCCCTAAATGATACCAAGTTTAAGAAGCTCCATAGCTTTACCAGAAAAAGATGTGTTGTAATGGTTTTTATTGAAGGTTATTTACAGGCTCCTCATAATCTGAAACCCTAAGTTATAGTTTACTGAATTTGTGCATAAAACCATCACTGCCTCCTTGAGTGTTTGGGTTGAAATGGCAGCACGGTTTCTTTGACTGTTTTGGGGCCCTGGTGAATTGTAATTCTCCACCGCTGGCACTTGAAAGAAATCCAGTTATCATATGTGTCCCTCTCGTGCTTTTTCTTCTTCAGCTACCTGGCATCCTCTACAGAAAAGTACTGGTAATACTGCATGAGTCCATCCTGCCTCATATGAATGAGCCCAAACTTATGATAGACTTCCTCACAGTTGCCTACGATGTAGGTGAGTAGGGGAATGATGCTGTACATTTATTTGGCAGTGATGTTGTTGAACTACCAGAAAATCTGTGGGCTTGTGCTCAACACTTCAAAAATGGAGGGCTTCCGGTTGTGCACAAATAGTATCTGCCGTGGGATCTACTTGCCTAAAGGATCCATTCCTTGGGATATAGACAGCCTGCATTTTTGTCTTTCCTGTCTTCTTCCGTCATGGATCTCAAACATGACTCCTGTTGGCCTCGCATCCAAACACTGACCTGATCCAGACGTACTTAGCTTCAGAAAGGTAGCCATGTGAACAGTGATAGCTTTTTGGCATTGTATCACTCCTGGGAGTTTTTGCTGCGTGAATTCTCCCTAAATCTGAGCTTCAGTCACTCATGTCAGTTTTTGTGACTCTCCTGTAACTTTTAGACCTTGAATTTGTGCCAAATAAGGAGTTACACTGGCTTTTTTGATCGCATTATTCGACTCATTCACCAAATGATGAGTTTCAGTTCCAAATGACAGTTTTGCACTTGTATTCAAATTGTTGGCCAAAAGCTCAAAAATAACTGCCAGAATGGAAATCTAGTAGCATTTTGCTAAAATTGGTATCAAATTGGTACCTGTGAGATAACCTTGTATTTGCTACTGATGTGTAAATAGGGAAAAAAAGACTGGAAACGTTGAGAGACCAGCAGATAATTATGTCATGGGCATGACCATCGAGGAAACCTCAGAGGGCCAGATTTGACCCTAGGGCTGGAGATTCCTCATCCTTGCATGTAATAGCAACTTATGTTTCTTTTCCAGGTGGAGCCATCAGCCTCCTTGCCTTGAATGGGTTGTTTGTCTTGATGCTCCATCATAACCTGTAAGTTCTTTTGCTCCCCCTCAGTCTTTTCCTGAAAGGCAATCTGAACTACCTGAAGCTTTCAGTATCCACTGGGGTTTGGCTCCAGATCTCCTGGGGATACAAAAATCCCATTATATACAGTGACTTAGTAAAATAGTGTGCCTTACATAAAACAGTGAACAACTCAAATGAGTGCTAGAGAGAGCCTGAGGATCTGTGAAATGCGGGAAGGCTATAGCAGGGTATGCCTACACATCAGCCTAGTGTTTGGCACATGGCAAAATCAAGTTTTGCTCTTAGGAATTCTTTTTTCTCCAAATATTTTCGAGACATGGTTGGTTGAATCCATGCCTCTTAAAAGGCTCACTGCAGCAGAAGCATTTGAAATGGCCGTTGCAAATTATCACTCTTTCTCTGCGGTTGGTAACAACTCTTGAATAACTTGTGTTCACCCTGTTTCTTGCAACTTCTCTTTTGTGTAGGGAATATCCTGATTTTTACAAGAAGCTCTACAGCCTACTCGATCCATATGTTTTCTACGCGAAGTACCGCACTAGATTTTTCCGTTTATTGGATTTGTTCTTGTCTTCATCGTAAGTATGCTGTTGATGGAAAAGGGATGGTGTCTGCCAGTGTTGGAGGTAGAGAGGTTCCCCATCCCCTGCTGAAAACCAGTTTCCAGTCTATCCAGTAAACTGCTCATTATTGCTGGGTTTGGAAAATGGCAACTATGTTCTTTTAGAAGTTGCATGACCATAGTTTGGACTAGGGGAGGGTAGAGAAGAACTTTCTTCTGTCATTGCCTGCTCTTCCTCTTCAAACAGGCATTTGCCAGCATATCTGGTGGCAGCCTTCGCCAAGCGACTTGCTCGGCTAGCACTCACTGCGCCGCCCGATGGTTTGCTGATTGTCATCCCTTTCATCTGCAACCTCTTACGGCGACACCCATCTTGCAAGGTGCTCCTTCATAGGCCTGACAGCCCTGCAGGTAAGGGAGGAAGAAGACTCAATTTGGGGCCTTTTCTGAACATTCAGGGCCTGAGCTTGTTCTGAGCTTTGTTTTTTCTGACTTTCTCCCTGCAAGTACTGGGTAATTGTTTGTTTCTATTTGTTTTTGATGATTTTCCTCTTCTTCCATTGCTTGTGTAGGTGACCTTTCAGTCTCACCAAATCTGAAAGTTCTTTTAAACGTCCATTCTTAGACAACCTCCCCATTGTTTACAATTGTACTTCAGTATTTTTCCTTTAAGAAATTCCCATGCACGCCTTCTTTTTGAGCATTTCTGACCATGGGATCTCAGCCAGTATTTCTTTAAGCTTATTGAAATCACCTTTCTTAAAGTTCCGAGTGTGTGTGCAACCACATTTGGCTTCCCCCTTCTCAAGAGGACATTGAGTCATGCACAGAGGATTGCTGGTTATAGCCCCAGTATTTCCCAGAAATGTGAGTGGCTGGTTGGGGTTACTCAGAATTGTGATTATGAGACAAGGAAAATACACTTGCTCTTTGTCTCCTTCTCTTTCAATTGCTCTTGTAATGTCTCCTCTATCCTGATGAGCTGTGCCATGGACGGCAGGCTAGCCCTGTGCGCGCACGCACACCCAATGACAGAGGGCTGAATGTTCCACCCTGTCAGTGGTTGTCTCTAATGAGTTCTCTATCTAATTTTCAGTAGAGATGTCAGCAGATCCATATGTGATGGATGAAGAAGATCCTTTAGAAAGCAAAGCTTTGGAGAGTTCCCTGTGGGAGATAAAAGTAGGTCTCTTGAGCACAGCATTCTTATGGGCTATTCCAAAAGCAGTGCAGGGTGGTGGAATTCTCAAGCACTTTGAATGATGAGTGTAATGTTTGTGTTACCAAAATAAATCCATGGATGTTGCAGGCTAGCTCATTTTCATCACCTCTACCATGTGCTTGTTTTCTGCCTGCAGGGAGGGGGCTACCTTGAACCCACCAGGTGGTGCACATGGCTCCTCTTTTTTGTAAACAAAAGGTTTAGAGAGAGGTTTAATGTAGCCCTCTTCCTGATATGCTAGCTTTCTACAGGCATAGAGCTACCTGCAAGGCTATACTACACGCATAGAAAAAGAGTTAGCAATTTTCCTGTTTTCTGTTTAACTTGGACAGTATTGTAAAACATGATTGCATGCACGTGTGACTTTGGGGAAGTGGTGTAATCCATAATTTTACCACCTCCGTGACGCATAAATTGTGGAATGGGTATTGGGCTTTGCTAAGGAGAGGCATGGGAGATTACGGTAGGGGCCGTTACTCTTAACACCTTTCCTTGCTAAAAATGAATCAACCACAGAGCCCTGTAGAGGGCTTTTAAAGTATATCGTATACATTCCTCAGTGACCTCTTAGACGCAGCCCTGTAAACTAACTGGCAGGCAAAGTTAAGGATGAGAAAAAAGTGGCTTGTCTAAGGTCAGACTGTTGAGAATCAGACTGAAATGTTCTGCAGATCATCTGTTCTTCTGTCAACCCAGCTGGCGTCCAGCAGAGAGCAGAGCAGATATTTACACCTTGGTGTTTCTTTCATTTGTGCCGATGCTTTGTTCTCAGACTCTGCAAAACCATTATCATCCAGAAGTGGCCAAAGCAGCTGCCTTAATTAACACATCCCTGGGTGATATGGAGGATGACTTAGCAGAGGTTTTGGAGCTGACTGCCTTTGAGGTATTTGATTTTTCTTTATTTATAAATAATGTATCTCTTAGGCATATGGGCCCTCGCGATGATGGCTGACAGAACCAAAGTTTCCTTGTCCTTTCATCCTCACACCAGATTAGGCTGCAAAAATGGTGAGCAGTCCAAGGTCATCTAGTGAGTGTCATGACCAAGTTGGGGACCTGAACTCCTGTCTCCCAAGTCTCACCCCCTAACCATTGTACCAAAAATGGCTCTATATCATTGTTACCTTAAGGTCATGAAGCTCCTTGTGAAAATGGATTCAAATTTAGGGCTGTAGCCTCAGAGAGGATGGGTACATGTTGGATCTCATGGGATTCCAGGTTCCTTTTTTCACCAGTTTCCACCAACACGGTGTTTCTGCCAGGACACACCATCTGGCCTTAGCCCTACAAGCGGAGAAGCATTTTGAATGAGGGTGGGGGCCAGATGCAATGTGGGTGAACCTAAATGCAGCATGATCTGATATATATCTCTTCTTTTTTGACATGTCAGATGTTTGACAGGGATGTAAAGAAAGAAACCACGGAGGTCCCATTGGAATACCAGCAAGTGCAAAGTCTGTTTGGCAAGAAGGATGATGTTTTTACACAGTATTTTACATTGGAATGATGTTTAAAGAAAAATTCCTGGGTTAAAAGATTGAGTAAAAATTTTAAAAAAAAAAAAGATTTTGTGCATTGTGTGTGTTTGATTTGTAATACGCAGTTCAGTAAGGTACTTAGAATTCTTTGTTAGAGAGTGCCAGTGTGGTTTACTTCCAGTTTGATAAGAGTCCTCTGTCAGAGAACCTTATCCACACTACAGGTCTTAAGTATAGTGGCATCAAACTAGAAGCTAAGCAGACTCAGTTCTGGTATGGGAAACCACCAAGGGATAACAGGTAGGCCTAGGAAAGACACCTGCCTAAAACCCTGGATTAATTTTGCCATTTTATATAAGGGATGCCATTTTACTACACCATTGTACCATAACAAGACTCAAGCATCCATGAATTATGGTATCCACGATGGGTCCTGGAACCAAATGCTTGCGGATGCTGAGGCCCCACTGTACACACAGATCATCACTGCTGAAAAATATGACATCTGTCCTCGCCTGTTTTGAAAAATTCAATGCTGATATTAGAGGAAACGCCCAGACAAACACTCTGGAAACATAAGATGTATGACCTTGTATTTTTGGTGATTTAATTTATTTACAGGGTATTTTGTTATTGTTGCTCAGAACAGTTAATGCCACATGCTGAAATGATTGGCTTTTCCAGTCCACTCGGATAGGAAGTATAATAGAAAAAGGCACAGGGTTCTGTTCACCGCAGTTGTGCATCAAGTCAGCAACTTAAAGCTAACAAATCCTTCCGCCATGGAACTGTCTTGAGTGGAGCAAGAGAGTCTTCTTTTCCTGAAAACCCAGCCCAAAGATGTGAACTCAGAAGGAAAGCCTGGCTTTGTGGTCCGTTGTTGTCTTTTTCAGTCATTTCAAGGAATTCCAAAGCAGTGCAAAACCTTGCACAGATCTTTCTCTGTTGCCCAACAATATCTTGAGTTTAGAATTGATAAACCTTATTTCAGGACTGCAGATGGTGACTCGCATCATTGAACATTCTTCCGTACAGAACTTCCTCAAACATGAAAAACCTCCACATGAAGGAGACCGACCCTAGTCGAGCAAGCATTCCCCCCACCCCCAGAAATTCCAGCTTTCTATATGAAGGGATATTTTCAATGGAGACTCACCTGACCATGTGAGCCTTCTCCTCCAGTTTGAAATGGCACAGCATAAACACGTTTAACAACTCCACAGCTCCTTTGGGAACGATTATGACCAACAATTCATACCCATGGTTACCTCTGCCTTCGAATTAACTGTCTCCTAATAGTCCCCCTGCATCTTAAAGCTCTTGCAGGTGGGCCTGTGAATCGGCCAAAGGGTTCCAGCCGCCGTCTTTTCCTCTGACCAAACTCAATGTTGACCGTGTTTAATCCAGTTTCTGATCACCCACTTTTGACCTGAGCATCTTTGCACTACTAATCTGAGCCCAAAATTGGCATCCTTGGACATTTCTACTTCTAGACACCGCCCGGTGTCTCTGCTGACGATTGGACCATTCTGTAATGAAGGAAGACAAAAGATACCGAAAATGGTGGACAGGTTTTAAAAAAAAAACACAAATAACTAAAGGCAAGAAACATATTTATAAAGATATTACAGGATATGATTTACTCTTAAATCCACTGATCAGTTTGCTGGTTTTTACTAAGTAGGTTCCTACTAAAAAGGAGAGAAAATGAGTGTTACATTGGACTATAACAGTCTGGTATCTTTCAGATAGAACTTGGAAAAGTTACTTTTTGCCACTGAAGCTCCCAGAATCCCCAAACTAACATGACCACCACTCACAAACACTGGGCAATCCTCGAAATCTTAGCTTCCCAAAGTATAATTTCCAAATGATATCTAGGGCAGCTGCCAAGACTCCAGTATCCCAGCAGCAATAGTGGCAATGCCTGTCCTGGGGTCTTCCAAGTGTCTTTTCCCCTCCGCTATGGCTGCCACTCTTGAGCAAAACTAGAGGATCCAGCTGTTCTTTTTAATTTCCCACAGTACTGGTTGAAGCATACCATTACACGCAGGTAGACTTGTCATGGCTCACTAACCAAGGAAAGGGCTACACTATGGCAGGAGTCTTCAACGTTGGGTTCCTAGATATTTTTGACTACAAGTTCCCCAGTCCCTTATCATTTCCTGTGCTAGCTGTAACCTGAAGTGATAAGAGTGGGTGGGAAGCATTGTTTTTGAAAAAATGGAATGAGCCTGCTAACTACATGCAGAGGTTGATGCAGTGTCACCCTTATGGAAACTATCAACCTTCACAGATCTGTACATTCATCCTGCAATACCTGTGTGAAATCCCACAGCCTCTGGGCTGGCCTTAGTGTGTCTTCACATTTCTTAAGGGTTGGAGTCCTCCTTTTCCCATCATCCATGAGACATTTGGAATCGGGCAGGAAGCTGGTAGATCCCAAAGGACCCAGTTGGAGGAGGCCTTCAGAGCTGTAACGAACAAGCTACGGCGGGGGGAAAAACAAACAGGGAAAACGATGTATTCAAGGAGAAAGAGATTGTTTAAAAAAAAAATACAAGAGGAGCTGATGTTCCCAAGGAATTCCTCCCACCCTGTGCTTTAATACAAACATTGTGCTAAATCTCCAGACATACAATGACACATTTAGGGGGGAGGCAAACCACCACCTTTCAGACATGCTTTGAGCAGCCTGTTCTGTCTTTCCTTCCTTCCTGGTTGATGTGTCAACACAATTCTGTTATTCTCACCCTGTTGTTACTCAGTCTGGGATTTTTTAATAATAGGCAGGATATTAGCAGAAATAAAGAAGGAAACAAATGATCTATGGACAGATATTTTCCTGTTCAGAAAGCTTCAGCCTGCTCCCTTAGGTCATCATTTAAGGGATAAATGGTGTAAACGTCCACCTACCTGGGAGGACATGCCATGGCATGGGTAGAGAATTGCTTTGTCGTCATCTTCGGCTCCCTGATCCAAGCAGTAGCCGCTGGCTTTGCTGTTACGTACCTGAAATCAAAATTGGGACGGGGAGGAGCAATTGGGGTTCATAAGTACAGTAAACATCCATTCCATGATCCTAGCGTATTGACAGTGTAAGCCTGAGAAACTCCTAGGACAGAGCATCCCAAATTTTGTACCAGATCAACCAGTTGGGGATGAACGAAGGGCAAACATTGTCCCTCTGTCAAAAAAAAAAAAAAAAAAGGCGAAAAGGAAGATCCAGGAAACGACAGGGCAGGCAGCCTGACCTCAGGATCAGGAAAAAGAGAACCCATGTGGTGTAGCAGACTCCATCACCCATCAGCCCCAGCTGGCACGGCTAAAGATGAGGGATCTTGAGAGGACCAGACAGTGTTCACCCCTGTTCTATGATATATTTGGTTGCATTTTTTTTTAAAAAAATCCTTGCTTCATCTTCGTGGTAAGTATTTGAAGTGTGGGATAGAAACATCTCTGATCAATACTACCCAAAGGCAAATGTCGCTGAGTGGCTGAGCAGCTTTGTAGCTTCATGTCCATCTGGGCTCCAAATAGTGATGTAAATATTGTTTGACAGCAAGCCATGTTCCGAGGCTGCCCAGCATACAATCGCAAGCTGTTGTCGATTAAAGGATGCCAACTGTTAAATGGCAGTGGTGTTGGTTTCCAGCCAAGTGTGTTATTCAGGTATAAGGAGATGAAAGGAATTTTATGAGTCAGTTTTAAAAACCGTGACTTGGGCTGGTGGAGAAATATATTTTTACAGTATGTTTGATACGCTTTATATCACCCTTGGCACGGTTGGTGGCTTCATCTTCTGGAGTCTCATCCAGAAAAATAACAAGGAAAATGGCTAGAAATGTATTCATATTTTTCTCCAAAATCACAGCAGAGCCCCTATTGCATGGACCCATCTACAGATATGACAAAGATTGGTGGGGAGCGGGGGGGGGAATAGAATAGTCCTGTCATCCAAAAGCAAAACCAAAATAGGATAATACATAAAAATCATAAGAAGAGCCATGTTGGGTCAGACCAAAGATCCATCTAGCCCAACATCCTGTACATGCAGCCTACGCAAAACCCATCATCAAAATCCTTCACCCTCCATCTCATACCTCTCCTCAAATAATACACAGAGACATACTGCTTCTCAGACTACAGGTGCCATATAGCCAGCCTGACTGGTAGCCAACAATAGCCCTGTCCTCCATGAATTTATCCAGGTCCCTTTTAAAGCTACCCAAACTCACACCCATAACTACATCTTGTGGCAGTGAGTTCCGCAGTTTATACTATGGAAGAAAACCTATCAGGGCCACTACCACATCCCATAAGTGGTGGAAAGATAGCATGAGCTTTTTAGTTCTCTCAGAACTCTTGTTGTGGCATGATGGTACAAAATAAGAGACTTGGTGAGAAGTACAAAAACACGTCCTAGTGGACTGGATCTTTTGTATGCATCTGAAGCTTCAAGATGGTTACAGCCAGCTCCGTGAACAAAAAAAGTGGTAAAGTATCTGGTTCCAGCTTGCCGGGATACCTGGTTGATGCTTTCTCTCACCGACTGGAGGGCTGCATGAGAGTCAGGCTCACGGGCTATTTCAAAGCATGTAGTTTTGTGTTAGTCATGTTCATTTTTGCAAGTAACTAAGTCATAACTATAGATGTATCTGTCTACAGTTTTACAGGTTTTATAAAGCTATCCTTGCTCTACCATCATAAGCAGAAATTCAAAATGTTTACATTTTCTAGACCTGCATGTCTTGTGGATCAAACCAGGGGGATAATATTTGCGATTCTAATATTCTGACTTCCATGATGCCTCAGATTACTATTTCAGATTTTAGTTCACCACAGCCTTTTTGGGCTATTCACATCATAATTGCTTTAATTGTTATCTTTTATGCTACCCTTGTGGTCTCCCTTAGTAGTTTTGCCTTAGTCATTGTACGATTTTCTTGTTTGCCATATTCTAGTTAAGTTGTTATGCTGTAGTCATTATTACCTCATATTTTCTACTGTTCACCGTTTGATAATTGCGAATTGTTTTTCACCATTTGGGCTATCGTTTCAGTAAAATTTAAGTTTATTTTTGAGTGTAATGCTGGTTCATTCTCCCTGCTCCTTGGATACCAAGAGTAGTATAGAAAAAGAACCCCAAGTTTTCACAGGTTGATCCATAATAAAACAAATACCATCCACAACTTGACTGTGGATGAAGGGGCTGGCCTGTCACACCCTACAGAGAGCTGAGTCGAAAGGTTGGGTGGAGTGGATCTTTCCCACGTATTTGGTGCAGCACCAACCCAGGTTAGAGGGTTGGGAGAGAGAATTTGCTGGCATCTGCAAGAAATCCAAGAACCGTGGTCAGATCACTTGCTTCTGAAGTCTGATTCGGCAGTAGTGGGCCCTCCAGCAGGTCGGAGAGTTAGGAAGTCTGGAGGATTTCTGAATCCTGTTGGAGAATTTTCCAGCTGACAGGGCTGGTGACTCAGTTCAGGGCTTTATGGAATTTTGGCACCGTAAGATGGAAAGGGCTATTGAGGCAATTGCTCCTAAGTGACAAATCCAGTCCCATGGAGCCCATAATTCACCTTGGCATACAGAAAATCCATGGGCAATGAAGCAGTCTGGATGACAGCTAGTGCACAGGCAGCATAGGTCACAGAACAAGTATCAACAAAAACCCTTTGCGGTGTCTATTATATGATGGTGAGGCTTGCAAAAAAAAAAAAGGTCATACTATGCATCCACAGTTGTATCCTAAATAAGCTGTCCAGCAGAATTATTCCAAGTTGTGGGGAGCCCATAGGGTTCAGGTTAACTTAAACCAGCCATGTGGAGCTCCCAGTTGCCTGCCGTGACATGTTTTCCAGACACTTTGTGGAGAAAGTAGTTCATATTTGTTAAGAACATGATACCATACTTATCTGAGAGTCTGAGGAAGCATCCAAGGCTCCACTTGGTCAGCTTTCTCAGGATCAGTTTCAGCCATTGCAGCCTGATGCTGCGGATAAAATGCCTGGTCCATCCCATCACATGTAAACTTGACTCTTTCCTATCTCGGCTAATAAAATTCGCAGAGGTGGATTTTTCACGTGGGGCCTGGAGTTGGTAGATGCCTCACTGTGCCAAGGGAGATACCTGCTGTCTAGAAGGGTTGGTGCTGTACCCTCTCTGGACCCAAAGGCATGTGACAATTACTACCCCATTGCTCCTATTCCCTTTTTGGGCAAGGTATGGTGGCTGGACAGCTTCAGACTTTGTTGGGAGAAATGGACTATCTAGTTTCACACTAGGGCACAGTACCCAATCAAGCTTTAGTCATTCTGACAGGCTCTTCCTTAGGAGTCTAATTCATGCAGCACCCACAGTGGCTACTTGGTACCATACGTTACCTCTCCATAAGTGATGGTGTTATTGTAGATCCTCATTTCAGGATAGACGTTCTCCAAGTACCACTTAAAACTCCGGCACCGGAGACGCTGACGCAAAGCCACTCTTTCAGAAATATCTCCAAAGTCAACTCCGGGGTTCTGCAGAAGGAGGAGCACATAAACGGAGCAATTCTATCAAGGCATCAGTTTCATAAGACCTGCTGTTCATTTTATTTCCAAGTGCATTCCTCAGCCCACCCCTGGCTCTGGCCTTCACCTCTCCTGGCATAAATAGCTACTGAATCTACATCTGTCCTTGAAAATGATAAAGAAATATTAATGGAACTCTCAAAAGCCTGTGCAAGAGCAGATGATCTAAAGCTGGTGGGAGAATGAAAATGAGAACAAGCCAAATCCAACAACATTCTATTTACTTTCTAGAAGAGAAAATCAGGTAGCCAGAACTACACAAAACAGGGGCATAGAAAAGCCCACTGAGAACAGAAGTCAAAATACCAGACACAAGGGTGAGGGACCTGAGCTCAAATTCAAATTTAGAGAAGTTCTCCAGGCTGCCTTCCAGTGGTGGGCAGGATCAATGGCAAAATCCCAGAATATTTCACTTTAAAATTCTTAATTAAAACATAGGAGAGGCATTTGGAAACTCCACAGGGCTGTACATAGCTTCAGGTGCTGAGATACCTAAACTCTGCATGTACTATGCTTCTCTATACTTCTCTTACATCATCCTTCTTGCATTGAATTTGTCCTGTTTCTCTGTTATACCCTGCAAGCTCTTTTTGCTTTCCAGCAATCTTTTCCTGAAAGTCTGCAGTCTGAACTCCTGGAAACTTGCCCACTGTAGTTGCTCCCTGCTCCCTGCCAAAGGCAAATGGATGGGCCATACAATAACAGTATATTTTAGCTTCAAGCTTTTACTGCCAGCAACTGAGACTTTGGAGAGCCATTTCAACCTTTTAGAATGTGCGTGTGGGGTGTGTGGATGTGGATGTACAACAGTTGGGAAACCAAACAGTGGCATCAGGGGGATAGGGGAGTCATCTGAGGAAACCCCAGAGGGCCAGCCTGGGAACCCAGGGAGCAGAATTGGCTCTAACCTCCAAAGATGCATGCTCCTTACTGTAGTCTCCCTCATCTCATGTATTATGTTACCATCACACTGGAATATGATGAAGGCTCCATGTTTTGCACGCAAGACTCCCTATGTCACTTTGACCTCTAGGGAAGCTCTTCATAGGCTGTATGCTTTGAGCTATTGGGGAATGGTATGCGTTTATTAAGTCTGCACCTCTAGGGGTTTTCCATTTGCTATCTACACATCTAATCCAGGTCGAGGAGTTTTGTTTTAAAAGACTTTTGGCTTATTTTTAAAAAACATGCAGGTATATACAAACGTGTTTTAAATCGTGCACACTGCTTGAACGCCTCCCTTCCCCAGCAAAAACATGTTTAAGCAGCAAAAAGTGTTTTGCCTGCATGCAAAATATGTGCCTTTTTGTCTGTGCCCTTTTCAAATGCGTACATTGGAGATGCTTCTAGAGCTGTCTGTCACCAATGAAAGGATGCCTGACTACAAATTGCATCTGCTCCATGAACAATTGTTTTGTTTAAAATATTAAACTGTTTTAAGGTATTCAGCAGATTTGACATATAGACCATCCTGAGGTCCTGTGATATCAGGTGAGATAAAGATAGCCTGATTGTGTTAAGTTTGCAAGGCCATCATGACTATTTTTGGCACAGAGCTGCAAAACCAGTATAAGTCCAGGGAGAAATAAGGTAGTAAATTTGTCCTTGTTTCCCAGCAGTGTGGTGTAGTGGTTTGAGCATTGGACTACAACCCTGGAGACAGGGTTTGATTCCCCACTCGGCCATGGGAACCCACTGAGTGACCTTGGGTACATCACATACTCTCAGCCCGAGAAAACCCTGTTATCAGTTCCCCTTAGGGTTGGCATAAGTTGGAAACAACTTGAAGGCACACAGCAAGAACAACAGTAGTCCAAGAGACCCAGATTGCATTGGCTGATATCAGAATCTGCACAGAACTCAGACCTTTAGCATGTCTCCTTTCAAAGCCCCCTCCCCCTTCTCTTACCGTCATTGGTATGTTCCACGCCATGTAGACGTGGGACTTGAAATCATCCATCCAGACTTCAGCAGCACGCAAGGCATTGCGCTTTGCATAGTAGTCAATGTCATTGTTGTACGGTTTCTTGGTGCGCTCAATATGGGCCACTCGGGAACAGGGCAACACCTCCATGCTTCCTCCACACTGCCAGACCTAAGAGGAACAGAACAAGAGAGCAATGGAATGAGAAACAGAACAAGGGAGCAAAGTGGTGATAATATAATAGCTAGTTGTATTTTGGTAGGAACATGTATTCTTGGCATGTGGAAAGCTTGACCTACATTATCCCTCGAATGACTTGTTAGAGAAATCAGGGAGAAGTGAGACCCTGGAGAGCCACTGTGAGTCAGGACCTTAAGACAACCTTGAGATTGATGCACAAAGCTGACCCAATATGAAGCAGAACCCTATGTTTTTAATGAGTCAGGAAAGAACAGATCAAATCTCACATAAAAGTAGGTGAGTATTTTGTTTCCGTTTGTTTCTGGTGTGTCGTACATTGGCTAGCTTCAAGTTGCGAGAACAGGCTTAGAAAGTTTAAAGACTTTATTCAGAACAACAGTACACCGTGGCTACTGCCAAGGCTAAAGAATTATTGGATCTGCAGTACCTAATAAGCTGTAACGTTACAAATTTGCACACGCAAATTTGACAGCTAATTAAAACAACTCTTTCCCCAGACTCTTATCCTGCCTGCCAACTGCGTGACCTCGCAGCCGCGTCTGTTCCCTCTTATAAAAGCTCATTAAAGCAACATTCCCGCATTCCCAGCACACTGTTTCTCACTCAATGCCATCACCCTCTTCCAACCTTTTTCAAACATCAAAGCACTACAAGGCATTATATGACATCGCATTGCATGGCAGGGAAAGCAAAGCCAGCCAGGCATGGCAAGAATTTAACTAATTTCTTCACGCCTGTGATGGAAAGAACACATATTTTTTAGATTGAAAAAAGTGCGACAGAAGCCTAATCGGGCAGAATTGTTTATGCAAGCTTTGAGTGCTTTGTTTTTAAATGTCTGGGTTATGGATTGTGAACAACATTAGGGCTGGATGGAGGTTGGCACTTCTTTCTCCCCAAGAGGATTCTCATCTTCTAGCACTTATTTGGAGGGCAGGTACAATGTGGTCCTCTCCATGTGAGCAATCACCGCACCTATTGAATCTTGCCACTGTAGATGAGGGAGGGATTTGTTTGTTTGTTTTTAAAGATTTTACCTAAATTTGCTAATTGTATCTAGTAATGCCATCCTGTTGCACATGTTCCTCCAGAGACTGCACATTATCCAAAACAGTTTTTCTTGTGCAATTGAAATGTTAAATTCCTTCCATCTTGAATATGAATGCCTAATTCCACCTTAATGCCAGCAGTGAAAATCCCCACCTTTGTGCAAGTGGCTGAGTGAAGCAGTTGGACAGCTGCTTGCATGACTGTTGCACGATTTCACAACCTCTCGCATAATAAAAAGTGCCTTTGAACCAAGCCTTTGAAGTGCCAAAATGAAGATGACAAGCATTTATAAAAAATATGTTTCACTCCTTTCTTCTTGCTGTTTTATCTTTTCTGAGCTCTGCCGTAAAGTGGTCTTCTGTCAGAATACAAATAGCCATGTCTGCAAAATTTCGTAAAACAATCTGGTTTCTACGCAAAACCACATGTGTACCCAGTACAGCAGGGGAGGTAATAAATCTATATTATACCCACCCGTACAGCAGTATTTATCTATCTTTTCAGTGCACCTACAATCACTGGAAAATTCATTAACAGAACGACACAGTCACACATGGTGGGAATATAAATTAGTGTTCTGCCTGAAGGAATGCCATTGATTCTGGATGGTGCTCGGGATACTTCCATGCTCCAGTCACTTAAATCAGAACATCACAACCTTTATTGAAGATCTACTTATGACTATTTTTGAGTTGGCAGCCCTTGGGCTATCTTACAGGATGTGTTTGACTGCCATGGCTGCCTCCTCTGGGGTTTGTAGTCTTGGGAGGTACTGGAGTTCTCTGGTTAAGAATTCTAAATATACCTTCCCAAACTGCAAAGCCCATGATTCCACAGAACCATGGCAGTTAAAGTGGAATCATAGTGCAATAGTTATGCAGTGTGGAAAGTCCCTTAATCAAGGAAGCTACAGCCTTGAGTTTGCAGAACCTGAGCAGGGCTGTGGATGACAGAATGTCTTGGCAATCTCTTGTTCACAGGGTCAAAGTTGAGTCATAAGTCAAAGTCTACTTGACAACAGTTAACAACAGCAAAGCCAGTGACATGCCACTTACCCTCATACCAAGTTCAATGTTTTCTCCCCCATACACCTCCATCCCAGGGTCAAGCAGCCCAATCTCGCCAAAGTACTCTCTGTCCACCACGAAGGAACAACCAATCATGGCCGGTGTTCTGTGGATTGGAAGCAGAAGGAAGGACAAAGGGTTTAAGCAAAGTATCTTGGGAACAATGAATAGTGGCTGAGATTTTTGCACCACAGTCTATGTCGTGTAACTATGTGAATCCTTAGCTATGTTACAGAGATGCATTTCAATGTTGCTAATGAATTGCGAAGATGCATATCAGAGTGCATCAGGCACAGTTCTTCTGATGCACTTTGAGTACTTCTGATGCACATCAGGTACTTCTCTTGTGTGCCAGCACTTCCTAGCCAGGGTCTATATGTGCACTGGGAAGTGCCCCAATTGCTGCCCAGTGTGCATTGGCAATGATGATTGGCCACTCCATTATTGTGCAACAGATGTCCATGCTTAGTAACATGATAGCAGCCCCTAGGTGAATAACAGATGCTGCAAAATTGATCAATTCTATATCCCACGCACATAAGCCCACTTATAAAGACATAAGTTCCATACTGAATTCCAGCCTATACCTTCTGAAATTTTCAAAAAGAGCAACATCTGTGTCATTTAATAATTCATTAACAGTTCAAAATTGCTACATGTTTGTGCCATGCCAGATCCTGCCACCAAATTTTCTGAAAGTTTTTGTCCACTTCATGAGAAAGTTATCTCTCTGTGTGTTTGTTTAGCAATAGCAATAGCATTTATTTTTATACCGCTTATCAACTGAGTGTTATCTAAGCGGTTTACAATGTATTTTAGCTAATTGCCCCCAACAAGCTGGGTACTCATTTTACCGACCTGTGGAAGGATGGAAGGCTGAGTCAACCTTGGAGCCCGGCAGGATCGAACTCACAACCTTGTGGCTGCAGTACTAGCATTTAACCACTGCACCACCAGGGATCTGTTACACATCTCTTTATTGCTCTGGAGCTACACCTGCTGCCATGGACGTAACCTCCCCAAAGTCCCAAAGGCTACAGATTGTCAGAAAGACTGTTCTTATGATGAAATACTGAACACACCACCTTATCCTCATCACTAAGATAAGAACAAGAATCCTGCACATTGCAATGTCACCAACATTTTCTTCCCTCTTTTAAAAACAAATTCAAGTCTATCTTTTTTTCCATCAAATTGGACGAGGGTCATAAAAAACAGAAGATACTTTTAGCACAGTTCTACTGCAAACATAACTTGCCTATGTCCCATTCTGTGGTTATTTGGGATGCACTTGAAAGGCTCAGAGCCAAGAGAAGACAAATTCAGCCTCAACAGAATGGTAAGGTCTAGGTAGGCAAGGCTGTGCCACAGACGTAGAGTCCAGCTAAGGTAAGTATATCAGGTTAAATGAATTAAGTAAGGGCAGAAGACCAGCATGATGCAGTTGGTCAACCAGGACTGGAGACCAGGGATTCAAAGCCTAATGAGTGAGCTTGGGCAAGTCACACTCTCTCAGCCTCAGAGGAAGGCATGGAAAAACCTCTCTGTGAAGGGAAAAGCTGGGCAAGTCTGTTTGATGCCAGTCAATCACAGCTCAGGGAATGCTGTGAAGGGGAACCTACAGGGGAGAAAGATACAAAACTTCAGCTTTTGTATGACAGAAAGCAGATGGGGAAAAATGGCCTAGAGATAGGGAAAAGCTGTCATAATGGCATAAGGGGAGAAACACACATACGCACTGAGGGAGGAGGGAGGGAGAGAGAAGGGACTGAGGGCTGCTGGCTAACCTGCTTTCGGATAATCTCCTGGTCTAACCACAAGCAGCAAGCGTTATTAAGAGGGATGGCAGCAGGCAAGCGTTATTAAGAGGGACGGCAGCAGGAGCAATCTAACAATGGAATGATGGCATGAACTTTGGTTTTGGCAAGGCCCAAGCTTTTGAAGAGCTACTTATTTCATCAATATTGTTGCACCAGGGGAAAAGGCATTGTGCAATCAGTTTGCATACATTACTTTAAGATGTTCTCCAGAGAGAGTGGCTTGACATATTTGCCAGGCTGTGTGTATGCTTGCGCATGCTCATTGAGAGAGTCGTTTTCAAAATCAGCAAGAGGAGAAGAGATGAACTGAGGTTGATCTTTTGTTGCTGGCAACCTTAGATCTTCCTCCACGGTAAAAGAATGGTTATGGGGAAGGAAGTTGAGGTGGGATGGCTTATGAACCCTTCCCTAAACATTCAAGCTGCATGGTTTCTCTTTGTCTTCATTATTTATTATTAAAAAATCCAGAAGTCCCTCAAGGAAAGACAAAAGGGGGGAGACTGTTTAACCTGGTTGTCCCCAGTTCCCATTGTCTCTGTCATTCACCTCCCTTTGGATGTAACATTTCAATTCACTTGATTCAAAGGCAGAACTATATCTATAGTCCAGCGCTGCAAGGCAAATTTTTGCAAATTATGTCTGCTAATTCATTTCCCCATACATGGCCAGATATCCAACAGCTCTAAATAGATTCCCATAAAATGGATCTCTGTTAATAACCACATTCTTGCAGATCTGGCTTGAATGGACAGCAGTCTCAATAAAGAGTCTGAGAGAATCAGTATGTGATGGGGATGAACCTCTCATAGCCACTCTGGTGCTGACAAAATGGCCATCAATTCTGCAATCATTATCAAGACCCAGTTGGATAATCTAAATCATTTGTTAAATCCTTTGCTAGAAATAAGTAAGCAGCACTTGTACTATCATCCGTAGAATCCAAAGAACCATCTAGATAAACAGCACAACAAAAAGTCCTTGGACAGTGAATATATTCATAAATCAAGTCCTTCAGAGCAGAAGTACCACTCCATTGAGAGTCCAGGTGATATAGATCCACATCCATCAAAGGGTGCATCCATAACAGCCCAAAAGGAGCCAGGCTTACGTTCCTTAGAAGCAACAACTCTAGAAACCTTATATTTTTCCAACAACATATTCAGACAACATGGGGAGTATGATGAATAAATTTCTCAGGGGCACCAAATTCCCAGCATCTGTCACGGAGAATACAATTAGGGGCCTTCATGAATATTACTCAGTTTGCCCCATTACGAGAGATCCATTAGTTCATGCTTAAGATCACATGGCCATTCCCCCAAGCTCCTGCAAAACAGAGCAAGGGGTGGTAATGAAACTCCAGCAATTATCTGTAGAGCCTTAGATTAAATCTTATCCAGTCAATGCAATAAAGCAGGGGAGGCCAATGAAAAGGCCTGACAACCATAATCCAATAAAGGCTGAATACAGGCACGATAAAACATCCACAGAACTTTCTTATCTGCTTCCTATTTATTCCCAGCCACTGCCTTCAACAAATTCAATCCAGTCTTACATTTCTGAATCAAAGAAAGAATTTGCACTTTCCAAGGACTTTATCGCACCAGCCTGATGTCTCATGGCAATAGTGTTGCTTAAGCAAACAATGGAAACAATCCCTTTTCCCACCTTCTCGGCAATAATGCGACGGTGCCGCCTTGGTGATGCACACTCCCGCAAGCAGTCTTCTGCACTGTCTCCTCGACCTTGCTTTCCAACCCATGTCTGTGCTACATAGTACATGCACACTGTATATTTTTCCTTTCCCCCCCCTTTTTTGCCACAATTGTGCAATTTCATTTCCACGGGACGTGCATTTTTATTTGTTTAATTGTGTAATAGTGGCAAGCTATTGGTTGTCATGGCAGCACTATTGCACAATTATGGCAAAATATTTTGTTTTTTAAAAAGAAATATGTACCAGACAACAGTTCGCTGGTACATATTGGCTGAATGTCGAAATATATAAATGCTAATGCCTTCCTAAAAAAAAACCATGACTCCAGGGGTTGGTCTTTATAAAGGCCAACATAGCTAGAAATCCTAAAGTCCAGGGACTCCACTAATCATGTTTCCCAAACACAAATTAAATCACGGAGAATAGTCAGCAAAGTCTACAGATGTTTCAGCTCCTGGCCACGTGCCGCCAAACTTTGAGCCTTCCAGCTCCAGACGATAAGGCCAGAGTGATTAACCCTCAGGATTTTCCAATAAGACCCAAATCTGTTCAACAGTCGAATCCATCAGCTCCAAGAATTTCCTAGCAGCTTTCAGAATTATTATATTTTCAGTCTTTTTTTTTAATGGGAACTTGTATAGCAAGCAAATTTACTGCTACATCAACTGGATTCTTCTTGGTGCTATCTGCGAAAAAATCCAGAGAGCTTAACAAGCCTGTTTGTATAATAATAGGCAAATAGGAAGTTCAATGTTCGTTAATTTGTAAAAACAAAATATCAGAGATGTTGGAATCACCTTCTTTCGAGGTTTTTAAACTGAGGCTGGATGGCCATTTGCTGGGGGTGCTTTGAGTATGGGTTCCTCCATGGCAGGGGGTTGGAGTTGATGGCCCTTGAGGTCTCTTCCAACCCTACAGATTCTATGGTTCTAATTCTGTTCTGAGATTGCATTGTGAAACTGCCATGTAACTCCATGAGCTTAAAACCAGGCTCTGTCTCATTAATATAGGATCTCAGCCCAGAGGGCTAGAAGTCTCTGGGCATGTTGCTGTCCATATGAAGACTACAGGGGTGGAGCAAAGGCCTGAGGAGAAAGGTTAACCATGGCCTGCACACACTCTGCTATGGCCCACCCTTGCCTTAAGGGAACAAGCTATCCTTGGTCCTTATTTGTGCAGGCATTGCCCAGTTTTGAGAGCCAGAGCACAGGAGTAAATAGATCATAGCTCTGATCTGTTCTGACAGATCTCATCTCTCTTAAGACGCTAATGTAATCTGTCAGTGCTGGGGTGCAGGCGGAAGAAGGGGAAAGAAAACAAAACACCACCCTGTCGTTTGTTCTTTTTTGCTTCTTGAACACAGGTATGATTTGATTTCCCAGATATCTTTTCAGATAAAAAGAGAGGAGGAGAATGCTGCCGATTAGACTCAAGCAACACAAATGGACACACCAGGGCCATTCAAGTCAAAGAGGATGACAGGAGCATTGGGGAAGAGCAGGGGGGAAGTTGATGTCCTCTCGGGCTGTGGAAGGAGGGAACCTGAGCAGATGGGGGAGGAGGAGAATTGGAGAGGAAGAGGCCTTTTTCACAGCAAATATCTTTTTCAAAGAAATAATAAGTTAGACTGTCAAAACGCACTTTGTGGAGCTGCAAGAATGCTCTTGCCCATGGTACCTTGGAAAAGCATCACCTGTCTCATTCTACGCTATATTAAGCAATCATGGAGAAACATATGTGTTGATTTAACAACCCGCTGCTGGGCGAAGGAGATAAAATTCAAGGTAGGCTGGAGAACGGCTTGAGTCAGGTGACTAATGGCTTCAGTCACTGTTGATAATGGAAGGTAACAAAGCAGTCCATCAACAAGCAAAGCGGGTAAGGGAGAGGGGAGTTGTCATGCTGCGTTTTCCTCACTATGCAGTGATTGAGCCAGGCGGCAAGTTTTGGACATCACAAAAGGGTAACAAATGGTTAGTTATTATCCTGTGTTTGTATTTGTTACTGCCAAGGATGGGGAGATGTGGTGTTGGGATTTGTTCCCTCGTGTTCCAAAATAACTTTGGTTGGCGGTGCGCACTATGAACCTTTGCATTAAGCAAGTGGAAATATAATTTGCTGCACTGCCGCGGGTGGCAAAATGCTTTGGGCAGCACCTGTCCCACTGGGACATTCCCAGGAGCCAAGGCTCTGGAGATGTATGTTTGATACCAATCAGAAGCAAAAGCTAAATCCCTTGAATGTTGGAGCTCCGTCATCACCTCTTGAAGATGAGGAGCAGGGGGCAGCCATATAATTCTGGGCCTGGAAAACTTGACAGAGGCAGGGCAAAGGGTGGAAAGGGAAACCATCAACTTACTTGCCACTGGAAGAGGACGGATCGCAAGTGAGAGGACAGCTGTGGAGTCTGTCCGTATCAGTTGGGTGGTGAATGAATTCTGGGTTTTAGTCTGAAGTTTAATGAAGCTGTCAAAGGATACTGAACCTATTTGGGTAACAGCAACTTGGACCTCTCCTCTAAAGCTACCCCTGGAGGACAGGGAGAAGAGAAGAAGGCCAGCATTGCATACTCCCTCTGGTCTCCTGTGCCCTACCCATAGAGCCTCAAATTTGTTTTTTCAAACTCTTGACATTTAAGGATAGGTTATTATGGGATAAGTTATTTTACTCACTGGTGGCAGCACTTTCCCAGCCTTGATTTTTGTTTCTTGGCTTCTATTTATTTCTGTTGCTGCCACAAACAATAACTCCCACGGCAGTTGCCTTCCAAAAACTACCACTTTCCCCACATGGAATGCTCCTTTGACCAGTGCTACATCAAGATGAAGCCTCATTCTTGGGAGTATTGTTGGCAGGACTGCAGTGGGAATTTCTGCTCACTGTGGTTGCAAAACAAGGTAAAAGGGAAGGAGGCATGCGGAAAACACTAAATGGTATGTTTGTCTGCCAAAAAAACTTTCAGCAATTTAACCTCCCACAAAAATGGCATGCCCTCCAATTGTGAAGGTGGCAGAAAATGGGGGGGGTCATTTTGGCTACTTCGCAAAAAGTGTTTGGAAAGCTTTACTGTTAAAGTGAGCCCTCCAGTTTCCTGGGGGTCAGGGGTGCAAGACCCATGCAAAAGTGGAAAAAAATGAATAAAAATATAAATCATGAATCTCTTTTTTTTTTTTACCTTAAAACACTCTTTCTAGGAATCTTTAAGTCCTCCAGCCTGATTCTATGGTCAATTTCTGATGAAAGTGGGCCATAGAGTCATGCTGGAAGACCTAGCAATGCCTAGAGGAGTGTTCTCTTTAGGAATCTCTAGGTCTCGCAACATGACTCTATGGTCCACTTCTGACTCTATGGTTCACTTCCAGCAGAAGTGGACCATAAAATCACACTGGAGAACCTAGAGATTCCTAAGAGTACTTTTTTTTCCATGGCAGGGGCAAATAGAATTAGATTTTAAAAATAAAATAAACTAAATAACCGTGAATAATCAAATCCACAAACGCATCCAACACAACAGTTATGAACTTCCCAGTGCACAGTTCAAGGTCATCTCTCCTAACTGGCACTTTTGGAAAGCATTGTGGTTAGCTCTGCACCTTCACTCAGATATGAAGCAATACAAATCATCAAGAGTTACCTGATGGGCGCAGACTCATCCCCCTTGTCCAGCCAGTCTTGAGGTGGAATGATGTACATACACCACAGTCCCCAGTTGTAGCCGTGGGCTGCATTGGCATACTGCTGCACTTCAAAGGTGTTGTACTTAATGTTGTCTATTGCTGGGAGAATTATCCGTTTCCTGTCTTCTCTGATGCGCATAAGTGCTGGCTCGACCCTATAAATAAGAAAGAACATTTTTAAAGGGAGAGAGAGTGTGGACATTTCATTGTCAAAAAGAGACCTGTTGCTCTTGTTTCAGACCAACAATGGTCCAATAATGTCTTATTTAAGCAACAGCAAGTTTCTATGACAAGGGAAGAAACCTGGAATTAAATATAAAATTTTATAAGAGGCTAAACAAAGAGGAGGATTGGAACTGCCAGATTTGAAACTGTATTTTTCTTCATGTTGGTTTCTTTGGTTGAAGGATTGGATCATATCAACAAACAAGAGGTTATTGGATTTAGAAGGGGCTTGGATGGCTTGGTTATCTATAGCACAATAAAGCCAAAGTGAAGGCAGCTTTTAACAATCGTTATGTGAGAGTGCTTTGTTAAGAGTGTGGAATAGATAAGAACCAAGGTGATGTCCCCAGACACCTTTGTGGGTATTGTTGCAAGAGCCTTTTAATAGGAAGGAGACAACAGCTAAAGAAAAAATGAGCAACTTATCAACACCTTCAGGAATTTAATCAAGAACACTATAGAATTAAATCAATTGAAAAATTAATGTGAGAAGGTTATGGTTTTCAGTGCCTATCTAATATACAAATAGTAGATTGGTTTCAAATGAATTTTAAAAACTGTATGATTTTGAGTTGACTAAATCAGAATCAGAATCTGGTCTTAGTCCAGCAGCTCTTATGCTCTGAATGTCTTCAGTCTCCCTCTCTTCTTTGGGTAAGTAAGCAGGGGATTGTTCGGTCTAAGGGAGAGACAGCATTAAACCTCATTCTACTAGACTCCATTACAGGCTTAATTGCCAAGAATCTTTATATTGAGAATTAATTCTCCAGAGGAACTTGGAAAACTGTGCTAGAGAGACTGCTATTTCTTTTATAGGGTCTTCCTGAGCCTTAGATTAGATATTCATGGGTGTTCACGCACTTAGATTCTTTTTAACTTCACTGATGCTCCCCGCGGGCACATTAGTCTAACTTGGTTGGTTAGAGGCATGCGGAACCTCACTTCTTTTATATCCTATACCCAGATATTCTTGTCTGTGTCTGCAGTCATCTTTTAGAAACAAGTGGATTTCCCCCATTCTATTCTCTTTTCCTGACTATTCTGCTTCTCTTTCTGTTTAAGTGGTGGAATTTCGAAAACAGACCGAGCACACATGCATACAAAAACGCTCTTTCATGCACACTTTTCTACTGAGCTGGGAACACCGAAAGCTGCATGCTACAATTGATTTTTGGTGTGGCCCCTGGATCCCCCATCACAGTTTTTTAAAGGAAAAAAAAATTGAGAATTGTGTATCTGGAGCCTCCAAGGGTACAATTCTTGGATAAAGCAAAGGTGTGCCCTCTGCACCTTGGCTTTAACAGGGGAAGTGACCATAGAAAACCTTGCCTGGGACAGGTTCAGCTGCAACAAGAGACTCTCTTGGCCATTCAGAAGAGAATGTACATTTAAGCTCTGGACTGGCTCCATCCACCCAGGGTGGCTATTGGACCATCTGAGATGGGCCATTCTGTTTGGGCAGGGAATTTGACTGAACCCCAATGTTTACAACGTTGTGACTGAGCTTCTTGGCTTCACAGCACTACTGCCTATGGCTCAGTCCTAACTGAAAGTTAAAAAGCACGGTGAAAAACAGAAGTGCTGCTTTTTTTCATCTCACAGCAGCAAAAGGCCCAAATGTAGTAAAACAGAGTATGTGGGGCTCAGTTCCCCATCCAACTCCTCCCCTTCTTTCCCACCCACTGCATATGCTATTAAGCCCCGCTGCCATTGCTATATTCCCAGCTCTGTCTGGGGCTATGAGTTGAAAATGCACCATTTATTACTGGCAACATATTTTGAGCAGGCAGCTCCGACAAACTCTCGGTGGGCAGTACTTTTTTCTCATCTGAAGCCAAGACGTCCGAGACACATTGTGCTTGCTAAAGCCAGAATCTAAAAACAGAAAAGTGGCTCAGCTTCTTCTTGCATCAGGGGAGAGAACATTCGCCATCTGTTATACCTTTTCGGAAGCCTGCAGAGGCTTCCTTCAGCCAGTGTCTACCAGCCAAAGCAGAGTGAAAGTGACATGGCAAGCCGGCTGTGGAGTCAAAGATCAGGTGTTTGCATGCCAAATCCGATTTGGCTTTTTCTCTAGCACTGAAAAGTAATGGAGATACTTCAGCGAACACTCTAGGTTGTTTGGGTGTGTGTATAGCGGGCTTCTCTTTGCGTTTGCATAAAGAGTACCACTGCATCTTTTTGCATGTGAAAAACAGAGCCATAGTGAACAGGTCCTTAATGAGGGGCTATAGCAGAAAAATTAAT
The DNA here is from genome assembly GCA_948474755.1 of Ctenosaura bakeri. Lineage (NCBI taxonomy): Eukaryota > Metazoa > Chordata > Lepidosauria > Squamata > Iguanidae > Ctenosaura > Ctenosaura bakeri. The sequence goes on along the minus strand of CAOLHI010002003.1, from coordinate 47,431 downwards.
TTAGCTTTTATGAGTGGAAGGGAGGAGACTACATAGAAATAGCCACTGCTTCAGGTCCAGAGACTAGGATGTGGAGGAATGGCTTCAAACTTCAGGAAAAGAGTCTCTACCTAAATCTTAGGAAGAACTTCCTGATGGTAAGAGCAGTTTGACAGTTCGATTTTCCTTAGAGCAAAGTGCCTTTCTGACTGGGTTCTCTCTATGGCCATTTCCACACTACAGCCAGCTGGCCCCTCCCTAAACTGCAAACTTCAGGATTCCATAAGATGTTGAAAGTGGAATAATAGCACTCTTAACAGTCTAGTGCAGAAATGGCCAGAGAGTGTGCGTGTGAATGAGACTCACATTCCTCCTCAGTCAGGCTTGGCCTCCACAGAAGCAGATGCCCCACTCACTTCTCAGAAATTTCACCTGATACAAAATACAGTGGCTGGACTGCTGACCAGGGCCAAGTAGACAGAACATCTACAGAGGGACATACAATGAAGAAACAAATACTGCCACCTGCTATTATGCCATATCTGCTTGCCCGCCTGTCACAGTGTCTTACCAGCCAATGTTGAACTCTACATGAGCATCAAAAAACCCAACAATCGGAGATGTTGCAGCTTTCCAACCTTGGATTCTGGCTCGGATCAGCCCTTCTCGTTTGTTATTGCGAACTATTTTCACTAGACCTGGGTATCTCTTGTGGACATACTGGTCCAAATTGAACTTCAACTCAACTGTAAAAAAGCAAAGACAGAAAAGGAATTGGATGGGAAGTAGACACATTTATGGAAGGATGGCCCCAAGGTGAGAAATGTAATCACACTGACTGATCTAACGACTAAATAGTTAGCACATTCCCCTTCCCACAGGATCAAAAATTCTCTGGCAAAAAAAACAGAATTTAATATAATCCATATTACATTTTATTGTGTTATTTCAGTATTAAGTATCCAAAAAGTAAATGGGTTGGGGCACTGAAATTATGTAAATAAAATAATGAGCTTGCTTGCTTTCAAAAATGAATTAATCCAAATAAGGAAAACTGCTGCATTTCTTCATGGGTCATTGTAACAATCCATACCTTTTCCTGCAATTTGTCACATGATTTGGAGTTCCGCACGCACCACTGAACTCATTTCCACAAATTCTTGGTGTTTCAATGCAATGTAAAGGCTCCTTGCATGGCTCCAGAAGCAGAGCACTTGCTTCGCAGGTAGAAGGTTCCACATTCAATTACTGACCTCTCAGATTAGAGAAAAGGAAGAGTCCTGTCCAAGACCCTCGATCCTACTGATCAGTGCCAACAACACTGAGCTATGTATTCATCCTTTTGCGTGTTCATAATCTTTCCCTTTTTCATTTTCATTTTTTCCTGTTTTTTTAAATAATATGAATTATTTATTTAACAACCAATGGGTCCACCTTTCCACACTGGTGGGAGTGTGTGCTCCTGTGAGGCAAGAGGCTCTGTTGAAGATAGAAGGGCTACTGGTTGGATCTCCCACATCAGACAGGCTTTTGCTGAGGAAATTGACTAAATGTGCCAAACAGCTACTGGGCAGAAGCTGTAGTGGCACGGGGGTGGGGGTGACACTGGTGGAGGATCTCTCAGACACAATGGCAGTGGCACCATACCTAACACTTCTTAGTACTGCACAGAAGGAGGCATGGTTAAACCGCTTTTTAACGTCTTAACCCCAAAACTCTATAATGAGACGATCCTAAAATGAAACAAGACACAGTGTCAGAAGGTGATACTTCCAGGTTACATGGCACTCAGCAAGACACCAGGGTACAACAGAGGACAACTATGAGTGGCCCTGTGGCTAATGATGCAGCTGGACTCAAGTTGGAAGGATGTTGAGGTGTTGGGGTACTCAGAGGTGGAAAGAAAGTCTGAAGCTAATGGATTACATATTATGGAAACACGGAATGTGCGAAGCATGATTCAGGGAAGTGAGATGCAGTAAAGCAAGAAATGGAAAGTACAAACATTGCAATACTTGGAAAGCCATGAGTTCTCCATCCCACATCTAGCCTTACTCTGGGATATCAAGGAGTAAATGGAACCTTTTGCCTACAAAGCACATACTCTATTGTGGAGTTACAATTCTTCCTACATGTAGCTCGCATGATTTGGACACCATCTCCTCACATGGAAAACAAATATACAAGTAAGACAGCCCTCAAAATATATCTGAATTTCCCCCCATTAACGGCTTTCTGTCATTGCAGACAACACAAGGAAACAGACACAAATAATAAGCTTAAAAATAAAGAAACCAGCATTCTGAATGTTCACCATTGTCACTGTTGTCATCCACCAGAATAATCTCCTTGAGTAAGTGGGATGGAGTGTGATTCACAACACTGTGTACGGAGCGCAAGATGACAGAAAGAGCCTCATTTACAAAAATAAAGACCACTGAGATCTGAGAGAGGTCATTGGGGTAGGACATCTGTTTGCACCTGGGGAGAACAAAAACAAAAGTAAGACCCACTGAGCATTCAACAAGAGGAAACAATTAACTTGTCATCGACCTTTCCTTGGCTAAATGGAGGTTCTCAGTTTTCGTGGCTGGTTTGCTAAGGACGTAAAGAATACATACAAACTTTCCCGTCATAAATGATCAAAAACTATCAAGGCATTTTTATCCCTAGGGAGAGAGTAAAAAGGCCAGTATATCCCCGCCCTCATTTTTCATTTTTTATCACAGAAAACATTGTCTGCTGGACAAAATAATCATATAGAATCTCAGAGTTAGAAAGGCCACAAAGACCACCTATTTGAACCCCTTGCTATGTAGAAATACACAACTGAAGTACTCCTGCCCATCTAACCTAGAATTGCACTGGCTTTTTTAGCTGCTGCATCACAATGTTGACTCATATTTAGCCTGTGGTCTACTAAAACCCCTAGATCCTTTCCACATATACTGTTTTTAAGCCAGGTGTCACCCATCTTATATTTGTGCATTCCATTTTTCCTACCTATGAATTGAAAAGGACCTTGACAGATGGGGGTGGGGGTGGTACAGGAATGCCTTGCTAGTAAAGACAGGCCTTTTGTCTGATCCACCAAAGTTTTGCTTCTATCTTCTGCAAACCAGGTAATGAAGAAAGCAAAACTTCCACTCTCTCCCTTGCATAGAAATTAATGTTAAAAATAACTGACACGGTCTTGCAGGCAAATCCAGTTTCCAATTACCATAGCAATTATGAGCCCTGTTCTCTAAAACACAGCTAATGATACCACAGGAAATGACTTCCCTTGCTCTTGTCAGACTCAGTGACCTTCTGGTTCATCACTTCAACATAATGATGTCTCTTTAAAAAATAACTATTAGCCATTTATCTACGGGGAAGGCGAGGTGGGAGTGGATGCGCCTGACTACCAGGTAACCCTTGGCAATCTATTGAGCAGGGAAGGGTTGGAGGAATCCAGTTTTTGCAACTCATATCAAGTCTCCACTCACCTCCAGCCTGAGAACTGAAACTCTCTGCGAACCTGCTATTGATTCCAATGTCCTCATTGCAGAAGGTCCAATTCCTGTCAGGTAGTCATGTATACCCCCAGATAGGTCCAAAGTGTATTATATTTTTATGAAACATGTCTCAATAACTTTGGAAGACAGCTGCATTGTTCACAGTAGAAGAATCTGTTCAGGTACTCATTGCTCCACCCCTGCAGTCATTTCACCTCTTTTGTCAATCAGTTTGTGGTCTGCATTGTAATCTCCATATGAAAATTCATACGTATTTCCATACCTGTTTCTCTGAATATATATAGAATTTTGTACACAATCTTGCAATTTTCAATTTTGCAAGATGCAATTTTCCATAGCATTGTCAGGTCAGCTTGGCTCTCCCTCTCACGCATTTCAACGCCATGCAGCGCTTTGGAGGCTGATGTCATGCAATGCCATGTAATGCAATGCCAAGTTGTTTGCCAGGTAGTGCTTTGTTGTTTAATGTCATGTAATGCCACATAATGCTTGGAACAAAGGGGCTGGAAGGGGAAGATGGAACATCAGTGAACAAATTGTGTGTTGGGAGCGAAGGACTGCTATTTTATTTTAACAACCAGGCCTTAGGCAAACGATCCCAAATGTCTGGTGGGCAGACAATAAAGGGCAGGCAAAAACTTTCTCAATATTTCCATCAGGAGCTAAGACCACAAATTCCTGTTTAAGCCGGTGCTGAACCACAGGGTGAGAGGTCCAGAAGAAGAGCCAAAAGGCCAACACCGGGGCATGTTTTAAACCCCTGCAACCCATGCAGTAACCCATACAGGGGAGGAAAATGTAAACCATACAGAAGAGGAAAATGGGACTGAATTTTGTGTGTGTGATTTCCAAAGGAAAGAATCCCCTGCACAGTTTTGACTGGTGTGCTCCAGTATGAAGTTCAGAAAAGTCACTAGAATCTTGAGCAACAAGAGGTACTACCAACTTTATTCTCATCACATCTCTCTGCTTAGGAATGAGCCAAGACTGGCTCAATAGATGCCTTTGCAAAAGCAAAAACCTCTCCTGCAAAACAAGACCTTGAAAGAGAAGGAGAAGACACCACCACACCGGTTAAGAGAAACACACACATTTCTCTTAGCAGCCCAGAAAACAATAAGCAAAATAACAAGCCAGAAACAGTATCGGAATTCCTGCTGCAGCTCAGACAGTGAAGACATGAACTTAAACAAGAATGGTCAGATATAATAACCTCATTGAAACAATCAGCGGAATCAATTGTAAGTAACACAGAAGAGACAAAAAGGACAGCTTCCAAGGCCATGGACTTCAGTCTCAAGCAGCCATTCTCAACTGCTTTTTTGGCCACAGCCCCCTTTGGAGCTTTTCTCAGGTTCCAGGGCCCCCTCTCAAACAGTAAGACAGAAACTCATTTATTATTGAACCCCAAGAAAGCCTGAACATTCCAACATACTGGACAAAACTTTTAAAAAAGCTTAAGCAATGAATTTACCAGTGTGCCGAATTCAACCCATGAGAGCTGCACTGTTTTTGGTTTTTAAATTTTAAGAGATGATTAAAATGCATTACTTTTACATTTAACCCACTACAAATACATAACAACTGCATTATTTGTGGTATTATTACAAACAAAACCCTTTCCTTACCGAAAATTGCCACTTAATTCATTTTAATTTCATTGATGACTTAATTGATCACTTCTGACCCAGTTGTTAATTTAATTTATTTGTTGGATTTAATTGAATTTAAAAACAGGGGGCACTTGACGGAGTGGCTGCCTGACTAGAAGCAGCGATTGATTGTCTCAAATCAGCAGTTTGACAGTTGGACTCTCAGCTCAAGGTTGGAGGGAAAAATCTCTCTCTCTTCCATGAGATCTGCTTGTCTCATCTTGTCCTTCCTTCCTTCCTTCCTTCCTTCCTTCCTTCCTTCCTTCCTTCCTTCCTTCCTTCCTTCCTCCCTTTCCTTCTTCCCTGTTTTCTACTTGTGCTCTGTTATTCTTTATCACAGGGAAAGACATTAAAACTGCTTTTGGGATGGTGAATTTTGTAGACAAATTTGTCTCCATTTTATGATTCCTAATCAACTGAAATAGAATTTTGTTTTTGCCTCTGGGGAAAAATGTTGATGACTGTATCCCATGGCTTTTCCCACTCCGAAGTGATGGACCTTCTCCCAATTTTAAAGGAAGAAAACAAAGGAGCAGCATCATAAACCAGCGTGATGCAAAGCTAGTGAAGTAAGGAGCGAACGAGGTAAAGAGGTAAGAAGTACCTCATTAGCCGCTCACACTGGGTTGGAAGAAGTGGGTTTGTATCCACTCATGCGAAAATAAAAACCAGCATGTCTCAAAACGGCTGTGACATTCCTTTCCCCTTCCTCCTTACCCCCTTTTCATGAGGCAAGAGAAGCGCTTGTTGAGGAGGACAGCGAGAAAAGAAGCGGAAGGCACATCTCCTTACAAGCTCCAGAAGGAAGTAAAGACACGGGCAATCTCCAAAGTTTCTGGAACCACAAACTTTCAGTGTTCTTAACAAACTTCAGGAAATCATGATTGAGCCACGGAAGCCAGTGAAAAGCATTTGGACAAGGGATCAGCAGAACCCAGTCAGGACAAGACATCCCCCTTTCCGGCAGCACGTTGAGAGCGAGCAAAAAATGTGACATTATGAGGGCGGGAAGGAAGGAGAAAGAAGTGTAGTAGGAAACAATGAGGAAGGATGTGTCGTTCAACTAGAACAGAGGGAGAGAACTGTGAAGTGTTTGGGACTCACACCCTCCCCTCTTTGACCACTTCCACTTCCCCCACCCACCTCCCAAAAAGTTTGGAGAGTGGAAGTAGCATTAAAATGGAGAACTATATCCCCTAACTGTGCAATTGCTCACTTTAACCTGAATTTTCAGATTCATTGAATGCATGACTTTATGAACATTAGCCATCGTTCTATGGAAATAAGCCAGTGAATCCACTCTAAGTTATAGTCCATACTTTAATGGAGATATCCAAGGTACTGAAATCTGCCCATAAAATATGTTCAGATCTTAGAGAGTTCCTTGAAAGTTCAGACTAAACCCTGGAGCAGATTCACTGTGCCGTTCAGTGTAAGAATATTTCAGATCAATATTGGGGAAGAATTTTAGATGATCATAGTCCAATGCTCAAACCAGTATCCCACACTGGCTCCAACTGTAAATTAAAAGCTAATTTGAGCTAGAGCTTACAGTAGTGAATGTTTTCATGCTTACAGACTTCTTAAAATTAAGATAAAGAGCTGTCTCCTGGTTTATAATTGTAGCAGACACTTAAAATAACATTCACATTTTAAATTTCACCTCTGTCAACTGCAAATTTTTTAAAAAAAAAAAAATTATCTGGCTATTAGTGTTGTCTAGTAATGCCCTTCATGAAATTTTTTAAAAATTGACAAGAATAGATTAAGATCATTATGGACTTCTCCTAGCCTTTTCTAAAAGACATAAGAGAGTTTGAAATGCCCTGCCTGATCATTCCATTACAACAACTCCTGAGATGAATTTAGATGACTGGGAACTGCATGGTAGTTATAAGTTCACAGTGTGGCCAAGAGCCTAAGTACCCTAAAGGCATCAGATCGTGTCTGATTTTTAGTTAGGACTTGGCGAAAATAAAAACCAAAATAAAAACCAAGCAACTAAAAACTTCATTCTCCATAATGTCGTCTTAGTTAGGACTTGGATGGGAGACCATCAACAAATACCAGGTGCTGTGGGGTATATTTCAGAGGAGGGAACTGGCATGCTGTACTTAAGAAAACCCTATGAAATTCATGGAGTAGCCATAAGTCTGCAGGTGGCTTTATGGCATGTACACAGCCATTTATCATTTTTAGAATTTATTTTTACTTTTATACAAGCCAAACACTCTGAAAGCATTGCCCTTTGGACAGTATATAAATATTTTAAACAAACGAACAATTTATTTAAAAAAAAAATAAAGCAAGAAGCATTTTGAAGGTAAGGATGAACCAAAGAATTCAGCCTAACAGGCATGTCCTTATCAAAAAATTACCGAAGGGATGCAACAGAATCCATGACCAGCCACATCTCATTAGCTTGCTCATTCTTTGATGTGGCACATCAGAGCGTAGCAATATAACATGACAATCTGGAAATGTACAGAAGTGTCTGCTTTCCTTTTGGTAATGATAGGAGGCAACAATCAGAAATATTCTTAGGGGACCACAGTGAGATGAGCTATAAAATGGTGCTGTGCTTTTGATACTGGACGAGCAGTTGATGGCTCAGAATTATGATGACTTCCCCCCTCCTCATTTCTGCCCAATAAGAACAAAAAGGCCCTGTTGCATTTGACCAAAGGCTTATCCAGTCCAGCATCCAATTTTTCACAGTGGCCAGCCAAATGGTTTTGGAAAGTCTACAAGAAGGACATAGGAGTGTTAGTCTTCTCACATAGTTGATCCCAAGCAACTGGCACTGAGAACTTCATTCTCCATAATGTCGTCTCATCTTACTTACAGTCATCTAAGCTGCTGCCCACATTTCGTGGAAGCAAATTCCATTTGTTCATCATATAGTGTGCCCAGCAGCAGTTCACTTTATCTTCCCAAATCTCTTTGCAATCCACTTCATTGAATGATTCCAGGATCTAGTATTACATAGCATTCTTCCTCCAAGAAATTCAGAGCAGAATTCTGTGTGTGTGTGGCTGGGGGAGGTGAATATCTATTTTTACTCTCATAACAATTCCCTGGATTTAGTTATATGGAGAAAATATGACTGTCCTAAGCTTGCCTTATGAATTTCAGGCTTTGTAATCTCTTCTTACTAGTCCAAGTTTGGAAGTATGCGTGGTAGAACAGTATACCACTTTGGTCACCTTCTTAAATGTGCCAATTTTCTTGGATAGCTGTCAGTTTAATATTGGGCCTTTCCGCACTACACAACTACTGCAGTATGATTCCACTTTAACTGCCATCGTTCTGTTCTATGGAATCAAGGGATTTGCCGTTTAGGGAGGGATATTTAGAATTCTCAGCCACAGAGCTCCAGTATCTCCCAAGACTACAAACCCCAGGATTCCATAGCAGGCAGCCATGGTAGTTAAAGCAGAATTATAGTGCAATAATTGTGTAGTGGAGAAAGGTCCTAAGTCTTACATGTTTTATTTTTCTGTTGTTGCTGTTGTGTGCCTTTACATTGTTTCCAACTTATGGTGATTCTAGGGCAAACCTATCATGGCATCCTGTATTGCAGTTGTGGCAAGACCTTTCAGGCAAGATTTGCCAAGGCTGAGAGAGTGTGACTTGCCCAAGGTCACCCACAGTTGAGCGGAGACTGAGTCCCAGAGTTCTCCTTAGTCCCAGTCCAGCTCCAACAACTACACCATGCTGTCTTCTTCTTTTTTTTCCTGTATTGTTACACAAAATTTACCGACTCAAAGGCTTCTCTGGCAAGGAAGAAAATATATGCTGTGAGTAATATCTTCTGGCTTCCTGCGATTACGCAACAGGTTACTTTGAAATGGTAATTCATCCATATGGTTCGCAAGATCTCTGCCTGTGATTTTTGCATATGTTGCTCATTACTCAAAAGCAAACAAACAAAACTGGTGGTCTGCAGGAAGGGCTGGTTGTGGGTGGAAGTGTTATTTTTGTGTGTGCGTGTGAATAATTCACACCTGTTGTGGGAGAAAAGTTGAGATTGCACATGCTTCTGTCTGGAAATGTGGGGGAAAAAGTCTTGCAGATAGAGAGATTCTGGCCAGAATCTTGTCAGTGCATTACAATAGTGTGATTCTGGCCAGAATCTTGTCAATGCATTACAATAGTGTAACTACCATAACTACTACCTAACTACCATATAACTATTCTGGTGTAAGCAGCGCTGGTATTAAAAAAAGGAGGTCCTGGGCCTGATGGTAAGAGTAGTTCAATAGTGGAATATGCTGTCTAAGAGTGTGGTGGAGTCACCTTTCTGGAGGTTTTTAAACAGAGGCTAGATGGCCATTTGCTGGGGTGCTTTGAGTGTGCGTTCCCCCATGGCAGAATGAGGTTGGACTTGTTGGTCCTTGTGGTCTCTTCTAACCCTATGATTCTATGGAGTGCATGAAGGAAGTGATGGTGATTTGTCTTACTCTTAGAACATGTAGTACAAGTGGGATCCAGCAGTTTAGTCCAGAAAGATGAAAAATCCACTACTCTATACTGATGGCCTGTTTACAAGCAAGTCACTGTGCTAGAACAAGGTCTAATGTGGTACTTGCACAGTTCCAGAGTTGGCACAAGTATAGTGGGCAATCATTTTTCTTGCACAAGCAATGGTGCAAACAGCTGTACAGAAGATGTTGTGGAGCTGGAGTGCAAGAACATTGGGATGGATAGCACAATGTCCACCATGGTTTAGGAATAATAATAAGAAGAAAAATCTCTCTGGAAGAGGACTCCATGTAAATGTGGGCTTAATACATTCATAAACATGTCCTGGAATAAGTGTCTCATAAATGTCAGCCATCATGAGTCGCAAGGAGTGAGTCAAAGTCCACATGCGCTGGAGTGGTACAAGCTGTTCAAGTACGTGCAGGAGGGAAAAACCATATCGTCAGTGCTCAGTTTGGTGGGATTAAACATCGTAGCACAAAATGACTAAGCAACCACTGCATAATTTTCAGCCATTCTAATTTCCTGTTATTATTTTATTATTTTGTTTGTTAGCTAGCGACATTTCCAGTGCCCCTTTCCTCCCATGAGCTCAAAGGCAACGGCGTGCCTCTCCTCATCACATTATTGGTACAGCAGCCCGTAGGCCGAGAAATAGTGACTGGCCTAAGGTCACATAGTGGCTCAGTGGGGATGTGAACCTGGGTTTTTTGAGTTCTAGGACAACCGTTGTACCATGTTGGCTTGATCAAAAACAAGCATAGCTATATGTATTACCATGTGGGCCTTGAACATGCCAGAATTTGGGCATCTGGGACAGTGTGGGAGTCTAACAAACCTGAAGGCAATGGGTCTGCTGCTTTTTGTCTTTGTCCTTCATGGGGCAGGAGCAGAGCAGGAGGAATGGCAGCAAGGTGTGAGAAACATGGGCATGAAGTTTGATCCTTGTCCATATGCTTAAAACTATATACCTTAAAGACCACAAGTGTCTGGAAAAAGGCATATTGTTTAAACAATCTGTAGTTATGACTACAGTACCACAAAGAGGCACCATAGCGGAGGGCGTTGTTGGGGGGTATTTGTCACGTTGAAACATAACAGAGGCTTTCAGATCAGGAGATAAGATCACTCAGTCTCACATTACTATCTAATTTCAGTTTCCTTGTTCTTTTTTTTTCTTCTCATATCCCAAGGGCCATTGTTAATAATCAAGATCTATGTTGCATACTTTTTGTGGTATAATTAAACTGAGGCTTAATTAGAAAACCTAGCTAGGGCTAAACAAAAGGGAATCAATAATGTTTCTAATGGGAAAAAAGCAAGAGAGATGGGCAGAGGAGGAGAAAGAGGCAGAAAGAAGAAAAATTGGGAAGGAATTAAAGCGAGCTAAATCTAACGACATGTATTAAATGCTACTGCATTAGTCAGAAAGCCATGTGAAGCCCTGCCTTCTGAGGCCTTTGGCCCTTGTTCATATCTTGCAGGTTAAACGGGACTTAGCAATGCTATGCAGAATATCTAGGCCAAGTGAAAGCAGTAAACTAATGCAGCAGTTGAGGGACAGGAGGGAAGCGTTCTTAAGAAATGGACACATATCTGTAGAAGGCTCCACATTATCTCCAGTATTCAAGGCACTGCATCCCCACGGCTCTAGGCCCCTCCATTGATTGTATCTAGTTCCAGATTCTTCTTGCTGGCTATGGTGGGTGCAGAACACTGACTTTTCATCTAGCCCAGCATAGACTGTCTTATCTTCTAAGGCTGGGCTGAGAGGTAATCCTTGGCCTATGGTCACCAGCAAGCATTGAGTGACCATCCAGATGTTGCTGGACTGCAGCTTCTAGCAACCATAGCCAGGATGGCCAATGCTAAAAGTTTCAGTCCAAAAAACATCTAAAGGACTGTAAGATCCCCACCCTGGTACAGTTGGACCAATGGTCCAGTTCACTAAAAGGTAGCTTCATATATTCATAGACTGAGCACTGAGAATCCCATCTACAACAAAATATGGATTCCTATTTAAGTTTTTGCTATCTTGTATATTTTGTATCTAAAACTGCCTCTGAGAAACGTTTGCTTGTGCAACCATGAAAACCAAGACATGGCAACTGACCCAGTGAGATAAGTTCTGACTAAACACCCAAAATCTGTTCACTGTCCATCCCTCTGGCTGAACCAATTAGTTTGCCAAATAGTTGGCAAAGCCCAAGAACCTTTGGACTTCCTTCGCACATCGAAGGGGCTGCCAGGAGACCGCGGTCTCTGCTTTGGATGGGTCCATCTCTGTCCTTACCGGCAAGATGTGATACCCCAGAAAGTCTACTGATGGCAAGTTGAAGGTACACTTTTTCTAATTTGGCATACAGGTGATGGTCTTGCCCAAAAATGTATTGTTGGGCACTGGCCAACAATTATCTATCATAGAGGGATCCAGGGAAGGCTTTTTCAAGACAGACCTTACAACTGCCTCCTTTAGGCAAATTGAAACTCTGCCTTGTAAGGAGGCATTGATTACCCCCTTCATCCATTCAGCCATCCCCCTCTGGCTTGCTTAATGAACCGAAAAGGATAAGGATCTAGCAGACATGTGGTGGCTCTCAGTTCCCCAAGGATCCTGTCCACATCATCAGGCCGTACAAATGATACGCATATGTTTGTAACACCCCCCCATACACACAACTTTTATTTGAATGCATACTCTACACAACTGTGGTTGATGCTTAAAGACATCACCTGGTTCTGCATCTCGTAATGTCACTCTTGTAAGAACACCAGGGCCTGCTACCGGTTTACATCACAAGGAGTCATCTCAAGATCTCAAGTTTTGGCTCTGAAATCTCAGAGCCTAGGACAGTTCTGACTTGGCAATCCTAACGCCTAAGGATGTCAACCCTTTGGGGTGACCTTGCATTTACCCTTACATTCTAAGTGAGTCTTCCACCTCTGCTTTGTCACATCTCTGCTTTCTTCCTAGCAATCTAAAATTGTTCTGGATTTTGTTTAAACAGAAGCAAGCTCTCCGGGAAGATCTGTCGTGCTTGACTTAACTTTTCTCTCCATTTAATAAGGCACTTTTATTCAAACTTTTAGCTATGTCTGGGAATCCCCAATGGGGATTTTAAAGCATAAGATTATTATTAGAAATTAATTAAGGATTCTTTTCAGGCCTGTCTACAGAGAGTAGTTTAGCATGCCTTTTGCTGCATTAAGATATTACCAATGGTCTTTCCAGTGATGTCAGAGGGAGGACATCCATCTTGGAGGATATTGGAAGGATAGAAATATGATATGTTTTGAAAGCCACTTAAAGGAGAAAGTACTTAAATGACAACGCCAACATTTGACTAATGGTCAAAGCAGGGATTCATAGAGAATGTGGTGCTGAGGTACATGCAAATGGTACAGGTTGTGGTGGAGAACTCAAATGCCTTCCCTTCATTATAACTAAAGGCTCTTTACTGTTTTCTTTATGGTAAGAGCCAAAGTAAGCTTGAAGAAGCATATTTCTCTCCTAACAACTCTTTCCACACAAGGACAAGTCAAGACGAGTTTTTGGATCTTTCCAGCTTCTGTCCCCTCAGTGTACCAGGTATAGCATGAAATGTTTCTAGAAAGAACTGACAACATTGACACCAGAGAAGTATTCATTCCAAATCAGGCAGCTGCTAATCTCTACCCTTACTTAGCCACTGAATCAAAAGTCCACTTTGGCCATCTAAGCCAAGTAGCAGAGAAAGAAGCCCTTCTCATATTCTGATTCCTGGTGGAACTTCAAGCAACATTTCAAGGGGAATATCAAGCAATCCAATCATGGGTGCAGCAGCCTTTACAAGACAGTCAAGACCTCAGAGGTTGTACAACTCCAGCTCCCATCATCCTCAATTACCATGGCCAACGGTTAGGGATAATGGGATCTGCTCAGGCTTCAGACCCTCTTCAGCAGTGAGAAAAGAAAAGGTTCAGCAGAACATAGAAAAGTTAATTTTTTGGACTACAAGTCCACAAATCATCCAGCCCTGCAAGACCATGCTGACTAGATGATTCCAGGATTATAACTCAAAAAGTAATTTTTCCAAACTGTATGGATTAGCAATATCAGCTGCCTTTACCAACAACCAGTACAAGGCCGCATCCAGTATTAATATTGGGAATCTGGCCCTCTCACAGTGGATACAGTAAGTTGTCCAGGAAGCTTTTCCAGCCACTGAGCTCAAATACCCTGCATCACAAAACACTCTCCAGATATATATTCAGGCATGGCTCCCTACAGCCCTGGCTGGCCCAAGTAATGTGCAATACAAGCACTCTGACGGATTAGATAAAAGGCCCATCTAGGCCATCATTTTGTTTCCTGCAGCAGCCAACTAGATAACTGTGACAAGCCTACAAGGAGGGCATGATGGCAATGACCTTCCTCCACCGTTGTTTCCGAGTAACATGGCTTCCAAGGTATTTGGCTTCTGACCTTCGAGACAGCAGATGGTCCTCATGCTTAGAAAGACATTGCAGACGTCTGAATTCACAAGAGCTGCCATATAACAGGTAAGTTCCCATTAGCTATATAAACTGACTGGCTGTCTGAATTTACCCTCCCTTAAGTATACATCTGGTGCAGCTCTCCATTATACCGTAGATAGACATTTTCAGTCAGTTATTTGGGCATCAAATGCCAGCCTTTCATTAACACCCAGTTACACCTTTAAGATCATTCTGAGTAAGAGAAAGAGGATAATCTCCAATACTAAAGTCAAAATGGCTTACTTTTTTGGCCTGTAGTCAGGAATAGATCTGTCCAATGAAATCCGATCACTTAATTGGGCATTATAACCATATTCTTCGTACTTGATTTCAGATTCATGGCTATCATCTCTCAGTGTAGCAGCCATTCCTCCTTGGCCCAGGCCCCCGGGGCCTTCAACCAATCCCATCGGTTTGGCTAGACCTGGAAAGAAAGAGAAAAGTCCATGTAAACGGCATCCTTCCATTTGTGCAAGCAAGCCAGCTCACAATGTTGTCTAGACTTGACAAACATCACTGTTAGACATCTGTGCGATTACCCCAGCATGGCACTGTAGAAAGTTCTCTTGCAATTCCAGCTACCTTGAATATATTGTTCGACTCTCAAGCATGAAGGGAAGACATGAGCAGCCAAACGGCTAGAACTCAGAAAAAGGAGCCTATTACTCCAGTCTTACATAATCTGCATTGACTGGTGCCTTTCTGTTTCCAGGTTCAATTGAAAGTGCTGGTTTTGAAATTCTAAATGGCTTCGGGTCCGATGACCTTCCCAAAGAAAACGCTAACAGGATCAAGATCCAGGACTTAAAGCATGGTTTTCTCCCCGGTATGGACCTCCTTGGAATTTAAGATCAACCCAAATGGCTTTGTTCATTGTGTAGGGCGGGCTGAAGGGTCACTACACATGGCAGTATTTTTTTGTTGGTGGCACCTTAATTGTGGAACTGTTTTCCACTAGAGTGCCAGTCGTTCACTGCACCGTTATCTTTCGGGCATTCGTAAAGGACATTTCTGCTTGTATAAACTTTAGATTAATAAGCAAACATCTTCTACTGTTGTCTGTTTGAATTAGCTTGAGGTAGTTTGATCACATTTCAATAGGCATTTACAATTCATTATTTTATATATTTGTAGTATATAAATTTCACACAAATTTATATATGTGTGGTGTGTATACACACAGACACATAAACATAGATATAAACATATGCATATACAGAGCTCCTGAAATTTAGGCCCCAAAAGGTAGGATGGATAATGACAGTATATGCTGTTAGGTAAAGTTTTGTTCTAGCCTATGACTAAAAGGAGGTACAGTTTTAATAAGAGCTTAGAGAATTATTGAAACATATAAAGAGACTATAGATATTTATGGGAAATAGAGCCACGGGTGTTAATATGTCTTTATAGACGTTTTAGGAGTGTTAGATGTAGTAGATATAAGGATTACTGCACATAGTTTCTTTAACTGGAAGAGGCAGGGAAGACTTTAAAACTAATTAAGATCATAGAAGCAGGGGCTGTTAAATCTTTTTTTTTTAATAGATAGAATATGTGATTACATCCTCTGATCATAGATAGGGAAAGAAAAAAAGCATTGGTGATTTGTGATATTGTTAATTAATCAGAACAGGTTAGTGGAAAAAGTGAATTGTTATGGATGTAATTGGAGAAGTTTAGAATAATCGTCTACATTTATAGGCACCATAAGGAAGAATGGAACCCATGGGGGGGTTCCCTCTTTTTTCCTGTTATTCTCTTTGTTTTCTTGTATTGTTCCTCTTGTGCTCTTCTCTATATTTGTATTTTCCTTTTTGTGAATTTTTGAAAGTTTTACTGTATCTCTTTAAACTTGGAATAAAAAATGTTTTCTTCTAAGAAAAAGAAATGTAGTCCCCTTATACTCGATTTGCTTTTTTCCCAAGGGCCATTGTGGACACAGCTCCAGGCTGAACGCAGGTAGGAAAGAAAAAAAAGACAGCAATTTGATTTATGGATTAAGCCATTTATTCACTACTTTTCTTTCAGCACACAGCCAAGCCACCTACCGAGGATATCATAGGCTCTGGAATAAAATGGCATCAAAGCATATTTATAGGAAGATACTTTTCCCCTGAAGGGGGGAAAATAGGCAATGCTCTTATCTATAAATACATTTCAGTTCAGTACAAAATGTTAGCAAGCATTCCATGGTGAGGATGCGAAAAGCTAAACGGCTTTCCAAGAGAAGAAGCAATAGAATCATGTCTTCTTTGGTCCAGTTAAATCTGAAATGGGTAAAACTGTTCCAGGTACTCCTTGCAAGGACTCAGAATTTAAAGTTGAGTGTTAATCCAAACTAGGGCAGACCCTCAGTGGTAACTTGGTAATTCAATATTTATGCAAGTTCCAGGCATTTACTCCAGCTGATTCATTCAAGCCACTGACTTAGAAGGTCAAAGCCAGAGTTTGGGCAAATTATTTGTCTGAATAACAACATCCAGAATCGCCCAGCCAGCATTATTCTGATAAGCAACATCTCATTCTTCCAGAGGAAAAAAAATCTCAGTCACTATCCCCAGAGTCTGAAATTCTGAATGGCCTCCTCTTGTTTCCAACGTGAAACCTAATTAGGGATGTTTATTCATTTCATTTTTTAATCAGAATTTACCAATATTTGCAACTGAGCTTTGTATATGGGGATATAAAGAACTTGAAGCCTTTAAAAATAAGGGTGAAATCCAAATTGACAAATGCTTCCATATAGGCCTGGTGTCATGTTTCCTTCTTTTTCCCTGACATGACATCCTAATGCCATCCTTATGATGTGTAGCGCTTTAAGGTTGCTTTCATATAATGCCCTGTAACTCACCACGCACTATCGTACCAGGTTATTTGCTGTTTGGGTGCCATGAAATACATGTAGTGCTTTATGCTTGATGCCATGTAAAAGGGCCTGACAGGGATGATGGAAATTGCATGAGAAACCAATGTTTGGAAATGACGGTATGTGATAAGGAGCAGAACAAAGGCAAGAACAAGGGAAGGGTGCTGGCAGGCAGAAAGCTAGCTTTGGAAAAGGAGCTTTTTTAATTAGCTGGCAAATAAGGGCCTTGCACTTGCAAATTTATAATGTTACTGCTTACAAACCGCTATAATCCCAGTAAACCTTTTTGTCTTGGCAATCATTAGAATGTACAACTGCTACTCCACTGTTCTTAAATAAAGCTTTGGAAACTTCTAAGTCTATACTCTGGGACTAGAGTTGCCTTGTACCTGGCATCTGGGGCTTTAGATGCTTAACTCTTACAAATCTGGGGTTGAATCCCTGTGTATTCCGCTTTTTTTTTCCTTAAGACCCTCAACTTCAACATCTACATGGCTGGGAATTTAACAAAACCTACATATTTCTTCATAGTCAAAATAGAAAAAAGCCTGAAGTTTAAAACAGTACCATCCAGGACAAGGAACATCTGACAGATTTCCTAGTTCCCAATTTACTCTGCTTTGAGCCTCTTGGAAGATAAGATTGGGCTGCACTACAGTCTCCAGTAATGGAGAATCCAAGCTATGTAGCTCAGTGTTCGCAGGAGGAGTTTGCCAGGTCTGCCTCTTGCAAAGGAAAACAGATCTCATGGGGTTGAACTTGGGCAAAAACGAAGGCTCGACAGACTTCTGAACTAACAAGGCACATCAAGGCATCAAAAACTCTTGTTGCCCCTGACAACAGGTCCTTGCTTCCTTTGGGAGGCTTGTCTTTACCTTGACAAAGCCACCATTCCACAAATTGCATCCACAATCCTTTAATCAACAGCTCCCCACAAAAATAATTAAATGCTATTCCTGGGTCTTTGGTTTGCAACAAAGACTATCCAGTTAAGTAGCTGCATCTGCTATCTTGGATCATGGCAGCATAGAATCTTAGAGCTGGAAGGGTCTGCAAGGGGGTTCTAGTCCAGTCCTATTCCACGGCTCATGTACTAGTCTCTGGATCATCAGGAAACAAGCTCGCTCAATATTCTACATATGTAGAATGTGTAAAGATATGTTCAGGTGTGTAAAGATGGCTATCATATCACCTTTCAGTCTTATCTTGTAAATATACCCAGCTCCCAAAGTCATTTCTCATAGGGTTTGGTTCCCAGACCTTGGTTGCCCTCCTTTGGACACTTTCTAGCTTCTTGACACATTTCTTGAACTGTGATGACCAGACTGGATACAGTATTCCACTGACCACTGCATAGTTCATAACATGTGGGAGTTTCTTCAAGGCTAGTTATTGAAGACACAGTTGCAAACAATTCCAATGGGGAAGGAAAATGGAAGGAATCTAAAATAAACAGGGTGGGTTTTTTTCTGGTGAGCTGAAACTTAAAATATACCAAAAAATGGGAGAAGTGGAAAAATCACTAAGGAGGAACTCAAAGGAATAGCCAATATTTGGAGGGAGAAAGCCAGAAACTAAAGCTCTGAATGAACACAGGCTTGCTAGAGAGCTTTGCCGGAATCCTGTATCGCCTTTTACTTCACATATCTTTAGGTATACTTAGCAAAGTAGCAGAGGTTTAAGAAACCTTGTTAGTGAATTGAGAAGATACATACCAAGACACCAGCAAGAGTACCTGAGGCGTGTTGGTATCAATATGCACTGGTGCGCAATGTACATTGGTGCATGATGCACCAATGTACATGATGAGCATCAGGCACTTTGCTGGCTCTGCTATGTGGTAATGTGACAACAGCCCTCTATTGGATATGCAAGTTACAAAACTGACCAATTCTCATTCCTGCATACTAGGTCCCCTTACTCCCATACAGTATTTCACCCATTAAAAATAATGAAAAAAGCCTTTTCTGTCTATGTTCAGAGCAAGAGGAAGAACAAGGAAGCAGAACAGCTGGAGAAGATGGTGAGATGCTAATAGAGAGAGAGAGAAGGCAAAACTGCTCAACAACTAATTTGCCTTCTACTCCTCCCAAAAGAAAAACTGTGCTCTGCCTGGTGAAAATAGAACACATTATGCAGTAAGAGGATTGCAGTCCAAAATAAGTAGCACATGGATACCTAGCCACACTAAATGAATTCAGTCTCCAGGGCCAGATGAGCTGCATCCAAGAGTACTAAAGGAACTTGCAGATGTAATGTCAGAGCTTCTCCTGATAATCTTTGAGAATTACACGAGAACGGGACTGGTCCCAGAAGTTTGGAGGAGGACAAATTTTGTCTCCATCTTCAAAAAGGGCCCCCAAACAACTACTGACCAGCTTGACATCAATGCCAGGAACATTTCTAGAACAGAACACTGAGGAGTCAGTCTTAAAATGTAATGATGGGATTACCAAGAGCCAGCATGGGTTTCTCAAAATAAGCCATGTCAAACTAATCTTGCCTCTTCTTTTGATAGAGTTACAAGTTTGACAGACCAGGGAGTAGCTGTGGATGGAGCTACAAAAGGCCATGGGGCAGCAGTGGACACTGTATGGAGGAAGAAGGTGTCCGTCCCCATTGGTACGTGGGGACCTTGCCATCCTGAAACCCCAAGCCCATTTCACCCATAAATTCTCTTTATTGTTACGCTCACAAAACGGTGCAGGCAAATATAGGGAGGAAGTTCTGCTCAGAGTTCAGCCTTTCCATGTATTAATGTTGAGAAGACTGGGGATCACCAGATGATCGTGCAATGCAACTCCCAATTGGCTATGGTGGCTGGGGCTGTTGACACTTGCTGTCCAAAAACAACCACCACCACCACACAAAGGATCACATGGTTTGAAATCCTCCTCTAAATCTGCAATCACTGGACTCGAACACCCACTTTTGCCTACCACTGGAAATACCATCTGGGATTTTTATTGCCGTACACATTTCATGTGCTATTAGGCACAGTCTTAGGAGGTATGGGAATGTCCTGTAGAATCTTGGCAAATGTAGTCACAGAGTGTACAAGTTTAGGCCAAGAGATCAGCACCTTGGACGGCTCCTGGTGAATCAAGACTCACAGGGACTTCTTCGCTCATTAAACAACAAAGAAGATGCTTCCTCACCATGTAGCTGGTGCCATCTGAGGCCTTAAGAAAGCAGACATTGTTTCTGGTGCTGTAGTCTCCACCCCTTTGAAACTGCTGCTTCCACCCTTTAAAATGCCCTTTTTTAAAAAATACCTTGTTCTTGAGGTTCTTCAAAACTGAGGGAATAGTTGTGCAACTGCCAACTTGTCTTCAGGGGACTCGGATCATGCTGCCTCCTTTGACTGGGAAGGTACAAAAGAGGCCTCTAGCACCTTGAACTACTTCTTCATCTGGATCTGTTTTCATACTTAGTCAGATGTCCCGGATAGAGGACATGACACCATTATGGCCTACCCTAGTTTTTCACTGCACCTCAGCCTAGTTATAGGTTGAAACATTTGGAGGCCCCAAAATCCCCCATCCTTGTTTTAAGTGGCAATGGCAAAGAATTAACCCAGGACTCTCTATATGCAAATGTGTTCCAACCCTTACAGTCTTTCCTCTTTTTCTTTCCTACCTAAATAAACCAACTAGAGGCCAATCAAACACATCTATGATGCTCTTGTTTCCACGCACCATCCATTTCCTCCTTCCATGCCACTCGCCTGTCACTTAGGTGTAGGAGTCATTAATCAAGAACCAGGTTGCTGCAGTATTTAATCTTCCAAAAAAGAACACAATCACATTATTGTGATGTGCAAGAACCATAAGCTGCCGAAATTCTCAAAAAGTGACTCTTTGACATCTGAGGCTCCTCAGAGGCCAATGAAGTTTAACAAGAAAGCCACAAGGAGAAGGATGTGAGGAACATACGCATAATAATAAGATGAAACCTTTCTTCCCTTTATTCAAATTGAATGAAATTTAATTACCTGCCATATTGATTATTGCACATTACTGGAAAAAATGATAGTGGGGGGAAAAGGGGGAGGAGGGAGAAGAATTACAGTAAAATTACAGAATGATCATTTCAATTGCTTTTGGCATGAAAGGTTATGCATGAGTTGGAGATATGAAACTTCTTCTTTGCCCAACTCTCTGTGTTATATCATAGAATCATCAACCTGGAAGGGACCACTTTCTTCCTTAACTTTCATGGGTAGTCATTACTAATCTTTGCTATTTTCTGCAAGTAATGCTAAGATGCCTTTCTTTATATGTCTTATTTCATCCAGTTTAGGAGTATCCACTGAAAGGGCCGATCTCAAGGGCTCCGAAATTCTTACGTACCACAGAAACCTCCACAGTCTCTAATGCTCTTTCCTGCTTAGAAAATGCTATTTTCTGTGTGAAGAAAATGTGAATGTTGCACAGAGTTAAGTCCCAAGCTGTGAATAGTCTCTGAAAACAACTTCACTCACAGCAAGAGGAAAACTGCCAAAATTACCAGTTGTTTCCTTTGAGAACAAAATTAGCAAAAAATTACACCCCTCCACCTTGGCTGCCTGCATGGTTTGGGCTAATTTGAGTAAAATTATTTATTTATTTATTTCCTGCCTTCCAGCATGAGCTCGGGGGGGGGTAAAAACAACAGCTACAAGCATTTTCCCCAAAAAGTCAAAAGAAGTAAACAAACAAGGCACAAGCAGGTCTCCAAATAATATCCTTGCTGCTCCAAGAATCCTTTGCCCAATCTTCCCACTTTTAGCTCAGCCATCGCTTCCCATTAATGAATGTTATGTGGAAAGGAACATTTTTAAAGACTGAAGGGATTGAGAGGGCTGGTGAATTCTGGCAGGAAAAAGCAGCTCTGCCCAATCCAAGAAGGATTTTGGAAAAGTGAAGTAAATAAGAACCATCCCAGAAAACGGGAGATAAAGGAATCAAGGACTGGAAACAATAGTTTTAGACACTGTCTCAGTCCGAAAAGTAAAACATACATGCAAAGATAACCCTCAGAATTCTTCCTCCATCAGATATACTTATATAATACAACTTTACAAATTATAAAGGACACAAAATAAATATGAAAATCTTTTTGGAGGCATATTCAAGCCACCAACTTCTTTTTAAGCTCCCACGCTCCAGTAAATTCATCAACCCTTACTTACCGATGCCTGGTTCTTGAGGCTTCTTCCAACATCTATGTCGGTATAAGACAGCACAATTAACCAGATGCATCCATTGCTAACAGCTGCACCCAGGATCTGACCAGTTCTGCTTATCCTTAAAGAGGCAATGTTCCTTAAAGGGACAATGTTCATTATCCTATGGACTGGGTCACTGAATGTCTTTCAAGCACATTTAGCATACCAGTTCTATAAAAATGACGAACAATCCCACTGTGTGTTGAGTCCAAACAGAACATAGGATTTCAGACAGAATATAAAGAAGACTTGCTGCTAATAAAGTCAATATGTCCAGGATACTTCTTTATATACTGTCTCAGCCCAGCTAAGAGGGAACTAGTCAAAATATGCCCCTACTTTTGTATTTCCTCAAAAGTGGTGGAAGAAGTAGAGCTCTTGCTTGGCTTGCATCCTGGCGTGTTTAGATTATGTCCTTAAAATACAAGCTTGTGCATGGCTATTCAGAAATAAAGCCTGCTGTCTTCAGCAGACTAGTGTGCATAGGATTTTGTAGCCTGACAATGCAGTCCTGTGTGTGCAGTCTGCATGCCTGACTATGTTCACAGGAATTTGCTCCAAATGAACTGCATAGGATAGCACTTTTACAGAGCAAGGCTATCCCCCTTTTGGTGTTGTTGTGTGCCTTCAAGTTGTTTCCAACTTATGTGGCCCTAATGCAAACTGTTGCTAAGGTGAACCTATCATGGGATTTTGTGGGGGCTGAGAGTGTGTGATGTGCCCAATGGCTGAGTGGGGTATTGAACTCTGCTCTCCAGAGCTGTAGTCCAACCCTCAAAACACTACGTCATGCTCGCTCCTATTTATGGATGCACAAACCCACTGGTGTGTGTGTGTGCACACGCGTGCGTGCGCACATGCACACACATGCACATTGGGAAATATGTATTTTTCTTTGCACAGTTTAGAAATGTGCATGTTACTAAGTGTCTCCTCCCCACCTTTCCTTTCCCTTCTTTTGTTTTATTCTGTTGAGAGGCATTTCAAGTCTGAAAATGTATGGGTTTCCCCAGCAAATTGCCAGATGGAAGGCTTTACAGCATTTCTCTCATTCAGTCTAATAAAGAACTGAAGTTAAGAATGAGTGACTTGCTTTGAGGCAGCATCATGATTCTGTGTCAAAGCAGAGACTGCAGCCTACATCTCTCAGCTATAAAGCAGATGTTGGCAGTTGACTGCTGATTTATCATATTCTTTCTTTGACGAAACTTAGACCCTCCTCTTCCTTTGGGTGGCTTACAATGCTTTATAACCAGGGTAGCAATAATGCAGCCAGACTTATATTGAACTGATTTGCCAAGAGTGGATCCTCGTTGGCCAAATGACCCCATTCATGCTCATCTGTCCTAGAATTCTGCTCAAGATTTTAGCCAACCAGATGTACTCTTTATCAGCGTACTCCATTCCACTCCCACAAACACCCTGTTTTTCCATTTTCCTCCCAACTATCAGTCAACACTCAATGTGATGAGCACAGAGTCATGCATAATATCTCACACATGAACCTTAAGAGCATCTAGGAAGTCTCCACAGTTTGTGGTCACAGTGGTGGGACAGAAGGAAGTCCTTACATTGGTGGCTGAGGTGGGGACAAGGGAAAGCTCTTACTTTTGGTGACAGTCGTGAGGTTTGTGGTAGTCCTCACGTTTAGTTGGCAGTGGAGATTTAGGTAGAGCCTCACATCCAGTGGAAAAGAATTGGGACAAAGGGGCAGAAGCCTCACATGCTTTCATCTCTCAAAAGAGGTCAGGTGAAGGCCCCCAACTGGTCCCTATTAGGTTGAGAACAAACAAGACTAAAAAATGCCAGCAAGAAGTAGCAATTACCTGGAAGAACTGCTCAGATCAACAAGCAAAACTGACCCTGTGGAGGGTGCCACCTGACAACCCCCTCGCCTTGTGAATTCGGCTTGTGAAATACATCTCCTGAAATTGCTCCCTATGTTCATTTGAATCCTCAACTATCATCCATTGTCAGTTCAGCATTTTTTTAAAAAGAAATAGGGGTTTTTTCCCCCTATGATATCATCTGCCCTATTTGGCATTTTTAAAAGCAGTTTTTCAAAAGCAATTAAGAACACATAACTTTGACAAGTTGCTTTGGAAAAAAAAGAGAGAGAAAATGTCAGGGCAGGTTCCACTTGAAAAATTATGCAAAGGAAATTACTGTCTCCCATCTGTCACCTCATTTGGCCTGATGGTTGTTTGTTGTCACTTCTGACTTACGATGACCCTAGGCAACTCTCTCGTGGGGTTTTCTTAGCAAGGTTTGTTTGGGGTGTGTGTGTTTGCCATTGCCTTTCTTTGAGTCTGAGAAAGTGTCACCCAGTGGCTTCCATAGTTGACTGAGGACTTGAACTTTGGCCTCCCAGAGTCCTCGTCCAACCCTCAAACTGCTACACCACACTGGCTTGCTGGATGGTAGGGCTAGCCACATTTCTAGGTTTAGAACAGCAGGAGGGAATTTACTACACTTTGTTCACACACATTCATTACCATCAGGTAGTGACTTTCCTCTGGTTTCAGAGAGCACACAACACAGAGAGAACTTTGAGATTCCTTTAGACCGCCAGGTTTACGCAGACCACTGTGAGTCTTTCATGACTTTTGTTGCTTCCCACACAGCTGTGTGTCTTGTGGCACCAAGATACAATTTGCATAGGTCAGTGAGTCACTCCAACACAAACACTACACACAGAATGTTCATAGTATGCTGCCCAAAATACAATGATCATCAGTGGAGTGAATAAGTTTAAGGGTAAGAGGAAACCATTCAGAAACTTCAATGAGTCTGAAATGTTGTGGCCAGGGAACTGAGTGGGAACTAACTGAAACCTGGCTACCAGTTTGCTTCTGGGTATGATTCAAAGAGGCAGTAACTTTCCCATGATCCTTCCACTTTCACGGCATGACACCTTCTCAGTGGCAGCTCCCAGGCCAAGGAATTCTCTGCCCCTCACGCTTTCTTTCCACCAGTTGGTAAAGACCTTTTTTGTCTGAACAAGCGTTTGGTGACTAAGTGGCTGTGCAGAAAGGTTTTTAAATGGGATATATGTGCTCTATTTTTTATTGCTCTTTTTACAGTTTTAAATGATTTTGTATTGTTTTAAAGTCTTGATGCTTTAATACAGCTGCTAACTTAATTGCATTTTAACTTTTTGACTATGCATTTCTAATTTGCTGCTTTAACTCCTGTGTCCCATTTGGGGGAAAGGCAGGATATTAAATATTAAATAAGCAAACCAAAGCAAAGTAAGAGTACAGCCACCATTGAGCACCTGCCTGTACAGCCTCAGAGAGAAAGAAAGGAGCTAGCCCCAAATGAGTCCTGTTCTTTCTCTTCCAAGCCACTTTCTCCTCTAGCAGAACATCATCAGACTCCTTCCTGCCTTTATATGCATCCTATAATCTTCTACAGCAGGGGAGGCCAAGATGTGACCCTCCAGATGTTGCTTGTATGGCAAGCCTTATTAGTATAGCTGATGGTGAAGAGAGGAGAGGAGAGCTGAAATTCAATGATATTGTCCAAGCCACATGTTCTCCAGCCCTGTCCTACATTCATCTCCCCACTAGCATCAGTCTTGTGGGGCTTCTAAGGCCTTTGGCGATGCAAGGCCACTCTCTTTTCATGGTGACAATGAGGCCATACCACAGGCCTTCATTTCTCATCAATGGAGCAATGAAGACTCTCTCCACAATTCCATGTCAAGGCATGACATCACTCCTTCTATTGACCCCCCATGGGTTCCAGTATCACTGGGGCTGTCAGGCCTCCATCGTCAATCAAGGTGTTGAGTTAATCATCCAGGATGCAGAAATGTGATGTATCTATGTGTCTGAGCCCATCTTAAGTACTGAGTAACTGCACAGTGACAAATAAAGTGATAAACATGCATGTGTGGACATGGGGAATATGGGAGCATGGTCACCTGCAGTGTGATATTGGCCAAAGCATGTTCCTGTCGCGCAGGTGGGATTCAAACACAGATCTTTGAACATTATTGATTTTTTTTTTCAAAGACAGATCTTCAAAAACTAAACCCAGCAGGCCAACTACTGTCTCATGCTGTTTTCAAAATATACAGTGGTTGTAAAACAAACCCAAACCCTTTCATTGGTTTTGCATTTATTGTTCTTCCCGCAGGATGACTTGCCCTCTATAGTCAACTCTTACACCTTTGGGGCCCTCTTTAAAATGAGGCAGCAAGTTCTAAACATGGGGCTAGCCCCCACTTCCGCCTTGTGTTCAAGTTCTGGAGTCCCAGAGTCGAGAGGGCCCCCTCTCTCCATACCTTCCGCCTGGAAGCCATGCCCTATGAGGATAGACTTAGAGAGCTGGGTATGTTTAGTCTGCAGAAGAGAAGGTTAAGAGGGGACATGAGAGCCATGTTCAAATATTTGAAGGGATGCCACGTAGAGGAAGGAGAGGGCTTGTTTTCTGCTGCTCCAGAGACCAGGACAAGGAGCAATGGATTCCAGCTGCAGGAAAGGAGATTCCACCTGAACCTCAGGAAGAACTTCCTGACCGTCAGGGCTGTCCGGCAGTGGAATCTGCTGCCTCAATGGAGTGTGGTGGAGTCTCTTCCTTCTTTGGAGGTTTTTAGGCAGAGGCTGGATGGCCATCTGTCCAAGGGAGTGCTTTGAGGATGTTCCTGCATGGCAGGGGGTTGGACTGGATGCCCCCTGGGGTCTCTTCCAACTCTACATTTCTATGATTCTATGATCTATGATCTATGATCCAGCAATTTCGCCGCCCTGCCAAAGACGCCAGCGGAAGCGGTGAGACTCCCCAGCCTTTGGCCCACCTCTCTAATGGGGCCACTTATGCGCTTTAGGCAAGACGCAGCAAATTCCCCGTGGTCTCACCATGACCTCACCCCCCCCGGGCATCCAGCTAGCTCGCAAGCAGGGCGCACGTCTTCCTTTGCCCCCCGATCTTTGTCGCCCCCCCAAAAAAAACCCTCCCCCCGGCCCCCCTCCGTACCGTTGAGCTGGCTGTACACGACCTCCTCCAGGTGGTCCAGGCGCTGGAGGATGGCCTCCCGGTCCAGCGGGGCCTCCCCCCGGGCGTGCCTGCCCCTCAGCCGCCGGTCGCCGCTCCGGACGATCTGCACCAGCGCCTGGGAGCGCTCCTGGATCCGGCAGTAGACGGAGAAGAGGACGATGCCCACGAAGACCAGGATGTTCACGGTCAGCAAAGTTTTGAGCTTCCTCGCCACCGCCATGGGAGCCGCCGGCCCCGCGGGCCCTCGAGGCACGCCGGCCGGCGCGGGGGCGGCGGCGGCCGCATCGAAGGGGGGCGCCGGCCGGGGAGGGGGGCGGGGGGCGGGGGAGGGAGGGGGAGCCGGGCACCGCCGGAGCCAGCCAGCCAGCCAGGGAGGGAGGGAGCTGTCCCTTTCAGCACCACGGCGCTCCTCGCCGCCGCCGCCGCCGCCGCCGCCTCGCCTCCGCGCTGCCCGGGCGGGCTCGGGTCACCTTCGCGGCGCGGCGGGGGACGGAGCGGCTCCCGGGCCCGATCGCCCGCGCCCTTCGGTGCCTCTCCGCGGGGACCGGCTGGAGGGGCGGCCGCGGAGGGAGGCGGCGGCGGCGCCCGCCCGATCGCCGGCCCGCGCGCCTCCCGCAGCCCCCGCCGCCCGGGAGAAGGCGAGGGCGAGGGGCGGAAGGCGGCGGCTGCTGCTCCTCCGCTCCCGCCGTCCCCGCCGCCCCTCTCGGGGTCCCTGCGTGTGCCTGCCTGCCTGCCTGGCTGCCTGCGCAGGCGCGCGCGCTTCTGCCATGGCCTCGGTTTCTGGGGCCGGCCGAGCGCCGGTGCGGAGTCACGTGCTTCTCGGGGGAGGGGGAGGGAGGGGAGGGGGGCCCGGGGAGGGAGCTGGTCGGCGGGCGCCCTCGCCGCGCCCCCTCCCCGCTCCGGGCAGCCGGGCCAGAGGGAGCCCCGAGCGAGGCCCCCCCGCCCTCCCCAGGGCTCTGGCCTGCTTGGGGCGGCGGCGGCTCCCTTGGAGGAGGGGGCTCGGAAATGCCTCTCCTTCTGGGGGGGCGGAGGCGAGGGGCCACGCCGGGGGCAGGGAGGGCAGGGCGAGTCCTATGAGCCGGGGCCAACCCCAGACCCGCCTCCCCCCCTTTCCCAAATCACCCTCGGGGGGCCACTTCAGCAGTCCCCAGAGCCCCAGAACGCCCACCCAGGTCCTCCTCCTCCCGCTGCTGGGCCGCCCCCAGCTCTCCTCCCAGCCCAGAGCCCTGCGCCCTCCATAAGCTGTAGAGCAGGTTGCCCAGGTCACATATGCAGATCCCCCACCGCTCACGTCCAGGTCCGTTTTCCGGGTTCCCACCGGTGTTGGGGTTGGGGTGAACCTTGCCTAGAGGGATGGCGAGTCCGGACAACTTCAGAGAGAACACAACGGCATCAGCATCAGCATCACCAACAGCATCAGCATAGAATCATAGAATCATAGAAATTCAGAGTTGGAAGAGACCACACAGGCCATCCAGTCCAACCCCCTGCCATGCAGGAACACCCTCAAGCATCATCTTGGTTGTGATTGTACACAATCACATAGTAAAAAGTGTTACTGTGTCTTGCATGGTCTACCAGAGGGTACTGACTGGAGTTTTGGATCATCCGTGATTCCAGTTCTAGGCAAGGATCTTGGAGCCAATGAGGTCTCAGCAGGTAATGCAGCATGTTCCAAGTCATGTCAGTATTTGTGGTTACTGTGACCTCCCCCCCATCTATACACGGTCAGCCCTCCACATTTATAGGTTTGACTTTCACAGAGTTGATTATTTTTGAGTCTCCTCAACCCCTGTCCCCCTCACACACCTCAGGCACTTCTTTTCCAGCGAAATCTTCCCTCTCAATGGCTCTGATCAGGCAGCCCTTAAAAACCCACCTCTGGTCCTCCTCCTCCATCACTGCCTGGATAGCTAAGGAAGGCTCACGGCCCAATTTCTCAGCAACATAAACCCCCTCCTGATGCCACCCCACACCCAAGGAAGGAGGTTCACCACAATACGTGTGAAAGGGATCTAGGAGTCTTAGTAGGCTAAGCTGAATATGAGTCAGCAATGTGATGCAGCAGCTAAGAAAGCCAATCCAATTCCGGGCTCCATCAACAGGAGTATAGTGTCTAGATCAAGGGAAGTGATAATACCACTCTGTTCTGCTTTGGTCAGACCTCATCTGGAATCCTGTGTCCAGTTCTGGATGCCACACTTCAGGAAGGATATTGAGAAGCTGAAACGTGTCCAAAGAAAGACAACTAAGGTCTGGAAACCAACTTAGTATTCCAGTATTGTCTATCCCGGTATTTTCCCAGTATTGTCTACTCTGCCCAGCATTGGTTCTACAGGGTCTTAGGTAGAGAAAGGTCTTTCTAATCATCTGAGATGCTTTTGAACTGAGATTCCTGGGATGGAAACTGGACCTCCTACAAACAAAGCATGTGCTTGACCACTGAACTACAGTCCCTGCCTAGAGGGAAGACTCAAACACAGCCCTCTGATTTGGGGTTAAATGTTCTTCCATCACAGTGAGCCACCGGGAGAAGTAGAAGCTGGATCCTTGGAGCATGGAACCTTCCAGTTTGTGATCAGGGCATTTAACTACAACGCTACTGTTTGCAAGCAAATGAAAAATTTGAAGAATCCAGTCACCTAGTTCCACGTCGCCTAATATTTATGCCAGGCTTGGAACTAACAACGTCAAGCCACAAATGGATTAGCGTTTCTCAAGTCTATTAATGTTGCACCCTTTTACATGTACTTAAAAGCGATGTTTCATTTGCTGCTTAGCAAACAAACCCCTGGAATTAAAAAAAAAAGAGGCATGGATGTCCGTTAGCATGTATTGTTCAATACAATTAATGAGGTCTCCTGCCTGAAGCAATGCTTAAAGGTAGCCTGGGTGATGGGCTGAGGTTATTCCACTTTTGACCAAAGGTTGAGAAGGATTTTCCAGCACTAAATGTAATTGTCTCTCCGATGAAACTGCTCCACTTTCATTTAGACTGTTTGATGGGAAACTGTTTTCAGAGGTGGAAGAGGGCAAATTTGTAAGACGCCCTGTTTAACCTAGCGGAACTTGATCGACTCTAAAACGGAGAACCTAAAGAAAAATGATCCCCCCACCCAGCGTGACCACTGGAGATAGTGGGCATAGGAGTCCAACTCATCAGATTTAAGAAGGATTGAACTCAATTTTTTATTTTTCCTATACACAGTACACCTTGTAGGGGTGGAAAATCTCTCAATATTGATTTTGTTGCATTTCTCCAAATCCCCTCTGCCTTTCCTTCTTGCCTTTGTTTCATATTGGGTTGAAAGACTTTGGGTCCCCCCCCCTTCTGACATGGAAACCTATTCATTTTTTGGCACACAGTTTTCCCACTATATGCATTTTTAACCTATTTTTCTTAATGCATAAAGTTTTGGACCCAATTTCTCCTTTTGCTAAGGTGTGCTCATGTGGGGCTGCCAGGTGAAAAGAGAGACAAGGCTCCTGCCCCTTTAATTGTTATTCAGAAAATGAAATTTTAGGAGCAACACCTGCTGAAATTCCCTTTCTACACAATTATTAAGTGAACCTGGCAACCTCAGCTATTATCTATCTGTATATAATTCAGAATGAGTCATATTTTTCACCCCAAAGATGGGAAAAGAAAAAATATGTTCATAATTTCACCGATACTCTGGCACATCACAAATTGGACAAATTTCAGTTGATTAACACAGTTTCTTTCTGCCCCTACTCACCTCTGCCACCTCTTGCTGTGAAAGAAAAATAGCAGTCATCACTAATTTAAAGGAGTATAAAAACATTCTACAAACATCAAGATAAGAAAAAAACTACAGCATACCACCCGCCCCACCATTAAATGACCCTTTGGTACAATCAGGTAATTGTCAAAAATTGACTGTCTAGATTTTTAAGAAGGTTGTTACCAGCTATAAAAAGGAGAGCAGGGAAGGGGCCAGCCCGGGGTCTCTTATGAAAGAGAATTCCACAACCTGGGAGCAGCCATGAATATAGCCGTTACAAATGTCCTCATCAGGTGGGTCTATGACAACTGTGGAAGTGAGTAAATGCATCTTATACTTCTTATACACAAAGGAAGAAATAAAAACAACATTGTAGCAGGAGTTTATTGCAGGCCGTCAAACCAAGATGAAGTGGTAGATGATGCTTTCCTGAAACAAATTTCAGAAATCTCAAAGATGCAAGAACTGGTAGCTATGGAGGACTTCCATTATCCTATGCCTGCTCAGAGACTAGCTTTGCTAATCATAGGCTCTCCAAGAAATTCCTGACGTGCTCTGCAGATAATTTCCTCTTTCAAACGGTGGAGGAAGGAACAAGTGGATCAGCAACAGGGAGGAGTTGGTTACTGGACTCAAAGGAGGTGGTATTTAGGGGAGAGTGACCATGTAATGCCAGATTTCATGCTTGTGGGACAGGCCAAAGAAGAGTAAATCTTTGGATTTCAGGAAAGCCAATTTTATCGAGCTCAGGGAAATCCCATGGCTAGAGATGCTAAAAGAAAAAGAGAACAAAAGGTTAAGGGTTTAACAAGGAAGGAACTGCTAAAAACACAATTGCAAACAATTCCATGGAAGGAGGTAGATGGGGGACATCTGAAAAAGTCAATGTGGCTGCACCGTAAGCTTGAGGAGAAAGCGAAAAGAGAAAAAGAACATGTATAAAGAATGGACGGGGACTCTGGCCAAGATGACCTACCATTTAGCAGCGTGGCTCTTTGCTGCTCCAGTTTGTATGTTAATTAGTATCTTTAAATCCATAAAGATATGGAAGGTTCCACAGCAGCAGTTTCCTCTGGCTCTCAGACGGCCCCCCAGACAACCCTAATGGGTTAGGGAGCTGTCTGGTGTGAGAGGCGGCTGTAGAGGTTACATCGTTCCTCATCACAAACTGGGAGCCATTACAGGACTGATGAGACGGCCCAGATGGAGACCTCTCCATTAAGGATTAATAATAATTAAAAAGATCTCTAAAGTTCTCAAGCAATTAGGGAGACAGCCCCCCTCCAACCATTTATCTATAGTGGTGTGAGTATGAACTGTACATCTTTTTTTAAAAAAAAACCTGAAGATCTGTCTCTACCTGCTTTTTTAAAAAAGCACTGAAAAACTGGAACTGTTTTTGGTGAATAAGGCAGATGACACAGAGCTAAAAACTTGATAATAAATAAAATGGCAATTTGATCTCGTAGCACAGAAAAAACTAATTATTGGAGGGGAGAGTCCATTTGTTTTTGTGAACATGGATACAAGGAGAGGCCCTAAATCTGCGGGAAATGATGTTGATCAGCTCATTAAAATGCAGGCTGCCATTGCTGGTCTGTCTAAGTAGCTTGCAGATTTGCAAAAATCTATACCAGATGTTAACAATAATGTAAAGAAGACACTTGATGAGAAATTGTACACTTTAAAAACAGAGATTACAGTACAAGTTAAAGCTGGATAAACTTCAGCTGGACAAATTGCATACAGAACAAAAGCAAGCTTTAAATGGGCCTGTGACTACTATAGAACTTGTTTAGGCAATCAAAAGGTCTAAAGTTGGAAAATTTCCGGGTCCAGATGGACCATCTGCAGTATATTCTAAAAAAATTGAAGATGAGTTAATGCAACCATTTAAGATTGTGTGTGACACTGAATTAGAAAAAGGAGAGATGTCAGACTCCTGGAGAAATGCTTACGTCACAGTGATTCATAAAGAAGACAAAGTTGAAACATTTACAAAGAATTATAGATCTATTTTGTTATGAAACTGTAAGATATTTTTACTCCCATCTTGGCAAATAGTTTGAGGAAACATATGGCTGAGAATATTCATGAGGATCAGTCTGGATTTTTGCCCAAAAGCCGATTGAGGAGTAACGTAAGAAGTATTTTGAATGTTATCAATTATGTGAAATTCCATAATGATAAAAAGGCAACTTTGATCATTTTCTTTTTAGATGCCAAGAAAGCTTTTGATAATATTTCTTGGAATTACTTATTTCAAGTATGAGAGAGGATGGACTTTGGGGAAACTATCATTCAGATTATAAAGGCAAAGCTACCTTTACTATAAAAAGGAATGGTGAGAGGAAAGCAAAAGAGCTTCAAGTGTTGGCACCTACTGGGAAAAGTAGTATCATCAGCTGTTCTCCTCCACCTCCGTCTCGTCGTTGTCCTCTTGCTTAACGTGTATTTTTCTCATTGCTAGAAGCAGCAGTAGCAAAGTGACTTTTAAAGCACGGTGTGTGGGGGTATGGGTGTCTGTATGTGCATTGTCATAACTTCTTTTTGTGGTCAGCCCCTCTGCTCTGAAAAGTCCAGAAGATTTCCTCCTCCTCCCCATACGATCAAAATTACCCTCCATTGGTATGGATTGCTAATGGACCCACAAAGGGAGAGGGGAATTTTTCAGTACGGCACTAAGACTTGCTTCCGGTTCAACACAAATCACTCTGCTGAGGACAATGTGATTAGCAATTCCATTGGCTGAAACAACTGTGATCACACTTTTATTTGCGGTGGCCGAAGAGTTCTACTCTTAGTTCCACGCTTAGCTATTTTTTTTTCATACAGACACGAAAGCACTAGAATTAAAAAGCTTTGCTTCTAGAAACTTGGATATATGTATGGATGTGTGTGTTATGTTCTTTCTTGGGAAAATATTGTTTGTTGCAGCTCACTGAAATGCTACTGACCAGCTGGTCCAATTCCCTTGCTGCAAACACCTCACCTATTACTAAGAACGCCCTTATTGCCTGGAAAAAAAATGTTTTGATTGCTCCATATTTGAATTTTAGATTGCCAAATGCCTGTTTTTCAAGTAGCTCCTGTTTGATGTTCAAGGTAAGGAAAGTCAGTTGAAACTTAATTCTCCTCTGCTTTGATTTATGGCAGCTTGGGCTTTATGTAACTGATTTAGGATGAATTCAATTGTTTCATGTTGCAAACAAATGGTGAGAGCTATTTTTCGGAGGATTTTGCTTTGAATAATGGCTCAATGTGTTTAATCATATTACACTGCTGTATTTTAATAGGAAGTATTTTTCACTCTTGCTTTGTTTTGTGTCATGTTCATATGTCAGCAGAAAGCCCTGCAACTCAGCAAGGCAAGAGGTCTTAGCCTGACAGCCATCCACATTCCTCAGCTGGGTTTATAAACTACAATTTTATGTCACTATCACACTATCAGCAGGTGGATGTTAACTGTTAACCGTTTGGAAGCCGCCTTGGGTCCTGCCTTGGCATATACATTCAATAAATAAACAGTTTCATTTCTTTCCTGTTTGGACTAGCTGTGATGAGAAATCCCATATATGTAAATTTCAGTTCCCAGTCACTGCTACATTGAACACATGACTTTAAAGCACTTGATGAAGACACTGAAACAGTTCAAGGTTTCCCATACCTTGGCTGAGTCATTAATCAGAATGGAGACAAGGACTTGAAAGGGAAGCGATGAAGGAGCTAGACAAGATCCTGAAATGTAAAGATATAGCATTGAATACTAAAATGGCATGGCATCATATTTCCCATTTCCATGTATGGTTCTGAAAGCTGAACAGTGAAGAAAATTGATAGGAAGAAAAACAACTCCTTTGAAATGTAGTGCTCGAGAAGAGTTCTGTGGATACCCTAGACTGTTAAAAAGACAAATAAATGAGTCCTAGAGTGAATCAAGCCTGAATTCTCCAAACAAATTTCAGAAGTCTTGTTTAAAAATTTAGCTCTCCTTCCCCTCACCCCAAGCCAAAACTGAGCAGTCACTTCCGAATTTGCTTTGAAGTGTTGTTAGGGTGCCTTCCCGCACAAGGTAGTATTTTTCAGATGTGTTGGACTACAACTCCCAGCCTTCTCATCCAGCATGTCTATGTTAGGTGGGATAAAGGGAACTGTAATCAAGGAGCTTCTGTAATTGGGACTCACCAACAAGATCCAGGCCGATGTGATCTCACCTTGAATTCCAGACATGTCTCTGTCAATGGAGTGGAGACCTCATGGTCACCAACGGCTCTTTCTTGCCTGCCTTCAGGACACAAGATCTTCATCTGTGTGATTCCCTCCTGCCTACCAGACAATCTTTTTATTTGTTGGCTAACAAAACATATTACTCTTACAAATTGTACTGTCATTCCTTCTTTGTGCTTCCTAATAGGTTGTCAGAGACTATCAGCCTGATGGTCTAGACTGTTTGTTCTTCCACTCTTCTATTCCCTTTTGAGCAGGGCTTTGATCCAGGTAAAGTGTTGGAGATTCAGCCTCTTGTATTTCTAAAGCTGTTTCTTTTTTTTGCATTCTAGCTGCTTCCCCAATTTGCTGTCCTCACAGATATTTCAGAGCACAGAAAGCATAAGAAGCCATGAGGGAAGGTTTCATTACAAGGCATTTGTTCTTTACCTACAGACTTACCTGCGGCTTTTCCAAATGTCACTGTTTCGAAGTACAGAGCACTTTAGTGAGGTTGCTTGAGCTGGCAGCCAGAAGTATCAGATCAGTAACCACAATTCTGTGCTGATTTGCAATGGAAGATCATCTATCCCACAACATGTAGATTCTTTGCTTATTTAAACTTTTTTTTTTCTTTGCATTGCTAATTTCCATAATACTGTTCTTTATTAAACTATCGGCAGCTTTTTCCTAATACATTGATACATTAGCTATATAAGCAACCTCGGGAGTCTGCAATACTTGCCACAGAAATGTCCTTTCTTGCAAGCTTCTCTGCCTGCTTGTGCTTTTCCTAGACCCAACACCAAACTTGTTTCAACAAGCCTGGAAGGTCTGACTGTCTTCTCTTTCCACTTTGTCTCACACTGTTGACAAGGAGATGTTTATACACGGGGAATCACTTGAGGCTCCCCAAGATGTGGTTTATATCTGTAAGTATTTCCTGCTTGCTTGCTTTAAAGAAGGGTATTTGGAGTTAATAGCAACTTGTGGTTAGTCTTTCCTTATGGTGCAAAGATAGTTGGAATCCTATGGCTTAGTCCCAAGGAAAGTAGATCTATTGGCTGAACTGTTGAATGGAGAGCCAATGCACAAGTAAATCCAATTGTAATAGCTCTGTTCTAACCCACTGGCACACATCCATATACACGCAGGATAGGTTCACTTGAACTTGCCTGCTTTAGCACATGGAGACTTAGATGCATGAACGCACCACTGCTGATCAACTGTCACCTGTCTCTGTCATTTTCAGTGGTGACAATCCCAGACATTGATTGTAAAGCCCTTAGGAGTCATGCAGACATCTGCATGAAAGGAATTCTGCAGGCTTGGTGTACAGTGCTATAAACGTCTATTCAGAATTAAGTCTCAATGAGTTTGGTGGAACTGGCATCAATGTAAATGCTGCTATGACTGCTCCTGGATAGGGACAGGTGGGGAAGGGAACAGCAGTTTGCAGTGAAAGGGGAGTCAGAAGCCACAGAGCAAGCTAGAAGACCAAAAGTCAAATTAGAACCAAAAGACTATTCAGGAGGAAGGCAGGAGGCAGTCTGACAGGGCAAACAAGGAGCCAGGCATGAGAAGCAAGCCCTAGAGCAGGACAGAAATACAACCAGATGCTATTCAGGAAGACCTTGTAGCTCAGTACAGCTCCACTGGAACAGAAGACTGTCTCCCTGCAAAATGGCCAACCAGCCCAGAAAGCGCTACAAAAGGCTTCTTGTTCTAGCTGAGTCTCAGTTCACCTTGCGTTGTTCCTCTTAATATTCCTTGCATGTTAAAACCTGGCCCAGGGTCATGTTAAACACAGGCTTAGCATCACATCAGTATGTGCCACCATTGCTGCATTAAGTAGTGATATCCCCCAAAGTCATTGCTTAATCCAAAACCAAACAGATTAGCTTCATTAGGGAACTAGGCTTAGGAACACAAAGCAGAACCCTCGCTTCTTTACTCCAAAATACATACAGTAGTTACTCCACTGACTCACGCTGTCACGCACACATGCACGCACACGCGCACACACGTACACGCAATCTGCTGCAACCATTTTTTCAAATGGGCTATCCATACTGGAGTAATTGGTGGTGACATCTTTTCATACATCATTGGTGTGGAGGATGGGGCAACATCAGTCACCTGATCATTTTTTTGCGTTGTTCACTCATCTGTGCTTGATTGAGGTTCTTTGTAAATATCAAATCACATGGAGCTGTTTGTTTATTTGTTGTCAAACATAGCTATATAGCAGAGGAAGAGAGTTTATTGAATCAATGCTTCTCTCGATTAGCAGCAAAAAGTACAAAGAGCCACACACACCTTACTTCCACGGCAAAAAGAAAACTAAGACTTTGTTTTCATTTCATTATTTAGCGTTTGTTTTCAGAGCATGCTTCTCTTGCCATTGTGCACAGTGTGTCAGTGAGTGGAGATGGGGAAAGACCGAAATGGAACTGACATCTCCGTCCATTCCTAGTAGTGAATGAAAACAATGTGTTTTTCTATTGTACTTTCCTCAAGACAGAAAATAGCCATAGGCCATTTCCTTCCAACACTGTTATGGTACTATTATTCCACTTTGGACATCCTGTGGAATTCTGGGGTTTGTAGTTCCCTTGGCGTTCTGCATTTTCCATCTTTGCATAGGGAGATACCCAATAGCTCTTTGAGCAAGTGGTTTTCTTTGCAGCACAAGGGATGTTGTTTGACGCAGCACCACTCTCAACCCAAAGGGCCCCTGACTGACCACAGTGTGAGTCTGGAAGTCCTTCTTGTACCATGGCTGTCCACCTCTATCCACCTTTTCTGGAAGCCTGTACTCACCATCTAAGCCCTGCCAGCTTTATATAAGATCTTGGCCATTGTTTCAAGCTGTCAATTCCCACATCAGGAAAATGCATTCAAAGTTTATGTACCATCTGTATTTTCCTCCGTAGATTATAAAAATCTTGCTTCCAAACTCTTTTCTGAATATTAAAACATCCTTGCCCAAATATTTATATCTATTACCTTACCAATGTAGGAAGGCTATCAGGAGGAGAGCCTCCAGTACTTGGGTTGAAATGTAGTACACATTTGCTTGTTCACATTTATGAGAAAATAAGGTCACATCTACAAGACAAATGTAATCCAGTTTGTGGAAGGAATATTGTCCCAATGCCCCAAGATGCTGGCTGAGGGAAGCTCTAGGCTGGGTGGGGGGAAGTGAAGAAAATAGGAAGTGAAGCACCAATATGTTCAAGAAGTAATCTGAACCAGGTAAGTGTTGTTAGAAAGACAGAATCATAGAGTTCAAAGTCCTGCTCAATGCAAGACCTTCCACTAGGGCATTCCTAGCAGGTAGCTGTCCAGCCCCTTTTTGAAGACATCTAGAGAGGGAGACAAAAATGATGCAAAATAGAGAGCAGTTCAGCCTTGTCTCTGTACTGAATGAACAGATTTATCTGTTTATGGAGTATGTGTACACACCCAACCACTCACAAAGTAAAAAAAGCTCAAAATGACACAAAGACCCCATCCGGCATTTGTGCTGTATGCACATTCATACAAGGCACCATTTTTTAAAGTTTTAAATACTGTGCATCTGCAGACATATGCAAAATTCAGTCTCCCAAATGCTGTCTGATCCCAGCCCACCTCACTGTGCTATGCTAATGAGATTTATTTATCTATCTTTTTATTTATTCATTGCATTATCTCATTGACAATGTAAGAACAAACAATTTGCATCACTAAAAGGATGCTACAGGGAAGCCTACTAAACAATGGTATGTTTCGGCAGATGGAAGACAAACCACATTGCAAAACTAAATCTCTAAAAATGACTTCATTTCTAATCATTGCAAACATTCACATCGAAACATAATCAAAATTGAGCTTCATTCCGGATCTGAAGAACATAAAGGACTTGGAATATTTCATTAACTCGGGATATTACCTGTCCAGCATTTTAACTGCATGCCTAAATAATCAGCTCAAGAGAAAATATGCAATATTCTAATTAAAAACACTTCTTTCACAGCAACTCAATCATTTGAATGGGAGCTCAGGCTGATACAGCAGGCGTTAGGAAAGTGGATTTCCCCATTCTGGGTCTATGTCAGTGTTCAGCTAGAATATAATTTAGCTTAATTGAGCAATTAAATTAAAATAATCCCTTAAAAAGCAATCATCGGAATTGTATAATTTCAGTGCAACGTATAATTTTCCTGAAGAACTTTTTAGCTGGGCTGCCTTTTAAAGATGTACTTGGAAGTCCTTGCGATGTCATAAAATGGCAGCTCACCAAAGAACCCATTAGGGTTTCTCCTGTTCCTTCCTTTCATGATTTTTCTGTGGATTCCCTCAGCCCTGCATTTTACTCCTCTTTGCTTTAACAAGGGCACCACACTTTAAGAAGGACAGAGGCAAACTGGAACAAATTCCGAGGTGATAATGAAGGTGGCCAGCAGTATGGAAACTATGAGGAAATGTGGAAGGAACTAGGGGAATACTGAGGGACAGCATGCTGTTTTAACTATGATATCATTGTTTATACACTGTCAACAGAAGACACCCTCCTCCCTACCTTCAGTGGAGGCATTTAAACATGGACTGGATGGCCCTCCATCCAGAATGCTATAATAATACTCTGCCTTGGTGATCCTTTTTGAAAAAGGCTCTGGACCACATGGTCTTCCAGATCCCTTCTAATTCTTCAAGTTCTGTCATTCTAATTACTTCTCTGCCTAGTTCTTGCTTGCTAATTTCTGGCCTTCCACGCCATTTCTAAAGGGATCAGGCCTGTCTCTCTACAGGTGGGCCCACAGAAACTCAGCCCCCTACTGAATGTGTTTGTTTGTTTGCTGTTGTTGTTGTTGTTGTTGTTGCATACCTTCAAGTCTTTTCTGACTTATGGCAATGCCAAGACAAACCTATCAGAGGGTTTTCTGGGGCTGAGAGTGTGACACACCCAAGGTCCCCCAGTGGGTTTCTGTGGCCAAGCAGGGAATTGGACTTTGGTCTCCAGGGTCGTAGTCCAAAGCTCTAACCACTACCCCATGGTGGACCTCTAAATCTGTACCTGACCATGCACTTAACAACATAGAAAGAGTACCCTCTCTTACTGGGTAGATCCAGAATAAATTGCTGGCCCTGAAGTCCCATTTGCTTCAATGTGAAATGTTAGCTAAGTATTGATACCCAATACAGTGGCCGAAATCTTACATTGGGGCTGTACAGCATGAGTCTCCAAATGAGGCATCATGCGCCGATTGTGCCAAGCTCAATCAGTTATGTTGCATAGCAACAGTGTATGTCTGAATGCACAACTGAATGGGCAACCAGAGATATAACCAAAGGAGTTACCAATTTCTGCTGGAGTAGACGGATGCACACCAGCCCAGAATATGCATCTGCATGGGTAACGAATGGCACTGCATGTACAACTCCAGTTCTGTAACCTCAAGCTGAATGCAGATGTTATGCATCAGACAAAAATGTCCAGCCACTTCTGTAGGGGAACTCAGGCATGCAGAAGTTTTGATCTGACTCAGATCCAACAAGATTGCAATGAATATGTTGCGTGATATTCTATACAAGGTCCTGATGGCAAACCTAGATTGGAGGGCCCTTGGCTAGCTAATCGTTTCTCATTGATTAACAATTTGGATACTATTCCCTCCCTAACTTACCATCATTCCCATATCTTAAAATGGTATAAGATCTGACCATAATAACTGTTCACCTATAAGACTGCTTTCTTTTCCTCAAAAATGAATGCTTCCTTTCTTGGAATTAAAAGGAGGGGTTCGTTTTTCTAATATTATTGGCAAGGAACAGACTGGCTTTAGACAAGGCTCTTTCATAATGTTTCCCTGCTTGACCTTTTCCCATACTGCAACTTACCAGCAGGGAAATTATTTGTGCCTTTTATTGAAATCATCAGTCAACTCGATTTCCCAAGAAATCTCCTGGATGAAATTAGAAGACTTACCCATTGAGTCCAGTACGCTCTTCTTAATAAGATAGTTATATCATAACACCACCGCTCAAATGAGATGCAGCTCCAAAGGTCATCTTGCCAATATTATTTATTCATTGGGGGGGGGGTCGGACAAGACTTCCTGATGGTGTCACCCCCCACTGAATCTTTATCACGGTGATTTAATAGGAGAGGAACTTAATAGATCACTATCCCTCTACACTTGTTATCAAAAGAGATTGTCTTAGGTACCAATCTACCTCATGCTGAACATTATTGCAAAGTTCCAAATTGAGATACAAGGGGTTATTTTCCATTTAGTTCATCCAGATCTTACTGTGTATTTTACAGAGCAATATAATAGATCCATAAGGACTGAGATCACAACTTTTCTTGTAAGAATCTGAGCATACATACCCCCCACTGTGTGACATTCATGTGACATTCAAAAAGGCACTCAAAAGTGTTGTCTGCTCTCTCCTCTATTTTTTATCTTAGCCTTGGAAGTTTTAAATAGAGAAATAAGACATGATGAAAGAATTAAGGGGATAAAATGTACAAAAGGAATATAATTTAAGAGCATTAAGTTCTCACATGCTGTTCACATTTCCAACATTTATTTGAGATATCTTTATGTGAACAGCATGTGGGAACTTTTTACTGCATGTGGTGGACATATGAAAAGGCCAAAACAATTCTGGAACCAAATCCACCTCAAGCTGAAAATTTTGTTGAGGGTAAACATCTAGAAGATGCCCGAAATGTATCCATTGGGACAGACTGAAGAACCGTTGGAAAGAAAGTATAGCAAGATTCTGCGATATATGACAACTGCTGCAAGAATGCTATTTGCCCAGAAATGGAAGAGTACGGAGACCCCAACAAAAGAAGATTGGTTAGCTAAACTATTGGATGTAGCAGAGATGGACAAACTAACAACACTGATGAGTGAAAAAAAGCTGTTCAATCTTTTGTGGAAGAGAGGGAACTGTCAATTCATTTTCTGTAAGAAAAAGAGAATGTGGTACTGATTGCAGGGTTCAACAAGCAGAAAAGTACCAGTGGGACATTTTCAAATTATATTTGATTTAGAGAGGGTTCCATTTTAGTAAGGATTGGAAATGTACACTGGGGAAATTTGGAACCATTTTTTAAAAATCTTTTCTAGAGAGGTAGGGTTGTTAGCTATTGCTTACTTTTATTATTGCCTATACTTTCTATTTTATTATCTTATTTTATTAAATAGTATTATTAGGATTTTCTTCAGATACTGCTGTATTGTTTGCTTTCTTGAGGGTTCAAGGCACAGAACCCTTGCAAAAGTAGAAAAGCAATCTCTTTCGTGAAATAAGGAAATACCATAATGCATTATCTTTGCTTTATTTTAATGCTCTGAGTTCTCTCACACATCTAAGCAGATCATTCTTAACTAGAAGTCTGCAAACATTGGATAATTATCTGCCAAGCTGGAATCTGTTAGCAGTTTTCTATG
The DNA here is from genome assembly GCA_948474755.1 of Ctenosaura bakeri. Lineage (NCBI taxonomy): Eukaryota > Metazoa > Chordata > Lepidosauria > Squamata > Iguanidae > Ctenosaura > Ctenosaura bakeri. The sequence goes on along the minus strand of CAOLHI010002003.1, from coordinate 4,794 downwards.
CTAAGTTAATAATCTTCACTTGCTTGGTGAGGCCAGGCCCCACTGATGGAGAAGGTCCTATTTTGTAATGAATTAATATATCTCTATTAAATACAAATGTATTGAGGCATAAACAGCTGTTAAGGGCGACAGGGACCAAGAGGCAGGAACATCAGAGCTAAAAACTCAGTGATAAAGCTAGGAGACAGAGTCAAGGAAGGGAGAGAAGCACATCAAGGCCAGGAAGATGACTTTTTCTCTGGCAAAATTGCAGTGTCGACAGGAAAACACCTATAATCCGTCCTATTTAGAAGTGCCTGATGACCCACCAAAGGGAATGGGGCCAGTCCAAAGTCCAGGTGCCTCACTGCAGCAAACTGCAGTTTTGGCAGCTCACCATATGGGGCAACACATAAGGAGAATCACAGATCTCTAGTGCTTCTGGACAAAAGAGGTGGCCCTGCTTCCCGTGGTACAAAATGGCCACTGCTTTCAACGAAGAGCATCTATCCCTTGTGCAAATAGTGGCTCATAGACATGAGCTCTTGGTGCAGCCGCTGCAACATTCAAGCAGCCGACTCATGCGCTTCCAGTCTCTTTCCTTACACGAATGGGGAGAACCTCCCTAGCTTTTTGATGTAAGATGAACATTGGTGATCTCGCGTGGACTAGTTTGTGTGCTGCTCAGACAAATTGAAATTTCAGCACATAGCTATTTACAGATACTCGCCCCAAATAAATACTTTGCAGTTGGCTTAAACATAAAAAGGAAACAACAAAGGAAGGGAAAATGATGAGCAATGGGTAGGGGGACTGGAGGACTGAGAGGAAAAACTGGGTTTTCATTAGTTTTCTGTAAGTGGATTAAACTGAGCAGAATGTAAAGAGTCCCACAGGCTCTAATTAAGCAGCTTAGTCTGTAGTGGAATTGTCCTAAACAAGCAGCAATTTGAATAGGAAGCACTTCTCACAGCAGGAATTTAACAATGGGAAGAAAATAAAATTAAAGAAAAACCCCATTCCCTTCTGACCCATCCAAAGTCAAGTGCATTTGGTGTGGAATTCAGTGACGTTGCTGTGGAATGAGGCAACAGTCATTCCTGCCCCCGCCCCGCCAGTGTACAATATTTATTTTCTTTTTTTAGCACAACGACCATGCTTATTTTTGTGCAGTCAGCCCCTCACCTCAGATCAAATGAGTTCAAAATTCTTTGCTCTTCTTTTTAAATTATTTATTTATTTCCTTTGTGTGCCACCTTTCTCCTGGAATGGGATCCTTCGTAATATCTGAAGCTAAGCTAAGACTTCTTTCAGAGATGGAACCAGCCTTTTTTACACGTGCATACAATTGCACAGTCTGTTAATACCTTTTCTTCTAACATGCAAACTCCACTAAAAAAAAAAATGCCTTTGAGTCTATGCAGCTTTGTCAAGTAGGATGATCGCAGAATTGGCATTGGAGACTTTTCTTATGGCAAGAGCAGTTAGAATGATGAGGATAAAGACAGAGCCTTCTTATAGTACTGGCTCCTCACCAGCAGAACGCTGTAAACATTAAGGTAGTTAAGCAATCTCTAAACCAGAGTTAGGGAATTGCATGGCTCCATAGATCAGTTCCCCCGCTGATGACCCACTGCTATGGGTGGCATCGCCCCCAAACACCAAACCAGAAGTGAACAAAAGCCAATTTCAGTCCTCAGAAACCAACCAACCAACCTAGGCTTTGAGGGAATTAAAACAACATGAACGAGGTCTGCAGACCTTATGTTAAAGGACAATCTCTGGAGGCTTCCAGGCAGTGGAGGTTGGTAGCTTCCATGTGAGTAGGGATGGTGAATAGCATCTTGGGCCATTTCTGCACTACATGGTTATAGTGTTATTATTCCACTTTCAACATCCTGTGGAATCCTAGGGTTTAAAGTTTAGAGAGGAGCCTTTAGGATTCTCAGCCAGAGAGCTCTTTGGCCTCCGTAGACTACAAACCCCAGAATCCCACAGGAGGTTGAAAGTGGAATAATAGCACTATAACAGTGTAGCGTGGAAATGACTTTGGTTTTAGTCTGATGTTTAAAGGAGATGTTCAGAACGTTCACTCCCATCCCCAAATAAGCTCAGCGCTCCTTTAAAACCTCAAGCAGATTCACTACAGCTAGTTTCACTATAGATTCAGTAGAAAATAGTTGATTTTTTTAACCTCTTCAGTACTTACTTGACCTCCTTAGATGTCAGAGAAGAAAGGCCCAAGGAATTCCACTTGCCATTCCTACTGCAGACATTCAGCATCAAACGATGGCAGAAAATGGATTTAATGTAACCAGTTTATGCCATTTTGATCTCGTTAGCTTCCTTGAACCTGCTAATAGGAAAAAAAAGGGTAGACTTTGCTCAATTTAAGAGAGAAAAGATACGAACAAAGTTGTGGCACAAAATGCATTATGTTGTCCTTGCCTTCAGGTTGAAAAATATTGAGGGTGTTCTTCAGTTGATAGAAATCACTTTAAAGGCACATAAGTATTTAATGATTTGGAGGTGTGCCTAACAATTTCCAGGGCTTCTTCTGTCACCTTTCTCCCACTGTTCCCCCCTCCCCAAATTCTCTCTTTCTTGTTTGTACAATTTGGAGTTAGTGTCGAAATCCTCACTAACTCCCTGTAGCTTCTCGCAGATCTTCTCCTGGTCTCAAGCAAAGGGACAAAAGATAAATATCTCCTGACAAAGAAAAAGGACAAGAAATCCATAGCATCTAAGAACAAGAAATCCATCGTGATGGATGCCAAGGAGATCACCCAGCTAATCTCAACTTCTCCCGTTTTAGCACTGGCTTCTCACAAAATAGCTATCGATCCACCACTTGCTGAGTCACAAATCCTTATCTAATTCTCAGAGGGAAAGGGCAAGAGGAGATACGTCCTTCCTTTGTTGCAATCTGTCTCAATAATCTCCCAAGCAATATCACCGCCTTCAGCCTCTCGGCGCCACTTAACTGCAGTTCTATAACTTCTTTTCTTTATATAAACCGGTTACAGTCAAGTACATCTTCTTTCTTTCCATGTTCTAAGTCTTCTGCTTCTATTCATCTCCCTTTCTCAACATAATTGGTACACAGGAAGAAGGCCACATCATGATAACATAGAGGTAGTTGAAAATAAGCCTAGAGGGGTACGGAAAGGAGGGTAAGACGCAACCTCAATTTTCTTCCTTTCTTGTTTTCTGTGAGGAATTTGCCATGGGTACCATTCCTTCTTAACTCCTGGTTTAACCCTGCTGCACCAAGTTGAGACATTTTAGTCCCACGGAGTCATGCTTTGTTGCAAAATCAACAACAGAAGGAGATCCACAGTGTGCCATTCTAGAGGATTGTCAACTGCACACTTGAAAGCAATGTCCCCCAATTTCACAATTGTCATTACCTTAGAAAAAGGTACACTGGGCTCCACGTCTGATTCCAAATGGATCAAGGGGGTAGATCACATCATCAGTAGGTCTCAGAGAGATGTATTGTGTGCACATGTATCCATGTGCAGGGTGCACACTCTGATTTCTTTCACACTACACAATTATCGCAATTTGATAGCACTTTTAACTGCCATATCTTTGCCCCGTGGAATCCTGAGATACATACTTTCATGGAGTATCCAGAATTCTCAGCCAGAGAGCTCTAGTATTTCACCAAACTCAAATCCTAGGCTTCCATAGGATGCAGCTATGACAGTTAAAGCTGAATCAAAATGCTGCAGCTGTGTAGTAGGGAAGAAAACTGTTTTCCTATGACATAAAACGCCTATATTGGTCTGAATTCTATTGATATTCCCAACTAGAGCAGACTCATTTAAAGAATTAGCACCTATGTAAATCCCATTGATTCAATATCTGCTCTAATCAGTCCTAACAAGAGGATACAAACCAAAGTGCATGAACACAGAACATGCAAGGATCGCACATATCAATTACAGCAATGTCTTGAGAGAGAAACAGATAAATGAAAGCAAACAACATATGGGCATACATGCAAACAAAAGTGCAGTGTTTATACAGACAGTACTGCACTGTAAAGAATGCAGTAGTTACAGTAGGATTCAGTAGAAGCATCCTTTGGGGCATTGATAGACCTATGCAATATTTGTTATTTCTGATCACTATATGTCATACGTTTTGTGCTTGTTTACCATACAGGCAGTTCGTACAGTTGTGTTTCCTAGTTAGCATTCTATGGGTGCAGTCAGCCCTGTCATCCCATCTGTTCTTTGGTCACCGCAATACTATATTCCCGCCATACAAGTCCATTAGAATTTCAGGCATTTTACTGTGACAATAATTTTAAGGATTAATTTTTTTAAAAAAAAAATCACAGACACAGCTTCTCTGGAGTTCCATTTTTTTTTTTTTTTGAGTTTTAGATCTACACATGTACCTAGCATTCAGCTCTGAGGATATGGAAAGCGTTGCGCTTGCTGCAGTACCCTCAGATACAACGTCAATTCTTTTTTTCTTTTTTTGTCTTATTTTCTTTGCGTTCCCATTTATGGCTCTCAGCATCCCCCGTAAGAGCTAATGAGATTTCTGAGCCTCCTCCGAGGACAAATTTCAGATGATCACAATCCCATGCCAGGCAGCTGGTATCTTTTGCACTGACTGCATCACAGGCATTTCATCTCCGGCTTCCCACTCGGATTCAGGCAGCTGGGCAGAAGCCATACTGGCTGAAAATGGAAAAAAATCAGCATGTGCATTTTAATAGCATCATCATTAGTGTTAGACTTGTTAGCACTGCCTGATGCTCAATTCATTTGCAAACTGAGATCTTTAAAAAAGAAA